>CM038232.1:28925363-29525363 GCA_021442155.1 Cymbidium sinense | reverse complement strand
GTGTTCTCGTGATCTGTGGTCGGTCGCTCACGCTGAAGATTTATTGCAAATTATGCTTATGTGGAACCCGTACATGGCTTTGAAATAAACCGAGATAATCTCGAAGATGCGCATGTCATCCGTCGTGCGACCCACAAAGATCTTCTCGATTGTCATAAGATAATCGCATGAAGTATTGAAATTTTGTGCCTCCACAGACGATGCGATCAATGGCGTGGGCCCCACGGGTACTATTTTTCAGTCCGAGGAATCCCATCGATGATGTTTTCGTAGTCGATTGAGTAGTTCTTCGGCGTTAATGACAAAATAAAATAAAAATATAAGAAAATAAAAAGGGCGGGCGGCATCAACAGATGGTTCAACACGACGACTTCCGAGGAGGTCACTCATCATAGTACTGTTCTCGCCCAAGTACACTTAACTAAAGCGTTCTCATGTGATGCGTCGCGGCCACGCACGCTTGGAGATTGTCTTGCTGCGAACCAATATGTCGTAAGGCTTTGAATTAGCAAAAATCAGTGATACTGGTCCCGCCAAATGCGCATTTGGCACATCTACGCATCGTGTACCCCGCGGAGATCTTTTTGGATTGGGGCCATAATGGCGGATCAGACGATTGGCAATTTTTGTGCAGCCTCTGCACAAGACCCACGGATCAGCCATCTTGGCCCCACGGCTCGTGTTTTTCAGTTTGAGGCATACCATGACGGCGATTTAGAGTTGATTCTCTCCGCCAATGATAAAATAACATAAAATAAAAGGATATAAAATTGGCGATCAGATGGTTCAACAATGACTTCCGTGAGGTCACCCATCATAGATCGCAGCAAAGAATGCTTAATATTCGCGATCTAGTGTGGCGGTCATGCCACCGGAGATTTAAATTATGCTCATGCGAATCCGCCCGTAAGGCTTCAAAATAGCTAAAATCAGAGATACGGGTCCTGCCAAATATGCCTTTAGCACATCTGCGCATCTTGCACCCCGCGGAGATCTTTCCGGTTTGGTGTCATAATGGCGATCGAACGATCGGGCCCCACAGCTTATGTTTTTCAGTCCGAGGCATCCCATCGACAACGTTTTTAAAGTCGATCACTGAGTTCTCTAGCATCAATAATAAAATAAAATAAAAATAAAAGGAAATAAAATGAGTGTCATCAATAGATGTTTCCACACGAAGACTTCCTAGGAGGTCACCCATCATAGATCGCTTCTCGCAAGCACTTAATCTTCTCATGGATCGTGCTTTGTGGTACCCGAGCTTTGAGACAAATTATGCTCATGCAAAAGTTGTACGTTCCATGATAAGGATTTGAAGACGGTCCCGCATTACGCATGTGCTCATCTACATTGTGTACCCCGGAAAGATCTTTCTATATGTGGGTTATAATGGCAAACTAGACAATCATACGCGAAGTTATAGGGATTTTCATGCGGCCTCCACATAAGACGCGCAGAAAGGCTGCTTAGGCCCCATGAATCATGTTTTTCAGTCCGAGGCATCCCATCTACAATAATTTCGGAGTCGATCGCTGAGTTCTCCGACGTCAATGATAAAATAAAATAAAAATAAAAGAAAATAAAATAGGTGGCATCAACAGATGGCCAAAGTCACCCATCATAGTATTGCTCTGGCCCAAGCACGCTTAACTGAATAGTTCTCAAGGATGCCGGTGGCCCGCTTTGTATATAAATTGTGCTCATGGAGAACCCATACGTTCCGCTGTAAGGCTTCAAAATAGCCAAAATCAGAGATACAGGTCTCACTAGATGGCCTGTGGCTCATCTGCGCGTCGTGTGCCCTGCAGAGATCTTTCGATTGGGGTTATAATGGCGAACTGGACAATCGTACATGAAGTTATAGCGATTTCTGCGTGGGCCCCATGACTCGCAATTTTCAGTCTGAGGCATCCCATTTATAACATTTTCGGAGTCGATCGCTGAGTTCTCCGGCATCAATGATAAAATGAAATAAAAATAAATGTAAATAAAATGGGCGGCATCAATAGTTTATTTAACACGACAACTTCCTAGGAGGTCACCTATCATAGTACTGCTCTCGCCCAAGCATGCTTAATTGAAGAGTTCTCATGTGATCTGGTGTGCTGGTGCGGTCACGCTCGTTGGAGAGTTTCCGTAAATTGCTCATGGAACCCGCACAAGGCTTTGAACTATCCAAAATCGGAGATACATGTCCTACTAGATGCAATAGGCTCATCCGTCGTGCTCCCGAGATCTTCCGAGGGTCATAATGGCAAATCGGACGTGCATGAAGTTATGGCGATTTCCGCGCCTCCATGACGCCAGTCGCCGTGGGCCCCATGACCCGTTTTTTTGAGGCATCTCACGACATTTTTTGTAGTTCACCGCCAGTTCTCCATCAAAAAAAATAAAAGGAAATAAAATGGGCATCAATAGATTGTTTAACACGATGACTTTAAGGTCACCCATCATAGTACTTCTCGCAAGCACTTAACCAAGAGTTCTGCGCGAAAGCTGGTGCCTCCACCGGATTTGCCAAAATCGCTAAAACCGCCGCGGCTTTCAAATAGTAAAATCGAAGATACGGGTCTCACCATATGTGCCTATGGCTCATCTGGGCATCGTACGCCCCGCAGAGATCTTTCAGGATTGGGGTTATAATGGCGAATCGAACGATCATGCGCGAAGTTAAGGCGATTTCCATATGGCCTCCACACGAGAAACACGGATCAGCCTCGTGGGACCCATGGCTCGTGTTTTTTAAGTTCGAGGCATCCCATTAATGGTATTTTTGGATTCGATCTGAGTCAATAAAAATAAAATTAAATGAAAATAAAAATAATGATAGTTCAACGACTTCCCAAGAGGTCACCCATCATAGTACTGCTCTCACCCAAGCACGCTTAATTGAAGAGTTCTCAAGGGATATGGTGTGCTGGTACGGTCACGCCCGCTATAGATGTGCCGAAAATTATGCTCATGTGGAATCCATCCATGCCGCGACAGTGCTTTGAAATAGCCGAAATCGGAGATACGGGTCCTAGATGCTCTGCATCTGCATCGCCCCGCGAAGATCTTTCGGATTGGGGTCATAAGGCGAATCAGATCGCGCGGTTAGGCGATTTTCGTGCGGCCTCCACTCGAGATGCGCGGATCAGCTGAGGCATCCCATGGACGATGTTTTCGAAGTCGATGGAGATCGCCCAGTTCTCCGACGTCAGGGGTAAAATAAAATAAACATACAAAGAAAATAAATTGGGTGGCATCAACAGATGGTGCAACATGAGGACTTCGCAAGAGATCACCCATCACAGTAGTACTCTCGTCCAAGCACGCTTAACTGAAGAGTTCCATGGGATCTGGTGTGCTAGTGCTGTCGTGCCCATTGGAGATGTGCGACATATTATTCTCATGCGAAACTCGTCTGTGCCGCAATAGGGCTTCGAAATAGCCAAAATCAGAGATACATGTCCCACTAAGCATCGTGACATATGAAGGCCGTCCTCTGAGGTCTTTCCGATTTGGGTCATAATGATGAATCGCACAAAGTTATGGTGATTTCGAGGGCCTCCACGAGATGCGATCGTGGTGGCTCATGTTTTTGCGAGGCATCCCACGGATGACATTTTAGTCGATGGTGACAGTTCTCCCGGGTAAAATAAAATAAAAATAAAATGGGCGGCATCAATAGATGGTGCAACACGATGACTTCCGAGAAGGTCTCCCATCATAGTATTACTCTTGCCCAAGCACGCTTAACTGAAGAGTTCTCATGAGATCTGGTGTGCTGGTGCGGTCACGCCCGCAGGAGATGTATGGAAAATTGTTATTATGCGGAACCCGCCCGTGCCACGATAGGGCTTTAAAATAGCCGAAATCGGAGATACGAGTCTCGCCATATCACATCTCAGATCATGCTCACAAGGTCTTTTCGGATTCATGATGGCAAAATCGACGATCGTGAGAAGTTATGGCGATTTCCCTAAGGCCTCCACCCAAGATGCATGAATCAGCCATGTGGGGCCCACAGCTCGTGATTTATAGTCTGAGCATCCCATGGATGACATTTTTGGAGACGATGGTGATCGTCGAGTTCTCTGACATCAGTGGTAAAATAAAATAAACATAAAAGGAAAATAAAATGGGCGGCATCAACAGATGGTTCAACATAATGACTTCACAAAAGGTCACCCATCATAGTACTAATCTCACCCAAGAATGCTTAACTAAAGAGTTCTCTTGGGATCTGGAGTGCTGATGCGGCCGCGCCTGCTGGAGATGTGCGACAAATTGTTCTCATGCGGAACCCGTCTGTGCCACGGTAGGGCTTTGAAATAGTCAAAATTAGAAATACATATCCCACCGATGCGCCAGTACATCGCGGCGGCGCCTCTGGAGATCTTTTCAATTGGTCAACCGCATAATCGCGACGTTATGGCAATTCGTGGGCCTCCACTCGAGATATGGATCGCCGCGGGCGGCTCATGCTTGCGCCCGAGGCATCCCAGCGACATTTTTGGAGTCGATGGTGATCATCGAGTTCTCCAGAATCAGCGATAACATAAAATAAACATAAAATGAAAATAAAATAAGAAGCGCCAACAGATGGTGCAACACGATGACTTCCCTGGTGGTCACCCATCATAGTACTACTCTCACCCAAGCACACTTAACTGAAGAGTTCTCATGAAATCTGGTGTGTTGGTGCGGTCGCGCCCGCTGGAGATGGGCTGCAAATTATTCTCATGCAGAACCCGTCCGTGCCACGGTAGGGCTTTGAAATAGTCGAAATCAAAGATACAAGTCCCGCTAGATGCGTCTGCGATGCTTCTGCATGTCGTGCGCCCCATAGAGATCTTTCTGGATTAGGGTCATATTGGCAGATTGGACGATCGTGCATGAAGTTATGGCGATTTCTGTGCTGCCTCCACCTAAGACGCGGAAATCGACCTCGCTCGTTTGCCGAGGCAACCCACAGATGACATTTTTGGAGTCGATGGCGATTGCGGAGTTCTCTGACGCCGGCAATAAAATAAAATAAACATAAAGGAAAATAAAATGGGCGGCATCAATAGATAGTGCAACACGACAACTTCCCAAGAAGTCACCCATCCTAGTAGTACCCTCACCCAAGCACGCTTAACTGAAGAGTTCTCAAGGGATCTGGTGTGCTGGTGCGATCGCGCCCGCTGGAGAGATGTGCTACAAATTGTTCTCATGCGAAGTCCATCTGTGCCACGATAGGGCTTTGAAATAGCCAAAATTGGAGATACGGGTGCCATTAGATGCACCTGTGGCACATCTGCACGTCTTGCGCCCCACGGAGGTCTTTTTGGATTGGGGATATAATGGTGAATTAGACAATCTTGCGCAAAGTAATAGCGATTTATGTGCGGCCTCCACCCGAGAAGCATGGATCACCCCGGCTTGTGATTTGGTCAGGCATCCATGATGATGTTTTCTGATGGTGATCGAGTTTTCTAACATCAGCGGTAAAATAAAATAAAAATAAAAGGAAAATAAAATGGGCGGCATCAACATATGGTGCAACACGATGACTTTCCAAGAGGTCACCCATCATAGTACTACTCTCTCCCAAGCACGCTCAATTGAAGAGTTCTCATGAGACCTGGTGTGCTGGTGCGGTCGCACCCATTGAAGATGTGCTGCAAATTATTCTCATGCGTAACTCGTCTGTGCTGCAGTAGAGCTTCAAAATAGTCGAAATCATATGTTGTTTGGTAAGTAATGCTGTAAACAACACATCCTTTTCTTAATTAAACTCGATCTAACTTATGTTTAAAAGTAAGACTTCTCTCTATATGTCTATCGTTGATATTTATAACAGAATTAGGGTGCAGATTAAACATTAGGTTTGATAACATAAATTTCCTTGAATTACTTCTAATAAAACTTTTTTTTTAGAATGAATAATTCTATCATTGTATACACATTAGAGTTATAGAGCTATCTATACCTTTACGAAAGTATACTTTTATTAATAATTGGATTCCTCTAAAAAAATGCCAGTATTTTTTAGGTGAGGTATTTTTTATAAATCCTAATTTCATATTATAGAATAATATAAAAGAATTTTTGTACTTCCTTGAGCTTCATTTATTTCAATAGGATATTCTCTTTGTCTAATGATATAATGAATTGATTTTTTCCAATTTAATATTAGCATATCAAAACAGTCTTTTGTTCCTAAAGATAATTCTCTTTTTCTAATCTTTTTATATTTATCTTCTGAAAGAGTTAATTGTCAAATGTATTCTGATTGGTCATCTAAAATTTCATCTATACTATTTATTTGTTCAAGTTCAAACATTTAATCGGAATATAAGTATTTTTCTAAATCATTATCTGAATAACAATATTGATCAATAAGATCTTCCTTTTGATCAGATAATTCATAGATTTTTTCTTCAGAATAGATTTTGATGATATCAAAGATTGGTTCTAATTCTTGTTCTTCTATAATTTGAACAGATTTTATTCTCGAGACTTTCTTTATTTTAGGACATTCATTAGTTTAATGTCCTTCCTCTTTGCATAACCAACATTTACAAATTTTTTATTTTTTATTAAATTATCATTTTGTAAAATTTTCTTCTTTATGTTCAATTTATGTTTATTTATTTTCTTAAATAAGTTTTTCTTTTTATTACAGGTTGATCATGTACATGAATTTATATTTTTTGAACATCCCCAATGGTGTGCAACTATATCATTTTTATTGCAACATAAAGATTGTTTATTATTATTTTTTTATTTTGGTTATGTAAATCTATTTGTTAGCATGCTTCTACTAACTTTTCTTGAGCAAATAGAATTCTACATCCTAAGGTTATATCTATAGGATATTGTTGAAGAAATCTTGACTCCATATTATATTATATGGTTTAGGTAGTTTATAATACATATCTAGATATTGACTACGTTCATCAACAAGAATATCATAAAAGAATTTTTGATATTCACAATAATATTCATTTAAGTAACAAATAATGCAAATAGTGAGAACTATAAATTTTTGCTTTGCAATTTAAGATTGTTTCTTTGTATTTTCTTCTTCTATAGTGAATCTAATTCTATATCCTAGAAATTCATTTTTAATAAAATCTGCATAATTTTTTACCCATCATGCATTTAGAGATTCAAAAAACAAGTATTTTTAACTTCTCATTTTGACTTTATCTAAGACCAATAAATCATTTTTACAAATACTTGTTAAACTATTTTCAATGAAGTTGTATGCATCTTCACCTTGAAGATTATAATGGTAAATAGTTATAATATTTTTTATAGTTCATTTGTGAACTGTTTCTGCTATATTTTTATAGCAACCTAGATTTAAATAGATTCCATGTCCACTGATTGGCTCATGAGAATAGTTTTTTATGGACTTAACAGATTATTTCTAGGTGTAGAAATTCTCCTAACATTGGGAGGTATAAATTATTGTCTAGTAGTTGAAGTATTTGAATAACCTACACTACTTATACTAGGTAGAGTTGTTTAAGAAGTTAATTCTAACATAAGTCTATCTACAGACGAGGTTTGTAGAGTATTATTCATAAATTGACGTTGATGTGATACAAAGATTAAATCATCTAACTCTTTTGATGATTCATTAATAATTATAATCTCATGTTAAGAAATTGTTAGTTTTTTAAGATTCTTTTTCCTAATTCAAATATATTACTCATGCTTTCAGTTTAAAGATGAGCATTTATATGAAAATTTTATTCATCTAAGAAAACTTCTAACTGATTATTAGAGATATTTATTCTTAATAGTTTCTGAATTCTTTTGAATTCATTTTCTAAATATTCTTTTATTATATTTATCATTTGAATGAGCATATATCTTCTTCTAACTCTTTTAATTTAAGGCATTATAAGTTTCTTTTTCTTCTCTTATTTAAGATTTATAAGAAGGAAATTTACTTTGATAAGAGTAACTAGGAATGCATAGGCAGGCATAGTTTTCATCACAAATTATACTATTTGTTACAAATTTTTCAGGTTTATATTTTTCAGGCTTTGATACCATTCTAGAGGGGGTCTTTACTTGATAATTTGTAGAGTTTTCTTCAATTATGTTCAATTTTTTAAGCATTGTTAATTATTTTTCAATATTACGAAGTTTAATTCTAATAGATTCAAAATCAGAATCCATAAATAAATAGTATTCTCTCTAATCTTGCTCTAAGTATAACTGTGATTATATCTAATAAGGGTCTGCATGCTTCTATCATGAATTTGTAGAATTAGATTATGCAAATAATCTTAATATCTGACCTGATTTTTGACCATAAATTTTTCGATTCTTATCAGACTCTCCTAATCCAGTGATTTTCTTGGGGAGATGCAGGCTCAACAATATACCACAACCTTATCTGATTACTTCAGAGAATAACAGAACAACTTTAGTTTGTTTCCTACCCTAAGCTTACTCATATCAAATAGAAATTATAAAAGTATAATATTATTCTGAAATAAGATACAATAGCATGAGAACACACATATATACAATAAATATTATACTTACAAACATAGATCAAAGAGAAGATAAGTTTTAGCCTAGATGACTATTACACAAATATTTCATAGTGGCTCTCTCTCTCTCTCTCTCTCTCTTTCTAAGCTTCACATCCTTCCTTTCTCTGAATTTCTTCTTCTTATATAGGCGAGAAAAGGTTCATTTAATAATTGATGTTGTCGTAAGTGCTGATGTCATCTAGTATGTGACATCACTACTTACATAACTATAATTCTAACGTCATGGTTGACGCTTTAGTTTTCTATAAGCCTGTTCTCCAACTTCTCTTTTACTTCTTGTAAATTTTTTTTGTTTTTACAATAATTATAATGATGCAGTTTTTCTTTTTAAATTTTTTTATTTTTATCTCAGTACTTGCTTATTCCATATTTTTCAAGAGTATTTGTCCATCTGAGAAGCATTACTTCATGTATCATCTTTGTTTTATGTTTGCAGTGACTGTAGATAAATAAATTGATCGAACCATAGTAGACACATATATTGGAGGGGTCTATTTTCTTCGTTTCTATCCATAATTGATAAAGTTATTCGTCTTTATTCCGTTTAACGAATTTCTTATTGTCCACATATTTAGGATAAAAGGATTCTCTACTAATTCTGAGCTAAATTATAATAATTGTTCCTTCAACTATTTCAGGACATGTTTGAAAAAATTTGATGTATATATTCTAGTGCTTTAGTATAGGCTGAAATGTTTCAACAACGTAGATAAATGTTTTGGGTAATTTATTTAGAATTATTATATTTTCAAAGATATAATATTCTTAGCAAACCACTAAGATATAATTCATGAACTAATTTAGGATCAATATCTTCATAAATATACGCCACATTTATATTTTCATACATATGTTAGTATATATGAGAATTAATTCTTTCTTGAAATAATAAAAAATATTGTCATTATTTTGCTATTTTAAGTGTACTTTTTTGCTTCTTTGATTCTTTAAGAAGAACCGTAGAGTATTATTTTATCTTTATAGTTGTCTTAGATGAGCTTTCTTGCTTAGTTATAGTCGGTTCAAGGGTGGTAAAATCTTTTAATTGAGAGTGTAATTGTGTAACAAAAGGTAACTCATCTTCATCTAATTCCCTAGAAAGACATTTTCGATTTTCTATAATTCGGTTAAAACTTTGTTACTATAAGATATTTCACATTCTAATTTTCATATATAGAATTATAGAATTTGAAGATAATTATTGATAAGATGATCATCGGATTTTGTAGATAATTTATCTGAATTTACTTCAAATTTCATATATTATGATAATTTGTTGAGTTGTATTTTGATATCTTATTCGGTACTCATGTCATGCAAAATTAATGAGTTAGAGTATCAGCTAAACAATTATTTTTACCTTCAATATATTTTAAATCAAAAGTGTATGGAGAAAACTAATTTTGTCATCAAATAAGTCATTTATTAGGTAATGAGTCAACTATTTTTCCTTTTATAAAAGAAATGATTATTCTATTATCAATTCTAATAATAAAATGCTCTTTTAAGAATATTTCAAATATCTTAATTACTTTTTTAATAGCAAAAAATTCTTTTTCATTAATATGATAATTTTGTTCAGTAGGTGTATAAGTGTCAGATGCATATTGACATAGATTTTCTTTTTCATTTCATTTTGTTTTTAAAATTACACCCTAACAGGTCTTTGAACTATCTATTTCAATGATTACTTTTTCTTCATTGGTGGAAAGATTTAATTTAGGAAGATTTTTACAAGTTGTTTTAATAGTTTGTAAAATATCGTTATCATTTTTATCCCAGCTCTTAGCCATAATTTTTCTAAGTTTCTTTTGGAGAGGAGCGTGTAACGTTGCTAAATTTTTAATAAAAGCTTCGATAATTAATACATCTTTTAATAGTTTGTAAAATATCATCATCATTTTTATCCCACTAGCCATAATTTTCTAAGTTTCTTTTGAGAGGAGCGTAATTGCTAAATTTTTTAATAAAAGCTTCAACATAATTAATACATCGAGAAATCTTTGTAATTCTTTTTTATTGTTAATAAAAAAAAAGTGATCAATTTTTTGTAAAATATGATTTTGTAGTTCAATGGATCTTTGATCTATTTTAGTCCTAAAAGTCACTATTTTGTGTTACAAAATAGCTTTTTTCTTACTTAAAATAATACCATGCTTGTATATTTTTTGTGCAAAGATTGCTAAATGTTTTAAATGTAATGGTAATATTGCTAAAAATAAGGATATCATTGACATATTTTAAAACAAAAGTATTAAATTCAAAAAATAAATGATTCATACATCTTTGAAATAGTTGTGTTGCATTTTTAATCCAAAAGGCATTACATTTTATTGATAAATTCCTTGTGGTACTAAAGGCAAGAAATTCTTTACTTTGTTCGACATGATTTTCCAAACCTAATCGAGTTTGGAAAACTATTCAGCATTTTTGATTTGATTAATTAACCTCTTTATTAGGTAAAAAATATCCATCAAACTTAGTATTATCATTTTTTTTGTAATTAATTACCATTTTAGCCTTTCCGCGTACTTGTTCAACATGATTTCTAACCAATAAAGCGGGCCTTCTATGAGGACTATTGTTAGGTTTAATGAGTTTAAGTTGTAATAATTCACATATTTGAGTTTTGAATTCAATTTTATCAGTAATAGTGTATTTCATGGGACTTGGATAATTATAGTAGGATTAATTGTGATGTGGGCAAATGCCTTCTAGAATTGGAGTAGATTTTCTAAAAGAATTTAGAAAATAAATAGTTTTATTTTTTTCAAATTCTGTAGAAAATAATAAAGAAGAAATTCTTTATTTAGTAGAAAGATGTTGTTGAATTATGTGATCTAAATCACCAAGGATATTACTTTTCACCCGAAAGCCAAATATCTATTTTATTAGATGTTGGATCACATAACTCTCATATAGATGCTTCTTTAATTCCATCAAATTTACAAAATTCAATAAAGTGAACCATATATATATATATAAAGATTATCATAGTACTAAACATTATTGTCATAATAAAACTAATATTCTATTTGGCTTTTGGGATGTATAGAATCAAATATTAGATTTTTCAACATACCTTTTTAACTGATGACACGGAAAAAAGATGAATTCTAGCTGGAATGGATTTCCTACAACAACATATTGCAAAGGATGAAATCGCGACCAGGATAATCCATACACCAAAGAAGTGGTATTTTAATAAGGGTTTCAGAGAGGAGTATGTTTTGATTGGACCAATAATTATTAATTGTATGGATACCATTAAAGGTATCTAAGAGTAAATTATCTGTGTCAAGTAGAATATGTGGAGGAAGGATACAGTGCTTACAAACTGTGATATCACAACCGATATCGCATAAGGCATAAATAGAAATATATTCATAAGTAGGGATGTATAATTCAATTTGGATATAACTATGAAATTTAACTATGATGTCATGGGATAATAGAAGAATTAATTCATATAGTAGAATCAGTAAAAGGTAACAATATGTTGTTATAGGAAATCCATTCATGCTAGAATTCATCCTTTTTCTATGTCATCAAGTAAAAAGATATGTTGAAAATCTAATCTTTGATTATGTATACCCCAAAAGCTAAATAGAATATTAGTTTCATTATGACAATAAGTTTAGTAACATGATAATCTTTCTATATATGTGGTTCACTTCGTTGAATTTGTAAATTTGATAGAATTAAAGAAGCATCTATATGAGAGCTATGTGATTCAGTATCTAATAAAATATATATTTGATTTTTGGGTGAAATGTAATATCCATTAAGAATTAATTGATTATTAGAATATTGTATTTTCCTTGAATCAATAGATCTTCTTGGTTGGATAATAAGATCATTCTTATGTTCATTAAATGAGAGTTGTCTACTAGGTAATCTAAAACTACTACTTCCTAAACTACTACTTTCTCCAAAATCAAGAGATAAATGATCAGGTGGTGGTGTTAAATTTGTATAATCTGCTTCGTCATGTTAGATAGTGTGTCCTATTTGAGAGAACATAGAATCTGTTTGAATAGATTCATTATGTGTTCTAAAGACTACAATATTATGATGCTTGAAATAAGCATATGTTGCTTGATAAGCACTTGATTATCTAAAATAGATTCATCCAATGCTAGTCATGCATTCTAACGTCTCTGACCTCTTAAAAAAATGGATTCAAGGGTTGTGTTGTAGATATCTTCCTCTCAATTGAAATAAAGAAATTTGATCAAGGCTTTAGAGAACAGCAATAACATGAGGCTTGAGTTCCATAGTGTGCAGTTGTAAAGCAACCTTGAGTGGAGGTAGGTTAGCTGCAAGGTGGATGGTGAGGCCAAATTTTGCGCATGCCATTGGAGACAACATGACCTGCAAGTTGTCTTGCCAACAGTGTCATACATATGATTAAAGCAATAATTTTTAGAGTTGAGGTAGCAGTAGCTGCTAAAGAAACCAGTGGGGGAGTGCTAGTGATCTTTGGTTGTTGGAAAGAAAGAGCAAGTGTGAGATCATGGAGAGGAGACATGTAGCTTGTCAACTTTTTGTTTCCCAAGAGTAGCTTGGTATGGCATAGTAGAAGAGTAGTGGAGATTAGCCGACAAAATGTAGGTTTCATGGACATAAGAGATGGAGGAAGTTGAACTACAACTTACTACATACAACAAGGAGAAATCCTGGGAGAACTAGTGACTTGTAGGGAATGGTTGGGTTATGGCTCTTACAGCTAGGAGGAGTAGTGCTCGACTGGGAGGAGAGTTTGACTGCAGTCTATAGATCTTCAGATGGCCAGTGAGTGATGTTGTGTAAGAGATGAGGTTGGAAATGTGTAGAGAGGGAGAGATAAAGGTTAAAGAGTTGGGTTGGTCAGCCGGGAGCACGTGATGGATTTTGAGTATGGGTATGGCTTGTAGGGAGATTGTCGTCAAGCTGTAGCATAGTGTGGAAGAGGCTTGGAGCTTTGATCTCCATGTGGGAGAAGTAAGGGAGCTAAGAAGGTTCGCTAGTAATACCGCGTAGATTGCATTTAGGATTTTTTCTCTTTTTTTATCAAGTGAGGATGAGTGATGGCTTTACCAAGATGTAGAGATGGGCTTAAACTATAAAAAGCTGCAAGATTTAGAATGTTAAAATAGAAAATAATTGCAATAGTTGTCTTCATTATAAATGAAGGACATCTAGCTACATAAGTGAAAAGAAATCTTATGATCTTAATAAGAAAATGTGCAACTAAAGTATTCAAAAAGAATCTAATTAACTTTACATAGCTGTATGATTGTGTGTTTAACGATAAGTGATATAATATATTAGATGATTTATTAATTCAATTAGAGAGGTTAAATAAATTTTAATTTTGATTTTACGTAGTCGTGTCATAATATAGACATATCATATACTAATTTTAGGTTATTCTGATATTCTGGACGCAACGATGCAGTCCGTTCATCGATCGAAGATTATTTCAAGCAATTTTGATGACATCTAGTGTATTTAAACTTTGATTTGCGTGATATCGCATCCAAAGCTTGTCAAATTTGCTTCATAAACCCAAGCCGACTCATGGATCATATGTGGAGATCACCAAAATTCTCATTTTAAATAAAATAAAATCTTGATAATATTTTATCCAAAATAAAATAACAGTAAAAATTTTCATTTCACATAAATGAATAATTTAATTCTAGATTTTCTAATAAAATGTAGTTGGAGATTTAAACTTAATTTTAAACTTGAAGAAAAGTAATTGCCTTAAAGAACCAACTTTTCAAACATGTTTTATGGTTGATGTTTTTGAGTCACGATAGCACCCAAAGGGAGATGAAGTGGGTGTTAATTAAAAATTTAAAAGTTATATCTTAAATTTTAACTTTTAGTAAAAAATTAATTTAAGAAAAGTAATTCCCTTAAAGAACCAACTTTTTAACCATGTTTTATACATAATACATAATACATGTTTTTTAACCACAAAGATTTCAACTCTATGTTTGCTTCTTCCCACTTGGACCTTTCGATAGTGGATTCTTGAACTTAAGGTCCAAGTATCACACTTCGATGTTCACCTTAAAAAATTTTATACTAGGACCTTTCAACAGTGGAACCCTAAATTTAAAATCTATGTGTCACACCTCGATGTTCACCCTGCAAATCTTGCTTTGGTTAATCTTGATTTATCAAAATAAATGATAACACCATAATAGAGCTTTATTAGCTTATGTTTTAAGCTATACTTCATGCACTCTCTCTCTCTCTCTTAGGTGACTTTTAAAATTTTCTACACTTTGACAGATAACATTTCATGTTCTCATCTCTCGGGCCAATGATGACCTTGTGGAGACCACATATGATGTGTCATCATATATAATGTAAGAGCTCTCCAAATCTAAGCAATATGATGAAAGTCCTTAAAGTATTTTCCCATTTTATTGAAGTCACAGATTGTTAGCTTATCTCTCCCAAGATGCTAAATATTGAGAGACAACCACATTGATACATGCAAGCTCATAAGTTTATTTAAGAGCTTGGATCAATCAAAATTTGGTTCATTATGATGCTATCACTCTTATAGTAACATGCAAAGGGCAACTATGTTTTGACATCCCAAGATGGGATCTTCTTTAGAGAAGGCGATGACTAGAAGATTTTGTACTTACAAAATCTTAGTGATACACCATTCAACAAAATAAACATTATATCTCTTCAAATTGTTAAGAGCCTGTATCAAAGTTTCTCGAAGATTTCTCAGCATTAAGAGGGTCTCGTATACACTCAATTGTGCAAGGATCTTCCTCACATGTAATAAGATGTTGTAGACAATTATGTTGCTTGTATTTGACTTCTCTTTTAGATCTTTAGAAATGATGTCCTCATGAATCTTAAATTTTTTTAGACCTGCCTTTGCTTGATGTCACATTCTTCGTTAGTAGTGAAAATATTTTGTTACTTTTAGTTGAACTTAGACCACTTTATCCAGTTCAAAATTTTCTAATGGAATAGTCTTCTATGAAATCATTCTTCTTCTCAAAGAGTTGGCTAGATGATTTAGAACCACTCTCTAATTTCATGGGCATCATATATGATTTTATTGAAGAATTTGACTTCACTCCATCAAGAGAACATAAATCTTCATTTGAACAATTATTATTCTGCTAGGCCATCATACCAAATTTAGATATTATTTCCCTTAACTTTTGCTTCTTTCTTGGAAAAAATTTCATTGGGTTTAAAGAGAATGCTCAACTCCAATTATCATTTTGAATACTTTGAATAAGGAACATCTGGCATCACATGAATGATACATGTTTCCACTTAGCATGATGCATCATCTTCCTCTTCATCTGGCTTGGAAATCTGGAGTTAAGACATAAAGTCTATAAACCTGATTGGCTACCTAGTTAGTAGATGACGCCTTAAAAGAAGTATGTGCTTGAACCAGTGCAACATCATTTATAAACAATGGGTGGGGTTCTCTTCATCTCTTTATTCTTTTCTCTCATCTTTCAATGAAATCAAAATGTGATATACTAATTTCTTCAACAATAGTTCTTAATAACTGATATTAGGCGATAATCTTCAAGACTTATGTCATCGGTATTATTGAGCAGATGGCTCATTTGTACATTCCATCATATAGGCAACCTTTGCTTACAATATCTTCATTTCTTTCTTCTTCTTGAAAGTATATTTCAGAGCTGCATCTTTGGTGGATCTCTACAGCTAGCATGACATAGACACCTCATTAACGAGTCTAAATTCACTCCTTTTCCAAGAGGGTGAAATTGATCAATGACAGGATCTACCAATGGATTCTCTAGGGTATCAATTGTCATCAACTTTGTCATAGGAATATATTTTCTTAGGTACCCATTCTTGACTAGTTTTACTTGTCGTGGATCTATGGGAGTATGGTCTAGATATCATGCCGTTGTCTTTCTTTAAGGCAGTTTTTCTTTGAGGCTTTGGCCCTAAATTTACTTACCTTTTTGTCGAAATTTTTTGATGGTGGATTCTTGGACCTGTGGTCCAAGTGTCATGCCTCGATGCTCATTGTGCAGGACTTGATTGGATTGGTTCCTTGCTATTACTGTGAGAGATGATCTCCTTGGCTGTGCCTGATAGTTCCTTTTCATCAATCCCCTTTCCTTTATAACTTTCAGAACCCGATGCACTCTTGCAGATACAGTTTCAGGTTTTCTAACTAGGGGAGCTAGAGCTTGACATTATTGAGCCCAAAAAGATTGCTTAATTTTGCCAGTAGAGCTATTCTTCTTTACTCATCTTAAGTTTTCAAATATATTCTGGATTGGAACACTCGCTTCTGGTTCCATAGCTGGTTGTACAATTTTCTATTTGAGTAATGGCTGTTGAGCACACAATTCAGCATTTCTCTTTCTCTGTTGTTTGGATTAGCTTGCTTCCAGATGAAGAAGTTTTTGTGTCGCTACTTCTTCTCGAGGCTTTAGCCTCCATATTTATTTTTCTTTTTATCGAGACTTTTCGGCAGTGGATTCCTGAACATGCAGTTCAGGTGTCACACCCTGATGTTCACCGTGCCATAATTACTTAGGACGGTCTTAAGCATTACCCACTAAGAGTAGCTTTTTTAGTGAACCTTTCTCATTTTTTCTAATAATCAGGCCTTAATACTTTTTCTTCATAAGAAACTTCTCCTTGACAACTTTCAGCACCTTGTTGCACTCTAGAGGAACGTCATGCTCTGAGCGAAGAGAGAAAGATCACTGAAGCCAAATAGATCTTGGAACATCTTTCCAGCCTTCCACAACAGAAGAAAAGAGGGTTTCATCCCTCGGTTGAAGAGAGGGATATCACTGGAAGATGTTGTGTTTGGAATTCTCTTTGGCCTCTTATTTATAAATATTTGGGTTGTGTGAGCAAAATTCTCTTTGGAGCCGTTATGTTATGTTTTGGAAGCATGAAAGTTTAATTTTTGATATTGTAATTACACGAGTATTAAATAATATAAATTCATAATTTTAAATAAAAATATTCATTTAATTATTAAATTTAATATTATATATACAAGATAATATGATCACATGAGAGATTTGCATTGAGCCTAAGGAGCATAAATAAAAGAGATTAAATATTTTAGAATCAATAGAGTGAATTGATTTCTAAATTATCTAATTAACCACCTTTGATAAAAGATTTAAGTTGCATTTAGGTTAATTTTCTGCCTCATTTGGATAACTATATTTTAAATGTATTTTGAAGAATTTGTGGTGAGAAAGTTGTATTTTTCATCCTGATTTGATAAATTATAGTGGTTGCATCTTAGGTAATAGTTTTATGGACTCTACCATGCATTTTCATATCACTATCTCAAACATACTCTTAGTTGATCTTGCTATATAAATGATCTAGGGAGAAAAGAGATTATGAAAAACTTTTCGCACAAAGACGTAATTGTGTGATGTTTGTGCTTAACCTATGATTTTTTTTATAAGTGATAATCAAAGACCATGTTATAGAATTATCTATATAATGTAACTACATAAATATATATATATATATATATATATATATATATATATATATATATATATATATATATATATATATATATATATATATATATATATATATATATATATATATATATATATATATATATATATATATGATTTAATCAATCTAATATAATGAAATAATGATTTTATATCAAATAGAATGTTAAAATTGCAATTGAAGCTCACATATATTAATGTTTATGCAATTTAAACTTCAACCAATAATAATGATATTTGAATGCTTTCTTTTAAAATTAATTCCAAATAATTTTTGAATCTAAACAAAATGATCACAATTGTACACAAATATTATGATAAAGGGAATTTTAACTTCAATGATGTGTGCAAGAATAAATATAATTAATAAGAGATAAAAAACAAAAATTATAAAAATAATAATTTAAATTTGAGACAAATTTGTTTAGATTTCACCAAAATTAAGTCATAAGTTGACTTAGATTTCAAAAAAATTAAGTCAAAAAAATTCAAATTTGAGAAGAAATAATCTTACTAAATGAAAAAAATAAAGAAAGAGCACCTCAATTCTTTATGAGAATTCTCTCACTCTTGCATGAGCCAACTTTCTTGAAAAGAAAATTTGATGAATCAAAGAATATATTGCATGAAAGACAACAAAGAAATTAAAAACTAAATTATTTTTCTTCTTTTCTTGCAAAGCTCAATTTTGAATAATCTTAAATGGTGTAGCAATCCAAAAGTTAGGTTTTACTTTGAAAAGTTGTTAAATCATTGTTTAATAAAATCCATGGTGAAGGGATGAGATTTTGGAAAGATTTGAATAAAAGTAATTTAATTTCTTTGAAAATAATAACCCCCACATATGATTGAATCAAAAAAGGAAGGTTATCTACTTCAAATGAATAAAACAATTGAGTGAATTTAGAATTCAAATAAGGGTGTTTAGGGGAAAAATTAATTTAGAAAAATTAAAATTAAATTGAAGAAATTTTAGCCAAAATAAAATAATTTTTATTTTTAATATATTAGGAAACAATTAAGGCATTGTATTTTAATTATATAAATACATATTTAATACATATTGAAAAACTTCAACTAGTATATGATTAAATTGAGCCTGTCATTTATTATTAATGAACTAAAAAATTTTAAAAATTTGCAATGGGTTTAATTGATCAACTTGATTCTAATGACCTTAAAGGTTCAATTTGGGTCAATTACGACTAAGGAAACCAACATAATAAAGGGTAATTAAGGTCAAGTCATATATAGTTTACCTATTAAAGTTCTAATGAACAAGAAATAGTCAATTTAAACAATTGGGTAAAATTGTTCATGTAGATCAAATAGATCTATTTGGGCTTAATTCGACCAAAGGGTCCAAACTAGTTATAATAGTTATCTACTGAGCTATGATATGTCTTAAATACCTTGCTCAAGATATACTTAAATATGGAGGCAAATGCCCATAAAAAAATCAGATCTCTTAGAGTCAAAAGAAACAATATCAAGTGTCATGCATCAAATAGTGAAAATATAGTCAATTGTACATATTTTTGTCTCTTGAATCAATATTAGGAATTTTTCTCTATCTCTCAAGGCTGTATGATTCCCCCTCTTCATGGATTTCTCTATAAAAATAGTATACATGATTTAGTTTATCTTGCATTGATTTTATGTAGGATCATAAGAGCTTAAGATTATTTGTCTTTAAGGATAATATGATTCAATTAATTATGACTCCACCTTTTTGTATCAATCTCTTCTAAAGTCCATATAGCTTTGTAGATCCCCAATGAGTGTGCCATATCAAATTTGTGCATAAATGACTATTGGATAACATTCAGTCCTTCAAACTTTAAACCTACTTTATGCCTTGGTAAACTAGAACACCTACTTTACATCCTCGCTTGTTATTTCCACCATTTACTTCATCTTGTTCTTTTAAACATTGTTGAAGTTTAAAACATAGAGTTTATCTAAAAGGTATTATTGGTTAGGGCACACTTGACACAACTTGATTACACATGAATGGCGATCATTGATTGTTCTTTCATGTTTGGCATCTCATTAGATTTACTAGCTTGTAAATATGTTTGAATATATTTAAACATATGAAATAACTAAAGCTAAACAAACACTCAAGTTTTAAAGAAAAAATTCTTAAAATTACTTATTTAAAAGTTATAAACTAAAACTAAAATTTATAGTTTTTTTAATCAACTATCATTAAAATTATTTTTTATAAGCTTCTAGTTAATTATAATTAATACTATGATAATATAGCTATGGATTAATTTTAATCATAATGATTTAATTAGAGCTTATTAGACCATAAGTCCATCAATTTGTGGTTGGGAAGCCCTAAAATTAAATTTAATATGCTTAATTACACTTAATATCACTAATTAAAAATGTTATTAATTGAAAATTTTATTTCAACCATTTTATTAGCCAATTAGTGCTCAAGTATCTCCTATTAAGTAATATAAAATTATTGACATTAATTGATCATTTTTAAAATCTAATATTAATATTTTTCAAATTTATTACGTACTAATAAGTTAATAAATTTGGGTAATCTAACTTCTAATTACATGAACAATTCATATCATCACTGGACATTTTCGTTAAGATGATTGAGCTCTTAGGATTAATTAAAACATAAGCCTATTGATTTAAATATTTAAATGAATTTAAATAATCATAAATAAATTTTAATTAAATTTTTGAAGTACATTCTCTAATTGAATAAAAAAATCTAGATTATAAAAAACATTTAAAAAAAAGGAAATGTATTTTAAAGTATTCAAATGATTTTGACCTTAAATCTATCAAAATATATTAAAAATATAAAAATCATGTTACAAAAATTATTTCATTAAATTTGAGTTAATAATGATAACACATTTCCAAAGTTTAAATCGTTGTTGAATGCTTCTTACTTGATCCTTTGCGATTAATGAAGGCTCGTCGAGTTCATGTGCATTATATGATATATATTTAGCTCCTTTTTTTTGCTTCTTATAGAGGCATCTTGCAAAAGAAAAAGAGGAATATAGACTTTGAATTTGTTAGAATTAAATTAGTTCATGGAGTGAGGAAGAGCCTTCTTAGATACCTAGAAAATAGGGTTAGATAATATAAAGTAAAGCTGAGAGGTCAAAAGAGCATAAAAGTAAAATGAATTTTATTTCTTAATAATCCAGAGTATAAGCATTGTGAAAAGCAAGAGAACAAGAAAGTCCATGTAAGAATAAAGGTAACCCCTTTTTATATCCTAAGCAGGGTCTATACATATGATAAGAATATATATGGTAAGTTAGACACAGAGATGGATTCACCTGATTTAAGGTGAGAATATGAAAGTAATGAATCTAGCAAGTATACTATCATTCTAGTCCAATTGCTTGATTTGTGTCCAGGCTATCGAGTTCAAGTGATGACGGTTGTCCGACCTTTGTAACTGTTTACTTGCAAAGGGAGGAGTAATCTAGGGTTGATTCTTTTGTTATTTCTTTAAGTCTTCAACTCACCTATTTGTAGCAAGTCTTTATTGTCAAGTATAATTTACTATTGGTTTGACTATTCTAATAGCCTTGCTAGTAAAATCACTCATGCTTATTTGTTCCATTTGGCATGCATTTTTCTCTCTGCTTGTTCTACTCCTTGTAAATATGACTTGTAAAAAGATAGAAGAATAAAAAGTGACATTAGTCTGTAAGCATTTAATGAATCTCAAAGAAAAGAATTTACATAATTATGAAACATTCCATTACCTTTTATGCGGATTCATTCCTTCAAGGTGTCTGATCTCTCAATGGATATAAAAAAAAACTTTCATTTTTTTTCCTTTTGGAACATATCACGATACACAATGTCACTCACTTAAATTAACTGTCTTTTTTTTTTAATCTAGAAGAAGTATTTGGTTACCTGCCATAGACATTAAGAAGCCTCATGGTGATATTGACTCTGCTACACTCTTGGCCAATCTACAGAAGAAAGCAAAGAAGGCCAATAGGTCTAGCAAAGTCACTACTGCCTCTATGTTTAGAGCAAGTATACATGCCCCCATCATTGTCAAACCTTGCAAGGCTCCAGTCTTATAGGTTGTACGAGATTTGCAAGAGGGATGGAGTACTCGACCAGCTAAGGAAAAGCTACTAGTAATGTTGCCCTCTACACAAGCTGAGGGTGTTGAGGAGGAGGAAGATGAAGTTCCTTTGATTTGCTAGCACAAGGAAGCTGTGGTGTGCCGATTGATGAGAACCGTCTTTGAAAGGGAGATTATACAAAATTGCTTGGGAAAATTGAGACCCACTTTAGCTTTGTGAATTCATTTATTTAACTTAAAAAAATATTCTTGTTGATCATAGCTGAGCATGACCAATGTGTAGGAGTCGGCCGAGGGAAATGAAGGGTGCTCACCGACCCTTCAATTTTTTTCTTCTGATAGCCCAGGTAGTTTTATGAAACTAATTCACCTTACAGTGAAAGTTTTGTTAGGTCATGATTCGAGTAGAAAAGAATTTTGTTCTCTTCAGTCATAACTTTCATTTATGAAGGTTTGGCTTTTGGTGAATCCCCTTATTGATATTTTATTTCTAATTTTTGATGAGTTCCTTTCTCACCATTCAGTGGCGCTACAGTCTTGTCATGGGCTGACTTGGTGGTGTAGGCATGGTCACTGAAGAGGATTACATTCATAGGGACAATCACTAAGGCATCCACCGTGACAACTAAGTTCACTTCCTTTAACATAAATAATTGTTGGTGAGCTTTCCATCTCCTACTCATCAAGACAGTGGTGAGTTTGTAAAAGGTGAGTCCTCCCAGTCACATAGGGATGAAGTTGAGGAACCACGTGTGTTTGCGACTCTTTCACGTTTGCCAACCTATCAAGGGAAGCTTTGAACTTGTCTATGTAGGAGATAGATGAGTTGCAATCTTTGTTAAATCTAGAGTCATAGTCAAGACATATTGAGTATATATATTGTGTATCTTATAATTTGATTTGATGATAACAAACTTTGTCTAATACAAACTAATAATTTTTTGTAAGACAAATTATCCATAATCATTATGATCATCATTCTTAATTTAGAATTTTATTAATAATAAATATATATTCTTGAAGCTACTAGTTGTTTATTTTAAGTATTTCAGGAAATTCACGATACTCAACTTCCATAGTTAGATCAGGAAAGTCATACAAGCTATATTGGGGCAGTATGAGAATCTTCTTATGTTATGCAATAATAAGACAATTAAGAGCTTAATAATATAAAAATATTGTTTTAATAATTTCATATAATTTTTTGAATTTTTGCATAAATTTTCATATTTTATTTGCATGATATTTTCAATTATTCTTTAAATTATTCTTTTTGGATAATTTAAGTACTTGCATGTAATTAAGTCTTATCCATTGTGTTTTAAAGTGTGTTAGATTTAGTTCATACTTCATTTAGTTATTTCCATATTTGATCTTATTAACTATCCATTTATTTATGCATTAGAGTGAAATTATTCATATTATTTTTTCTCTCTCCTATTCTTTTATTTTTCTCTCTCATATTATAATTGTCATCCCAATTTTTTTTGGGCCTAATTTTTTATGATTTTTGGCATGATAAATGTTATTGGAGTTATGGAATTTATTGTCAATATATTTTTTTTATTTTTAAAATTTTAAAATTCATTTTATTTGAATTTAGAAAGTCAAATGACTTTTGAATTTAAAATAAATTGTTCTTGCCATAAGTTGCCAAATTGATTTTATCCTTTTTATGAATTATTGTGGATGACCCTATCATGATTTAATTAAGTTAATTTAATTTATTTTAAGTTAGTTTAAATTAAAATTCAAATGATCCATGTATTTATACAATTTTTATTTTTAATTTAATTATTTATAAAAATATATGGCCTTCTAGTATTTTATTTGGAGTAACTTGATTTGTTTAAATTAATTAAAATATATTCTAATTTGATTTTCTATAATTTATTCATGATCAATTGTATTAAATGGAGATTGAATCTATACTTGAAAACATTGTGCTGGAATCCATGTTTATTTTTCTTGATTTATTTTATTATTTTTATTTCATGACTTGCCTTAATGTTTCAAATCTATATTAGTTAATTGATCTCTCATATTTGTTGCATTAAATCATGGATGAACTCTTTTTGTAAATGCTTTGGCCATCCCATGCTAATTGATCCTTACTATATTTTAAATTCAACTTATTTTGAATCACTTCCCCAATTGATTCCTTAATTAATTAAGGATAACATGTTTATGTTAAGTGGATTCAAAATAATTCCCTCCATCCTTGCATGGCTGACATCATTAAAGTTTGAATACAATTAGATTTAAAAATTAAATCATGTGCTTATTATTCAAGTTCAAATTTTTACCAAATTAATTTTCCCTCTCTTTATCCTTATTTGGCTGAAAATTATTGATTTATTCCCTTAATTTTATTTAATTGGATTGATTAATATTCTTCCTCATATCTCTCTCTCATTCCATTCATACTTGGTTGAAATTTTCAAATTGAAAATTTTGGATTATATGATTGAGATATTCAAATAGAAATCAAATAATTTCCTAATACAATTTAGCTGACACTCTATTCTATTTAAAGAGGTTTTCCCTTGGCTTTTAGTTCTCTTGCTTCCTCTCTCTAGACCAAAGTCTTGCAATTTTTTTTAAAATGTCTCTTGAAGATGAAGCGCCAAATCTCTTTTCTTTCTCATTAGAATCCTTTGGCCAAAACCTTGCAAATTGTTTGGTAGATTCAAAGTGCTAACAAGTTAAAAATTCCCATTTAATTCTTTCTTGGTTGAAACTCACTTTGTTGCTTCTTCCAGATTTGGAAAGATCAACTCAAGTCTTGCCCTCATTGCTTACATATATAAAGATATGGGTAAGAGTTTTCAATCCATTATATGCTTTTGAGTTTTAGTTTTTCAATTATTTGATTTGGATGAAAAGAACTTTTATGAATTATTGTTAAAGTTTTTCTTCTTAAGATTTTTCATTCTCATCTCAAGTGATTTGAAAAAAAATTTATTTTTATTGGATTGAAATTTTTGTCATGCAAGTGTTATTGCTTTCATATCATAAAAGAGTTTTATAAGAGTACATTGATTCTTAAATGGATTTCTTGCTTTATTGTTTAAAAGTAATTTCTCAACTAAGGAATTCACATTAGCTTATTTATTTGAAAGTATTCATTGCACAAGTCTTTTGGATTACATATTCATGTAAATACTTTAAAATCTAAATAATCCAAGTGATTCCATATCATATAGTTTTTCAAGTTCATTTATTTTCAAATCTTTCTTTTTTTTGAAGTCAAATATTTTTCTAAGATTTATTTACTTTATGTGCTTCATAGAAAGATAATTCAACAAGAAATATATTCACTTTGAACTCTCTTTGTTATTTATCTCAATATTATTTTAGTTGGGACTTGAGTGCAAAATTATTTTATATTGAGAGTTAGATATTTATATTGTATCTTTTCTTCTTTTGTTCTCTTTTACTTGGGATTGTACTTGCCTGTTGTAGGAAAGTACGGTGTTGGAGTTATCCTTTCTCGCTGTAGAAAAGTATATTTGGAGTTATACTTGCCCAAAGTACAAAAGTACGGGAGATTAGTTGTAATCTCATTTTATCTAGTGAATTCCTAATCAGGACGACTAGGTGTGGACATAGGCCAGTTTTTAGGTTTGGTCGAACCAGATGAAAATCTCTATGCCTCTTGTCTTCTTACATTTCTATTTTTTTTTTGATTTATTAGTGTGCTCTATTTTAATATCATAATTTACAATTATCTTTGTTACAAAGTTTAAAAACTAAGTTTTCATTTAAAAATATTTAAAAATATCCAATTCACCTCTCTTCTTGAGTGTCGTAGCCATTTAAGAAGGTTGTCTGTGGAGGTGGAGTTAATGGCTGGGCAATAGTGGGGCACTCGGCAATCCAACCACATAATTTCCAACACTATTGCTCGACTTGTGATGGCTCATCTCAGCGTTCATTTGTTGTCTGAGCCCCTCGTCCCACCGCTTACCGTCTCACAATTCACATCATCAACTCTAATCTTGTTCAATTCCAATTCTCATTAAATAATGTAAATAAGTGACAAAAGTACTAACAAAACTTTTTTTAATATGGGAGCATTACTTGAGGAATTCAATTAAAAGAGCATTATTTTTTTCTTTATGATATCAATTTAAATTGCGACATTTAAATTTATTTTAAACCATTTCTATATGGAATTTTTAAGTATATAATCGATTTTATGCTCTATTTATACTCAAAAAATTATTATTTAAGAAAGATCATAAAAAAGAAGTGTTTTATCCTTAAAGTTTGCAATTAGTTCTACCATGATACCAGATCAGTGAAGAATTATAAGCATAAACACCTAATTAAAAAAGTGCAACAAAGTAAATTACTAAATTATAGCAAACCAATAAGCTTTTATTAACGATTTCTTAAATTTGTTTAAGAAATGGAGAATGTATCCTGTTACTTAAGTAAAAAAATTATAATTTTGATAAATTAATAATTAACTTATTTTTCTACTAGATGTCTTCATGTAACTTATGAATTCTAAGTGTTGTCGGCAGAAAATATTTATTTGCTTTAATCATTTGTTTTAGTTAATTTTGTAGTGTCGAGCATGGTGTTTAAGTCAGTAATTACATTTTTCCAATTCCCAGCTACAAACAAATAGTTGAGCTAAGTCAATTGTAAGAAACTTTCAAATAATAATAATAATAATAATAATAATAATAATAATAATAATAATAAAATAAAACTATTACTACCATTACAAATAAATTATATAAATTTAATCTAGAATAATTTGATGAATTTAAATATTGGTTAGATTGTAGTTTTGCCAAATATAAATTGCATTATATTGGACAATCAACTTGGTAATTTTATCATTGACATAAGATCAATTGTTGATTTTTTTGAAGTTGAAAGTGATTGAAAAGCCAAAAAAAATGGAAGACTAGAAAAAAATGATATTTATGCTTTAATATACATAATTGTCACAATAAAAATTAAACATTTATTTTTTTATTATAAAGATTATAAAGAATCACTTGCACAATCTTATTAGAGACTCTATGATGAAGGCTTGAAGGAAAAATTATAGGTGTCATTCTTAAGTAGTGTTTTTATGAACTTAAATTTTATCTTTTATATCAAATCTTTAATAGAAGTTATTTTTAAAACCACCACTGGATCTAAGGTTAGATAAAAGCTATTAAGAATTTTTTAAAAAAAAAATTGTTGATTTGTACTCGCTAAATAAAGTTCTTTGCTCCACCCTTAGTGGAGTCTCAAAATTTCACAATGGGTTCTCGCTTATAGCTCGATCAAGTTGCAAGGGGCCTCCCTCCTCTTTTCCAGTGCAAACTTATTGTATGATTATATTTGTAAGAAAAGTAGACTTGCTAATGATTGGCACTCATGCCCCATTATAGGATTTCTCAAAAAAATGATGTATTGGTTACAACGAGTATGTTGTATTTTTATGTTTGTATAATAAAATATTACTTTTCTCTCACTTTTTGTTTTGATAAATTTTCACTATGATGCAAGTAAACATTTTGCATGTGTCATTCTCAGGATCAAGTAATCACTCTCTTCATCGAATGCTTGATGTGACATCCATGTTATTAGGCCTTTAATTTTTGCATCTATAAATTCATTCTTACTGGGACAGTTGAGTCTTTATTACTTTTCATTTTTAAGCTAGTGGGTCTCGTTCTCATTCAGTAGAGCTTGCTTATATTCTTACTTTAAGTGATATTCCTTATAATTGTGCTCTTGAAGAAGGCAATTTCATCGTTTCTTCAAGCATAGGCTAAGGAGGTGCTTGATCTAGAACAAGCTGCTGCAACCTCTGCCTTTTATGGCTATTACTACGACAATCCCAACTTCATTAAGTGGGTAGCTAATAAGCATAAGCAGTTCAACAAAACTCAAGTCAATAAGTTATGCATCCCGCTCCATCACTTTAGAAATGGGTTTTGGCTACCACTGCCTTGCAAGTGGGTTAATGTCCTCAATTTTTATATATTAGTGTGAACTAAGCTCCTTCCTAACTTATTGGCGAGTATTATGACTTTCATCCTGCTCATGTAGGAAGAAATTACATGGGGCATGAGCCTTTTTAGGTGAGTATTCATGGTAAAAGGCCATCAGGATGGGACTATTCTCAGCGACTTTGCTGAAGGTTCACATTATGAACAAAAGGTCGACTCAAAAAACTTTTTTGTTAGGAGCTCCTCAAATGTCTGATATTAACTCTAACTCTTCTCTACTTAGTGAGTAAGGAGACCAAGCTTAGTGAGCTTGATGTTGAAGAAAATGGGGTAGTGGATAGCTGCGGTGCCGAACCTTGAACATCTTTTTCTATCTCCACTTAAGAAATGTTACTTTGTAGTGAGTATTTCTTTCTTTACTCATAATTTGATAGTTATCTTTATGAGTCAATCTCATCAATTATTTTTGCATGTTTTGCTATATTAGAGGAGACCTTATCACCAGTGAGCTTGATGATGACATGGTTAAGTTCCTCAAGGAGGGAGAGCATGAAGTTGGGGAGCCCGAGCTTGGCGATGATGGTGAGTTTGTGAGGAGGAAGAAGAGTGTCTGAGCATAGCTCTAACAACTAATGAGGTCGAGCTGAGTATAACTCCTTAAAAGTCTAGGAAGAGATCTATGAGCTTTGCTCCTTGGGGTCGTCAACAAAGGAGCAAGCTTAAGGGAGAGGAAAAAAATGAGTATGCAGAGGAAAACTATACTCTAAAATTAACTGTGCTAACCAATAAAGCATACGAGCATAGGTAATCTACTCCAAGGAGTTTGATGAGCTTTTGGAGGAGATTCTTAATGGATAACTTCTCTATTCCATCATGACTGCTCAGGTAATGGCATTGTAGGTGACCTGGAAAATCTGCCACAAATTTCTTGTTAAGAGAAAGGAGGATTACTATATAAAGTCCTAGCTATCAACTGTGAAGAAAAATCTTTTATCTCTAGAAGCTAAGCACAAAGACCTTTAGGCTGAAGTGGCTTAGAATGAGGAAGAGAAGGATAAAGCAACTTTAGAGCTTACTTTTCTGGCCAACTCTGACAGAGAGTTGCATGAAGAGTTCTCTCATCATAACGAGGAGTTTTAGAATAAAGAAGCTAAGTTCATTGGATTTTTAGATTCTAATGAGTACCATGATTTTCTTAAGCAAAAATTCAAGACAGACACTGACTTTGTTATTGCTAAATTAGTGAAGCATGGTCAGGTGGATGCTAAGTTCTTGGATTTTTCTAATGTACCTAGCCTTTCAGATTCTATGTTGATGTTGAGAGTAGCGCAAGCTGACTTCTTTCAGTTTTTTTTTGGTGAGTGTAAAGTGTATATGAACTTTTACTCGTTCTTTTTTATGATATTTTACTTCATGAACAAAAAATATTTTTTTGTTTAAGTAGAACTTTGAAATGTTCTCTCCTTTCTCTTGAGCAATAATGAAGGCTACTTCCAGCTAGAATTAAGAACTTACTCATGTCATTGGTGTTATACTCCTTATTAGCATTCTATTCAGGACTTGAGAGACACATTGATTAAATTTCTCTAGGTAGTCTTATAATTACTATAAGTTAGATAAATTCTTTATTTTGACTTAGCAGTTAAAATAATTAGGTGCTTAATGGTGAATTCATTTTGCATTTTAGTTGATGCTCATGGTGTGTCCATTTTACACTATTGTCGCCAACCACATAGAGAGTTGATCTTTTTTAAAAAATTTAATTGTTGACCTCACAAGGAGTTGGTCTTACATTATAATCTCTAACCATATAGATTGTTAGTCTTTTTATTTTAAAGTTAAGTTGCTAACTTTAGCAAGGTCTTGGTCTTATACTATAGTTTGAGTTGATCTTTAGAACTCGCTCTAAATCCTTCTTTATGCGAATGATATGATCTCAAATCCTCTAATTGCCAAATTATAACATACAACAATAAGAATTACAATGATAATAGACTCAGTATAGGAGGGTAATCAAATATTCGGAAATCAACTCTTCTCTCTGTATCTTTTCTTTCTTCTCCTGAACCCCTTCTCTGTTCTCCATTGCCGGAATCCGCCTCTCATCCCCGCTTGGAAAACCCTAGGGTTTCTCCTCCACTCTGCCCACTTCTGATGGTTTGACGGCACTTAAAACAAATTAAGATAAGTTGCATCAAGCATCATCACACCTGACAAGAGGAACTCGCATCAAGGGCCAAGATTACTTCTCGGGAACTAAGATCAAGGAAAGAGATTGAACCGCACAGAAAGGCATGCATGGAATCCACTACCATAAAATAGGAGATCAAGAACCGCTCATCCAAAACACAAATCCAAGGGCAGTGAAGAAAGAATCCCGATCGGATGACTCAAATCAAAGCTCAGGAAGAACACGATCCGAGTGCTAGATCCAGTGGCTAAAGGTAAAAGTCATCCAAAGGCTCTCATAATTATAATTACTCACTCAGTTCATCCCACTCATAGTGAGTTAACTCTTTAGCCGTGAATCGGTCCCAATTGGCACCGAACCACATTGTCCTTGTGACTCAATTCATAATAGACTCAATTCAAGGAATTTGATTCATATCATTGGTGCTCTTGTTGACTACATCACTTAGAAAATATGGCAGAAGGCACAAGGCATACAACAAAGACATTAGAAGAATGTGTGACAAGACTCAACAAAATAGATGAGCAAATGTCTTCCATCACAAGTATCGGCCATAGAAGAAAAATTGGATAGCAATTATCAAGACCAACAACAATCACAAGTATGTACTTTTGATCATACAAAAATCCCTATTCCAAATAGACAACACACACAGCAAAACATTAGACCTGTTAAGGTAGATATGTCAAGGTTTAATGGAGAAAATCCCAAAGGTTGGCTATTCAAAGCAGGCCAATTCTTTCAATATTATAGCTTATCAGAGGACCAAAAATTCCTAATTGCCTCAGTATACATGGATGGACCTGCAATAAGCTGGTATCAATGGATGCACATAAATAAACAATTGCATTCATGAACCCACTTTAAAGAACAGGTTATTCAGAGGTTTGGACCTTCCCTCTATAGAGATCTAAGAGGAGAATTAGCCAAACTACAACAGCAAACAACAGTACAAGATTTCTACAATGAATTTGAAGAATTAGCTAATGATTTCAGAATTCCTCAAAGTCCTACAAAGTTGTTTTTATCATTGAGACATGACATAAAAAGAGAAGTCAGGGCATTGCAGCAAAATTCTTTGCAACAAGCCTTCCAATTAGTAAAATTAATGGAGGACAGATTAGTAGATGGGGTTTATGTAGCAAGAATATCAAAATTTACTCCACCTATAGCTATGAAACAACAACCACCAATACTTCCTATCAACCATTACTAAGAACAATCGTAACAAACCACGATTATTCAAACTTTGATAGCTACACAATTAGAAGACAGAAAAAGAAAAGGCTTATGCTTCAACTGTGATGAAAAATATCATAGAGGACATCTATGTCAATCCAAACTATTTGCCTTAATAATGATAAATGATGACCAAGAGTATCAACTACAGTAAGATACTCAACCAAAAAAATAATGGGTACAAGAAGAACTATCAGAAATAAGCTTCAATTATCAGCCATTTAATCCAGGCTAAGAAAGATTATCTAAAGTAGGCATAATTATCAACCTTCCAAATAGTTATAACCACACACATAACTTATATTTTATTTCAGACATAGCCCAACTATATAGAATACCATAGGACATAGTTGAAAGAGATCCAGTTATAAGTAAATTTTGAGCACATCAATCTTAACAACCTCAAATAGATGGCCACAAAGACTTCTCATAGAATTGACTGCCACACCATTGTAATCTTGATACAACTACATTATAATTATAATACAGAGGTAGAAATCAGTACTAAAAAGGGGACATGATCTTACATCTACATCACTAAGAACCATCCAATTCATTAGAATAAAGACACTAACAATTAGATCCAAAGTGGAAGGGGAAGGCTATTGATCCCAGGATGAATTAAGGAATCATACAAGGCAATTATAATTGTGACCTTGAGGACAAGGTCGGTGGGAGGAGTAATGATATGATCCCAAATCCTCTAATTGCCAAATTATAACATACAACAATAAGAATTACAATGATAAAAAACTCAGTGCAGGAGGGTAATCAAATATTCTGAAATCAACTCTTCTCTCTGTATCTTTTCTTTCTTCTCCTGAACCCCTTCTCTGTTCTCCATCGCTAGAATTTCATCCCGAAAAACCCTAGTTTCTCCTCCGCTCTCATTTTCCTTCAACTGAGGACTACTTAAAACAAAATAAAATAAAGAAAGAATTAAGGTAAGTTGCATCTAGAAAATCATCTGCACGAGACAATGAACTCATGAGGGCCAAGATTACTTTTGGAACTAAGATCAAGGAAAGAGATCGAACCACACAAAGGCAAGTGTGGAATCCATTATCGTAAAACAGAAGATCAAGAACCGCTCATCCGAAACACAAATCCAAGGGCAGTGAAGAAAGAATCCCGATCGGATGACTCAAATCAAAGCTCAGGAAGAACACAATTTGAGTGCTAGATTCAGCGGCTAAGGGTAAAAAGGTGTCATCCAAAGGCTCGAGATATTTTTTTCTATAATTACTGGTGTTCATAAGTTAACTCCGAAATAAAGCCGAATCGGTCTAATCATTTACCCATGAATTTGACTCAATCGTAATAGACTCAATTCAAGGAATTTGATTCATATCAAGGAATCTCTTCTATCTCCTTGAGAACTTCAATTCCAGTTCTCGCGATCTCTAGGTATAATACTTCAACTTTCTTACTAGATCTTCCAACTGCCTTTTAGTAGCAAGCTCGAGACTGATTGAGATTTTATTTAATTGTGATGTCCTCACATCTAGTTCAAAATTTGATGGTTATGTGGAAAGCTGATAACACTACTTGAAAAGTGTTGAGTAAAGATCAACCAAAGATGGTGTTGTAGGTGGCCGAAGTCTCTACATGATAAAGTTAATCATAGCCATGAATTGTTTACTCCCTTCTCCTTAAGTCATGGGGAGGGTAATCATCCCTTTAATTTCTATTCACTCTTCTAAGAAATCATATAGCAATCCCTAGTGAGGTGAATTTAGAGTTAGTTAATCTTAGCTTGTTGAATACCAACTTAATGATTATGTTGACCAAGCTTCTTATGTTGATCAAATACTTTTAACTTGATAGTTTGCAATCAATTTGTTAACTAGACTTTTTAGGTGTCTAAACTCTTTAGTCTCATGACCATGCTCATGGTGGTAAGCATAGTGCCTTGATCGATCATGAACTATATCGAGTTTCATTGGTGGTGATCTCTTAAAATATTCTTATTTTATTAGCCTACTAACTCGCCATTAATACTGAGGAGTTGTTGCAGTTAGTATTGATCCTTGGTAACAAGTTGTAAGATTCCTAAACCCCCTAGCTGGTGGTGCCTAAGATCGCCTTCTTTTATCTTCTATTCTAGCTCGATACCCACCACTAGAACTTCTCTCAAAGAGATATCTTTCGAAGTCTTTTACTGAATCGATGGTGTTGGTTGAATAACTTTCATTCTTCTTTGTATTTACATAGTTTTTTGCTAGCTCCATTATTTGGTGAGTGTCTTCAGTTGTTAGAATATGAGAACATATCTAAAGGGTCCTTCTTTCAGTCATTAAGCAAGTGCAGCTTAGGCAATTATGGATTCCGAATCTTTAATTTCCAACATCTCTTATTAGAAATGTTTGTTGAACATCATCAAGACTCGTCAAGTTCTTACCTCAATTATGGAATGGCTTGGGAAATATACAATGGTTTTTGAGCACTTGCAAATTGCATAGCAAACATCATCTTGGACTCAACAAATAAGGTAATGACTCCACTGGGAGGCGCAAATCACCTGAAAGTGGTAAAGAAGAGATGACACTTCATTACATCATCAAAATCTATATGCAAAATAAACTTCATATTTAATAATTGGCATTCCAAAAAATGTAAGCACAATCAATGTGCACAAAATGGACTCTACATTTAATAATCGACATTCCGATGAATGTTCAATTTATATTAGTAAAATAAACTCTACATTTATATTAGTTTTCTGAAGGATGTACGCCCATTCATTGTCTACAAAATGGATCATATTCTTAAAGTCATGAAATTTCAATGGATGTAACCCTAATATATATTTACAAAGCAAACTTCCAGCATTCTAAGGGATGTAAGTCTAACTCAATCGCATTCCAATAGTGTAAGCTGGTTATGTTTGCAAGAAAAATTTGCTAACATTGGTTATATAATGGATCTAAATCCTACTTATCTCATAAAATTCTCAAATCATTTTGTCAAGAAGAGGAAGTCATAAAACTAAATGATCGACCAAACTTACAAAACAAAGTTTAGATTAAATACTCCAATAAACACCCACACAATAATAATATACGATTAGGATGAGGCATGTATAGTAAGTTTCATTAGTAATAGTTTGACAATGTTGATAGCATAGAATAATAGTGGGCAATGACAAAATCATGGGATCTGAAAAGATCATTACAAACATCCAACCTTAATCGAGAGGCCTTCTTATTGTGATATGAGGAGTAAACTATGGATGCTAATTAATCATAGGTGCTTGCACCTATGGTGAACAGCGTACCGAGTCATTGGAAAATGAGGGTAAGTCATGTTTTATCTTCAATCTAATCTCCCTTCTGAAAATTTAATCAGGAATCAATACATAAACTCTCAATGAGAGATCGAAGCTAAATTTTTTGAGACCACATATTTGATCTCAGACTCTTAATAAATTAGAATGTAATACAGAGGAGAGTAGTTCTTTGAAGTAGCAAAATTGGGAGTAATATTTTGCATGATAACCAAACTAAGTACTGGTACAAGTTATCAATATTCACTCTCTTCTAGGATTAAGAATTTAAACCAACTGAAAATATTTCATAAATAATCAAAAATGTGCAATAGGTGATTTAAGAGTACATTGTAGGAAAAGATTATTGTGTCACTGATTGGAGGACATAGAACGCAACATGCAACAATACATCTTTTGGAGACAAAAATGAAATGAAGTTATAAATTTTTTTTCCATATAGTTAAGTCATTAAATTTTGTGATTATTTCATTAAAAAAATTTTTCAGGTAACTCAAATCTACAGAAGTTTATGTGTGCTTTCATGCTTATACACCAATTTGCATTTACATCTGTCTATAAAGAATGAGGTCATAATCTCATAAAAAATTTTAACTGAATGATAAAATTATGAAAAGTAGAAAATGGGATCCCAAGTTTTATTTTTTTTCTTATTAGTATTTGGTAGCAATGGTAGCTATAATAGAAGACCATATTGCATGCAGGCAATGTTTCCACAAAATGAATTTGTTGTCATAAATCATAAAGCAATGATAACATGATGATCATGGAGATAAATTATCATTACAATTTGATAGAGATTATATTATACTTTTCTTGGCACTATCGGGTTCCTCGATAGCGGATGCATTTATTTATGTTTTTTCTCTTTCAAGTTGTCATTCCTATAAATATTTGAGCTAGGAGACAGGTGCAAGTGGTGCGGATGGCTCTTAGAAGTAACATAGGTCAGCATGCACGCACACGGAAAAGAAAAACCTCAAAAAGATGTAAAAGTTAAAAACCAAAGAAATTTTCAATTTAGGTTGAGTTGGGCGATAAAGTATTTCCCATAAACCAAAATAAGAAAAGTTGAAGCATAACAAGATGCATTAAAGGAAATAAATGAGCAAAAGGATAATGTAAAAGAAATGAAAGTTAACAGTTAAAAATTGATGATAGTATATGAAAGAACTAAACATCCACTACATCCAAAGAAAATATAATTTATCCAACAAATCTGAAATTTCTAAGTACACAGATCAAATGGGAAATTTTGCTAAGAACGCTCCATAAAGAAAACCGAAGTCTCCAGGAGGAGAAAAGAAGAATAAAAAATGTAAACATGAAAAGAGTTTTTCACTCCCCTGTTCAACTCCGTTCAGCTTTATTTATAAATTTTCCAAAGTAGAATGTAAGGTTCAATCTAAGTAACGTTGGTTTGTATAGAATAAAAGAATCAACAATTGTACTACAAAGAAACACTTTTAGTAATTACAGCAACCCTAACACAAAGAACTTCATCTTAACAAGACAACTATTACTTCATTTACTAGGCCAATCCTTATTATTATTAATAGTTTTGCTTCTTTATTTGGACTGAAAATGTGTCATCCATTTCGGCATTCTTCTTATCTTTCATTTTCAACCTTTTGATGAACTCATTAAGTTCACTACAATATTCCCATCATCAAAGGTGATCTTGCTCCCAAGGTCAAAAATTTAGATAGGTGGTACATAGTCTTCCAAACAAACCTCGTCCAATTGAATTAGTAATTGCACTACTGCTCTATTCCCTGCACATGATGGTTCATTGCTTAAGGATGGCTAATGAATGAAGCAATGGTAGATGGTGAACAAAGCGGTAGTAATGGATGTAGAGTGCAGTCTTCATGAAATGTTTTAAAATGTGATATATCAAAATTGGATGCATTTTGGTAGTTTTTGGTAATTCTAGTTAATAAACCACCTAACTTACATTGATATGTGCAAATAATTAATTTTTTTCCTAACAGATATTGCCACTTATGTAGTTATATGTTGTTTTTAGCAATTAGAAGACTTTTTTGAAATTATAGGCTTTATAACTTTACTATCTTCATGGAGACAATTTAGTAATTAAGAGGCCTGGGTGTTATTTGGGATACCTTGCCTACAAATAGGCCTTCTTTCATAGAGAATGGGGTCTTTTATAGTTTTATTGTCAGAATACCTTGAAGATGGAGAAGAATTTCCCTGTTTGGAGCAAATTTTCACAAATTTGAAGGAAAGTGGTGATGGTAAGCATTCATAGTTAAGTGTAGAAGTCTACCCCCATCGGCACCTAGTCTTACACTTCCTCCTCCAATGACTAGATTTTTTTTCCTAAGTTCTTATTGCAGTTAAAAGACATTAACAGTGCTAGGTAGTGTGGGCTCTGAAAATTCGCCATCGACCTCTCGCAATTAAGATAATGATTAAAATGTCGGTCAAATTTTCAGAAGATAGATGAAATAGTAGATAAGATGCTACCCAGAGATTTCACCCTCATTTTGTGAGGACTTTAGATATGCTTACAAGTTTTCTATAGATGTAAGCAACTATAGTTAATTACCCCTCCTAATACTGAGAGAGCACTTTCGATTAAGGCTAGTCAATGAGTCGCTAAATAACAAGCATATAGTAGCAGTGAGTGGAGTTTAGGATTTATGAGTTTTAATATTTTTATTTAAAGCTTATATTTAGGGGAATGATGACATGCCCAATCAAGATCCCATAGTTCTATCATCCTGAGCTGTCGTGGTCTCTGGTCCACTTAGTCAGAGGAGGTAGTCGACCCAACCTGACCCCTTGTCAGCAACCATGGGTTATGTTGTCCAAAGTATCCTTGTAGACATAGGGTGGAGTTTGTCTAAAGGGACAAATATAAGTCAACCTTAACTAATAGAGTTTTTTATCCAATCAGATACATTATATAATTCACAGCTCAAAAAGCAAAGTCATTAGGGAACATACGGGCTGCGGTCATGATCGTAATTAAGTAGTGTCATTTTGAGGCAAACCACCAGGTCAGAGGGCTCTGGTCGTAACTGCAATTATGTGATGTCATATCATGCCAAACCCATACGGACAGAGGACACGAGCCACATCCTTATCAACTTAAGATTATTTAAGTATAAAAATAGTTATGTATTTGATTTGACATTGGCTTTTTGTGAGCAGAAGTCTTTTTGACTTGTCACCCTCGATAAACAATTGCGAAGAGGTGGATGAATTTTAACTTTAAATTTAAATAATTAATTTCATTTAATTTATATATATTTTTATTTTTTATTTGAACATATGATTATTTTGTAATTGATTTGAATTTGAATACATATAATCATTAATCACTTAAACCTTGATAATAATAGCCTTTTGATCATATGATTATTGTAGGCTAGTAGACCTTGTCAACTCTGCCTCTTTTCTCGTAGAGAATCGGGTCTAAATTCGTTGCTTCAAGATCTATTATCCAACAAACTTTATCAACTCTAGTTTGAGCATAGAGAATTGGGTTTAAGACTTTCCTCTTGAGGATTTAAACTAACCTTTCAATCATATTCATCATTTTTCCATTTTGATTCAATCAACAAAAAGAGGTGTTAAATGACTAATCTTAAATGCAAATTTTATATATTACCTTGGAAAAATGATGAATATGATTGGCGGGCTAAGCAGCAACCAATAGGGTTCATTAGGTGGCAAATCCATTTGGCTCCCTAAGCATCTAAATTGATTGGCTGATTGGGCAACTGATTAAGCAAATATTATGGGGTTTAAGCAGCCATTAGTCATTTTAATTGCAGATTAATATAATTTCACATCAAATCTTATGAAATTATTTCATATGATGAACTTTAATAATATGGGTGTCAATTTTAGGTATCTTCATTGTACCAGACACAACAATGATGTTTGTTTCATGATCAGAGATCATTTGGACCATCTATGCAATGGTCGAAGTGAAATTGGGCTTAAATTATGCGATGTCGTGTTTGAATTGCTCGACGTTCAGGTAGACTTTGTCGAATTGATTGTGAGAGGTGTTGTTTGATAGATATCGATGCTTTAGCGACAACAACATAGTCAATTTTGTGAGAGGCGGTCATTTGAACATCGTCAAGGCCTCACAACCTCTATATGCATGTAATTTTATTAAAAAGTAATTTTAATTAATTGATTGGTTATTAATTGACCCAATATTTTTCATTTAATTAATTTTGATATTTTAAACACAATTATGAAGCCAAATTTTGGATTGAGATGAATTTTGATTGAATCTGATGGAAATTAGGGAGTTTTAACTTCAGATCATGCAACGTTGCCATCAATTTTCATAGATTTTGCTATATGTGCTTAGTTTGAATAGCACATACTTGTAGTTCAACAGGAAGAAATTTGGATGTTGTTGGGGAATGCAAAGGCATTAAAGGGAAGTGGTGATAATATTTTTAATCGGGGACAACCATTGTTCTACAAGGTAATTTTTTTATTTTGTTTGTGTTATTTTTCTAGCTCTTACTACAGGAATTGAAGACCAGCAGTAGAAGAATGAATTTGGATTCACAAAGGGTTGGTTAGAGGATTCTACTAGAGCTTAACTCAACCATAAATATAGAACTGCATTTTGGAGTTGTTGCAAGAGCAAGGACTTCAATGGGAGATGGTTTGCTTCACTCCATGAGCAATAAGAACACTTCTTCTACCCTAAATTCAGAAGTCCTAGTAGCTTTGGTTCAGCAATGACAAGACATTAGATTACCCATATTTGTTTTTCGACTAGTTTATTAATTTCAGAATTTCAATTCTTGAGTAGAAACGACCTAATTGTACCTTGGTAAATTACAGGTGTGGTCATGCTTCCCAAATCTCAAATAACATTGGCATGCTCTGTTTACGAGTTTAGCAATTTCTTTGGGCCAAACATTTATTGGCAATCCACCAAACCTGAGATCTCAGAGAATCCCCATTGGATAGAAAAGATAAGAAATGACTAACATTGATAATCCCATCAAGCTTGAATTACTTATGGAAATTGTTTGGGAGAAAGAATTCCACCACTCCTGATTCAGTCCATTTAAGAAGCTAACAACACTAACACCACTCGAAGGGGGAATTAGGAAGTCTTGGTCAGAGAGCGAGATGTTGGCTACTTTATTCCAAATTTATTTGGGAAATTGCTTTGCAATATACTTATCTTAGGGGTCAAGTTATTATATTGTGTAATTGTGGTTTTACTTTCCATTGTCATAGGTATTTAGTTCTCACTATGGTTTCTTTATTGATCTTTTTTATGTAATTTATATTTTCAAAGTTTTATTTTGTATACTCCATACAGTCAATGTCAAATTAGAGCCTACATTAGAATGCCGCCTATGAGAAAACTACCCCACCAAAGCTCAACAGAAAACATGGAGGAATTACATCATGCAATTCAACAATTACAAAATAGGTTAGTCACATATAAACCGTGTGAATGAGAATCCCATTTTCATGAGATGGATAATCCTTTCCATCAATCGTTTTAAGAATTATCTAAAGAGAATGAACCTTATCATAGAAGGGAATCAGTCAAACGTTATTCCTAATTTTGAGGATGGGCTAAATCTTGATGATCTCATAGATTGTCCACATATGATAAAGCACATATTTGAATATAAAGAAATGCTTGATGATAAGCATGTTAAACTAGTGGCCATCAAATTAAAAAAAATCATATCATTTTGATGGAAAATCTAAAATGAACACAGGATATAGAGAAGATAAAAATAAGATCATCGAGTGAGAGAAAATACAAAAGAAAATTACTTGACATCTCATTTCACACAAAATTTGTTTATTAAACTTCATAACTTTCACCAATAAAATCTATTTGTAGAAGAATATATAAGTAAATTTAAACAATTGATGTTAAAATGTGATATAATCAAACCTAAGGAGCATACCATTGCCTAATTTAATAGTGAGTTATATCTGCAATTCTAAATATCAAAAAATTAGAACAGTATTGGACATTATCAAATTTCATTGCGTTAGCTCTAAGGGTGGAACAAAAACAATATAATACTAAGAACTGTTCTTCCAATTTAGGACAACAATTTTGTAGAGCTGATTATGAAACCCATGGTGACTCTTATCATTTGGCTTTTAAAAATAACCTTCTCAATTATACACAAACATTAGGAATCAATAAATTTAACACTTATAGTACTAAAAGCTCACTCATAAAATGCTTTTGATGTCTAGAATTTGTATGCATTGCATTAAATTGTTCAAATTGATGAATTGTATTCCCAGTGGAAAAGGCCCCAACTAAGGAAAAAAATGAACTAGAAGACACCTTGATGATAATTATTGTATGCCAATGATGGTGAACGTTTGATGGCTTAAAGACTTTTGAGCACTACTTTAAGCCTAGAGTCTGATTAGTGTCAACATAATATCCTTCAAACTAGATGCATCGTGCAAAAGAAAGTGTGCAATATGATTAAATTGATGGAGAGCTTGTGAGAATGTCAGCTTCAATAATATAGTTGAAAAATTAAATCTAACTATTCAAGAGCACCCTACACCTTACAAATTGTCCTGGATTCTTAATGAAAATGATCAAAAAGTTACAAAGTAATGTTTAGTGAAGTTTTCTAAAGGTAATAAATTACAAGAGGAGGTTCGATATGATGCAATTCATATGGATGTCTGTTACTATTAGGATAGCCATGGCAATATGATAGACATATTTTTATAGCAGTTGTAATAACACCTATACCTTAGAATATAGAGGCAAGAAAGTGATTTTGATGCTTATGAAGGAGAAAATTAAGGTATTGAAACTATTCAAAAATCTATAAATCATTTCTGCTGAGAACAAGTAATGATCATATTTTTCACTAGGGACGGTCATTCATCTACAAGGTGATATTTCTTGTTTTGTTTGTGTTGTATTCCATTTCTTCTTGCTGTATGAATTGAAGACCAGTAGCAAAAGAGTGAATCTAGATTCACAAAGGCTGGTTGAGGATTCTGCTAAAGCTTAATCTCAACCATAAATAGAGAATTGCAATTTGAAGTTTCCATTAGAGCTGGGACTTGGATGGGAGATGGTATCATGCACTCTATGAGCAATAAGTATTATCTTTTATTGATCTCTAAAGCCCTTATTTCAGAAGTCTTACAAGTTTGGGTTTGGTAATGGCAAGACATTAAATTATCTAGATTCCTTAATCAAGAAACTATTCACTCATTGGGTTATCTATTTTTTTAACTAGTTTGTTAATTTTAGAATTTCAATTCTTAAATAATAAGTTTCCTAAGTAGTATTAGCATGCTCTGTTCACAGGTTCAGTGATTTCCATGAGCTAAAAATTTCTTGAAAAACTAGTGGCAAGCATTCCAGCAAACATGAGATGTTAGAGAATGCCCATCAAAAAGAAAGATAAGAAACTACTAGCACTGGCATCCCTGTCAAGCTTGAATTACTTTTGGAACTTATTTGAGAGAAAGAATTCTAGCACTCTTGGTTAAATACATTTTAGAAGCCAATAACGCCTACAACACTTAGAGGAGAGGTTAGGAAGTCACATTCAAAGGGCAAGATGCTGGAACCCATAGTTTGTTCAGGCAGCTTTATTCCAATTGCATTTGGGAAATTGTTCGGTGAAATATTTGACTTAAGGATCAGCTTATTATTCTGTGTTATTACTTAGTTGCCAAAGTCTTGTCATCTATATTTAGTTCTCATAATGGTTGTTAGCTTTATTGTCCTTTTTTGGTGAAATTTTGTTTTGCCAAGTTTTATTTTGTACAGACTTCATTCACAGCCAGCAATGACCCAAACAACTGCCTATAGCTCACGAGCATAAGAGGAAGGATTTTGTAATGCCAATGATAGCTTTTTACTATAAAAAGTGAGAGGATGAGCATATTGTATTAGGGCAGTGCCAATAGCTTTGCTTTAGGCACCTATTCCTACAATAAATGGCACCAAAATAATCAAGGTAAGAACAAAAATGAGGTATTGGATCTTTCAAAGCATTGAATGCTAATGGCAAATCATTGAAGTTTTTCACGTGCCAATAAAGCTGTTAATGGTGATATGATTTTCACTAATGGGGAACTAATTTGCTTTAATCCATAGAATTATATCAATTGTTCCAGTAATTCAGGGGTTTGCTGACATTGAACAGCTTAGATTGATTTTTTATGCCACGGATAAGTCAAGTTGTATTTCAGCAAACATGTTCTTGGGGGTTTTACAAATAATATGTGTTTGAAGAGAGTTCAAGACCATTAGAAGATGGTCTACCAGCACTTCAAGAGATGTACTGTGGACAAGGATGTCATAAAAAAATATCAAAACAAAGCAAAGAAAAAGTTGAAAAGGTGGTTAGCACATTTGTCATGCCAAAGGGCATTGACATTAATTTGTAGTGGCCCCCTCATGTGTTTGGACAACCATCTTGCATGCACCCTCCTTCACCATTCATATTTGGTGATAGGATGACAAATCAAATTTGAGAAATGAAAGCACAATGTAACATGTTTATTTTTTTCTTTGGCAATTGGCATAGAAAAATGGTTTGTCATTCCACCTATACAAAAATATCACATGCCACTATTCCTGCATACTAAGAGAACCAAGAAAGGAAAAATCTTGCACTTTTGTGAATGATGCTTAAGTCAAGTATATCTTTCAACAACTTGTTTATTTCAATATTCTAAAAATAATCACATCAATATTGTTGCACCCACATGGGTTTCACACCTGGCAACAATGAATTCAATGCTCCACTGCCTTCCGCAATGATAACTCAAATGATGACTTAAATAGCTATCAGTAAGCATCAAGTTCTTCTTGATTCTTTTGATGTAAAGACTATAGCCTACTTGTGGATAATTGGCTAGAATCAGATATCAGCATAAACAAGAAGTGATGCAATTTATAGAGAATAACCAGGTGAACAACTCAATTGAATGTTGTGAACTAAGGAGCTCACATCACCTTGCAATTTAGTTGTATTTCCCATTTATAAAAATTCCATAGTTAAGTATCCTTATAATTTGCAGTACACCAATCTAACAACACCAAACTATGGACTTCCAAGATCACATATATGCCTTGAATTAGAAAGTGTGATAGTCAATAATGAATAAGCATCCTTGAATATCATGTGCTTCTACCAAAAAAGAGCAAAGCATTATAGAGTTAAGACATTGGCCACTAAAAAGTAAAAGAATTTGGATGTTATGATTATTTGTCCCAAAGTGCAAACTAATTTGTTTTGAATAAAGTTGTGAGTAGATCCAATGTCTACTAATATCTAGACAATGTGATTGAAAATGTCCATAAAGTTCTTGGATTATTTTATACTATGAAAGTATTGCAATTAGATTATGGGGAATCAATAAAAGATGGTTTAATTGCATCATGTTATTTATTTGATTGTGCCTAATGTTCATCAATAAACATCAAGATAAATAGCTTAGGACTTATAAGCGTGATTGCAATGGTATTATGGCAGTGAAACAAAAGCCCTTTGAGCTATGCTCTTCCAATTGAGTTGTCAAATGGTGTATCGATAAAGTGCATTTGATTGTTGTTGTAGGTATAGAGCTTATAGAGTTTAGAGAAGCCAACAAAATAGATGATGGAGAACACACAAATGTCTAATGACCATCAATCAATCAATCCATTAAATTTGAATAATTGAAAAGGATGTGATAATGATTACAATTGTAATGTTCACAACTCTTTCCAAATTTTGATGTGTAAACTTGATATAAAACAACTTAGGAGAAGAAAGTGTAGAAATTTTGAAATTTGTTTGGAATGCCCTTCAAAGTGATTATAAATATCTTGGATCAAATAGGTTTAATGTAACACGGTGAATTCCCCTTTAAGACCTCAGTACAATAATTGTCTAGAACATCAAGCACTTTCTTTATGGAGACGCTTGTTAACTAGTTCCAAATATTTAGAACTTAGCTACATTCTAAGTACAGTGTGAAATAAACTCTACGTATTTGAAATAATTTTTGGTGTTTGGTTTGTTGTAAAATAATTTCAGAATGGTATTTGGTAAGTATTTTGATTTTTTTTTAGTTTGGCACAAATCAAGATGGAGGCTAAAGATCAGAACAATGGGGTATAATAGAGGTGAAAGATTGAGGTTGAGGCCAATGCTAATAGGGTAGAAGTTAAAGGTCGCATTGAGGTTAATGTCGCAGATTGTGCAATTGACGTTTAACCTTAAAGGCAAGCATGAGCGTAGGGTTAGCATTTAGAGGTCCCATGATCCAAGATCATGTAGGAGGCTAATGTGAGCAAAGTTTCATAGCATGATGTTATGTACTTGAAATTCAATCAAATCAGGTGAATTTTAAATACATAAAAAATGAAATAGTTGATAAATTCAAACCCCTTAGCATATACTTTATATTTATTTTTCTCTCTATGAAACAATCAAAAACTTAAAATCACTATATTGGAATGCAATCAACTCAAAAAATCCTCCAACCAAACACCCCATAAGAGAATTCCAAGAACTTATTTACTTGTTATGATATATCCATTGATACCAACTTAAAGTTGATCCATCCATATATACAAGCACATTAGTGAATTATTATTCCTCTAAAAGTTGGTAGTAAGAAAAGAATTATAAGCTTTGAAAAGCCAACCCAAAAAGTTATCTCCATTAAAGTGTGGCATGTTCATTTTCACATTACCAAAGTTCATAACACTAAATAAAAGACATGGAGTATAGTCAAACAATGTAATTGTGCTCCATCATCCCTATCAATGTATTTCAAATGTGTTGGTTGATCATCTCTTTTTCAACCAAGGATAATTATCGTGAAGTATCATTGAGTATCACTATCATGGAAGAGATCTACTCTTCTATTCAACTCATTAATCTAAGATAATCATCGATTGTCTTGGTGATATTCCAAGTTCCTTTCGCCATTACTCCATGTAAACTACAATAGCCAATGAGGAGCCAGTGTTGTTTGACAAAGAGCTGCAATAAAAGCACTAATGATAGGTGCCTTAGATCAAAGGGGTATGTCCAGTTGATTGCAATCCATGAATATCAAATTCTCTAGGGGAAGAAAATAAAACAAATGTATACAAGGACATAGTTTTTACTATATTGTTCATCTCAATCAAATAATTTATTTATAGATTTTCCAAAGTGGAATATAGGGTGTAATCTAAATAACTATGGTCTGATTACAAAGAAAGAATCAACATTTGTATTACAAAGAAAAGAATCAATTTCAATAAAATAGATATGATAACTATTTGTAATTGTCTTAACAACAAACAACTTGTTAATAAGCCAATTGACACTTCATTTTCTTGTACAATCCTTGTTGTCATCAAGAGTTTTCTTTTTCTTTATTTCAAGTGAAATTCTACAATCCATTTCATTCTTGGACGCTCCGGGTGATTGGAAGTCCAGAAGAATCAAGATGAGGTTATCCTCTCTTGTGGATGTAAAGTATCATATCCCATTTTCCCGTTTAGGCTTAGGTCATGATTTTAGCTTGTGTTAAAGCATCCTAGATTTAGGTTCCAAAGTTACTTATTTCCTTCATGCTACAAGTATAAGTTCTCATCTCTTAGGAATTTTCACAATCTTGTATTGATGGACTATAAGACCTAGCATTCTAATAAAATTTCAACTCAAATTAAAAAAAAAAACTCTCTTTTAAATTGATTTCCAAAAATATTAAATCCTTTGATAGCCTAGCTTTGAAATCTTTTGAGATATTTATTGACTACTTTAATCGAGAGTGTTCTTAGGAAATTCCTATTTCTTAAAATGTAATTAATTATGGAAGGTTGCTTTCATAGGGAACTAAAGAACCCAACATAAAATAAACTCTTCTTTACTTCTACATGTAAAGTAGGGGAAAGATCTCTGGTATATACATATACCCATTTGCATTAGGAGTCCTTATTAGGTGATTAGGTCCATTGTAAGTTGACGTTTCCATCCTTCAAGATTGTACATCATACTTTAATGTCATTCCCGATCGCTTCGATAAGTACCCCTAAGATATACATGGTGTCCCAATGACTCCAAATTAAAACACCACAATCCATTGATCTACTATTAGACCTAGACCTTCATCTCTAGTATCTAACCCAATAAGAATGTCATTTATTCTTATTAAAGATTAGGGACATAATGTGCTTAAGTTCCATAAGAAGAGACACATATAAAATTAATATAAGGAAAAAATCATGTTCTAAGATGCCAATGAGAAAGACAAAGAAGAGGGTGTTCGGGGAGGGGGAATTGAGTATTTTAAAAAATAATAATAAATTAAGACTTAATTTAAAATTTTATAGAAATATATAGTTGCAAAAAAGAGAAAAATATTTTTTAATGAAATATCAAAGCAACCAAGCAACCAAACAAGAAAAATAAAATACAAAAAAGTAAAGACAAGAGGCATAAAGATTTTTTCGTGGTCGGGCAAATAAAAAAACTAGCCTATGTCCACGCCTAGCCACATTGACTTGGAAATCAATAATAAAATGATATTATAATCTATCTCATGTACTTTCCTACATCATGCAAGCACAACCCCAATTCTTTATTTTCCTACTCTAGGTAAGTATAATCCCAAAACAAGTTCAAGAGAAGAAGAAAAGAAAAGATATAATTTCAATATCTAACTCTCAAATTTAAAAATAATTTTGTACTTAAGCCCACTAAACAATATTAAAACTAATAAGAAAAGAGCTCAATCTTATAGTTTACAATTTATGAATTAAAAGTATGTAATGATATGAACTTTAAATATTCTTAAAATAAAATGTTAGAATGAAAATAACCCTTAAAGCACTTGCAGAAAATAGATGGAAAAGCTCTTAGATATAAAAACTATGAAACACAATATCTATAAAAGTCTTTTGGTTTCAACTTAATCAAACAAAAAAAACCTTTTGGATCACTTGAAAGAGAATGAAAAGAGATTAGAGAAGAACTTTTAACTATAATGCACATGATCTTTTGATCCAAATCAAGCCAATAAAACTAACGATTCAAAAGAACAAAGTGAAATGTTTATTCTTATTCAATTATTTGTATGTGTAAACAATGAATTCAATTACTTGATATGAACTTTCCAAGCCTTAAGAAGCATCAAATATATTGAAGAGGATCTCCACTTGGATGTTGTTGAAGAAGGAAAGAGAGGAGATGATCTCAAGCTCTTAGAATTCAAGCAATGTCTCACCCAAGGTGGGAGGAATCAAGAGAAGAATATTTTAGCACTTTGAATCAAAGAAACACCCCAAGAAATTAAATAGCAAGAGGTTGGCCAAGGTGAGCTAAATCAAAAAGAAGTTAAGTTAGGAGAACACCTATTTAAATAGACTTTAAATCCATAGGGGTTTAGCCAAGTCAAGAAGAATGGAAGAAGGAAGAAGTAGGAGGGAAATTAATAACAAAAGAATTCAATATTTGAAAATAAGGAGAGCAAGCAAGAGGGGATCGATTAAGAAAAAGGAAAGTTGAGGTAAAATAGCTTAAGCAAGAATTTGATTTTGAATAATTAAAACATGATAATAATTTGAACCCAGATTCAATTCTAATTGATGTGGCCATACCAAGCAAGAAGAAGAGAATTAATTGAAATGCAATCATAAATAAACTCTTCTTATTTAATTAAAGGATCAATTAAGAAAGTGATTCAAACTAATTTGAGTTTAAAATATAACAAAAAATAAATTATGGGATGACCAAGAAGTTTCCAAAGGGAGTTCAAATATGATTTAATGCAACATATATGAGAGATTAGTTAACTGATTAAAAGAGATTAAATAAAATAAGACAAGAGATATAAATCAAATTAAAGTAAATCAAGATAAATTTCGATATTTCTACAACACATTTCCAAAAATGACTCAACCTCCAATTAATGTATTCAATCAATTTCAAATCATGAGAGGTTAATTAAGAAATAATTTTAATCAAAAACATAATTTAAATAAATTAACAATAACTTAGGGAGGCCGACCATGAGTATTTCCAAAATTAGAAAGTTTAAAATAGAAAGTGCATTAATTATGAATCAATTTTACTTCAAGTTTAAACTAATTCAAATTAATTTAATTTAAATCAAATATAATAAATAAATCACATCAAGATTTGGACAAATTATTAATAAAATAATCAAAATAAATTTGGAAATAATTCATGGCAAAATGCAATTTGAATTTTAAAAGTACTTAATTTCAAAATTAAAAATAATGTAAATTTAAAATTTTATTAAATAAAAGAAAAAATAATATGACAATACCTTAAATAAATTATACAAATTTTAACATACCAAAATAAATGAAAATTTTGGCAAAAAAGAAAAATAAGATGGTATTATTGATATGAGAGAGAAAATAAAGGATAGAAGAGAGAAAAAATGATAATTTGAATAATGAGAGAATAATTTAATTCTAGTGATGAAATAAATGGAAATAATATAAGTATGAAAATAACTTAATAAAGTGTGTAATAAATTTAAACTCACTTTAAATAGTAATGGATAAGGCTTAATCTCATGCAAGTACTCTAATTATTCAAAAAGGATATTAAAAAAATGATGCAAATAAAATATAAAAAATATGTAAAAAAATAAGATAAATGATATGAAAATATTATAGCCATTATTTTTATGTTATTTAGCTCTTATTTTTCTTATTATTGCAAAAACTAAAGAGATTCTCAAATTACCCTAGTCCATATTGATCTTGACTTTTCAAATTTGATTGAGCATACTAAACACTAAACTTCAATCAACTTATCTCATAAGCTTCCTAAACACTAAAAATAAAATATTAGTTTTATCCAATCATATGCTTGTTATCTTCAAATTTAATTGAATAAAAAATGAGGCCCTTGGAGTTAATAAAGGAAGTAAATAATGAAGTTGAGTAGATCTAAGACGAGACCCCTCTTTCAGATGAGGATATAGAGCAAGTGAGAAATCACGTGAGCGTTATGAGGTGTATAACAATAGCTATGGTGAGATTGGGGAAAAAGAAACATCTTCACCATGGATGTGATATGTAAGGAGGAGATGTGTAAATTAATGATAAATGGGGGTAGTGTTATGAATGTCATATATACTCACATTCTTTTTATAGTGAACTTTGAGCCAAAACCCCATCTTAAGACATCTAATGTGAGTTGGGTAAACCGTATCTCCTTGCCTATTACATAATAAGATATGTAGCTATGAAGAGTGCATTTAGTGTGATGTTTAACTATAGACATAAAACATATCTTGTTAAGAAGACTTTGACTTTATGATCTTATTGTGATTTGTTTTCATCAAGAGAACACTTATGTGTTAAAACATAACAAAAAATCATAAAATTATTTCTTGTAAAGCCAATAAATAAACAAGCTCTTACTTCTCCTTATATGTCTAATTTTGAGATCAAACTAAAGCCTAGTTGAAAGAAGAGAACAAAACATCTACTAATGGTATTATTATTCCATATTATTGGGAGATTGTTTTTGATATAAACATAATGAGTCATACCACTTCACATTTACCTTTAGACATTTGAGTAGAAAATGTAGGATTCAACACCACATTTAAAGCATTTTTTGATCCCACATCATACTTTTTTACTTTATACAAGGGATGTTGTAGAAGAGTCACTTAAGTATCACTACTAGATACATCTCCCCTCTTATCTTAGTTTAATGATCTATAGTTATATGATGTACTAGTTTTGCCACTCATAAATATATTCTACATGCCATTGATTTTATTCCATGTTCTTAGTTATCAAATTTAGCACATTATAGGATGAACCTTATATAGCTTGCTAAGTTTAAGGGATAAATATATGACTTACTAAGGAAAATATTCATTCAAGAGAGTTTATGTCCTTGTGAAGTTCTGGGACTACTGACACCAAAGAAAGGGTGCCTCAAGGATGTCTATTGTTAGTAGAGTAGTCAATAAAATCATCATTATGTACAGATTTTTAATCCCTAGATTGGTTTACATGTTAGGTCATATTAAGAATTCAAGTAAAGTCTCTCCAAATAGCTCTTTGAAGGGTGTTCATATCAAAGGGATGAGTGGAATATAACTTTTAAAACCATTCATAGACTATATGAATGGCTAATCATGCCTTTCAATTTATATAATGCATTTTGCACATTCATGAAATTGATGAATATACTGGAAAGTTCTTAGTCATCTATTTTAATGAGATTCGTATCTTTAGCCCAAGTGAGAAGGTGTACTTTTACAAATTAAGATTAGTCCTAATCAAACTATAAGAAGAAAACATTTATATAAAATTAAAAAATGTTTGTTTTGTTAACTAGAGTTTACTTTCTTTAGATTTATAGTGTTGAAAATTGCTTGAAGGCAGACCTTGCAAAAATTAAAGCCATAATAAACTAGCCAACCCTATGAATTTTTTTTTATGTTTCATTTCCATGGCTTAGCCACGTTCTATAGAAGTTTTATTATGAATTTTAGCATGATTTTAGCTTCAATTATTTATATTATAAAGAAGGATAAATTTATTTAGACCACATCTGCACAAAAGACCAAGAAACAAATAAAAGTCCTTATGACAATATCACCAACTCTTAAAATTCTAGACTTTAACAAAACATTTGATGTCACCTGTAATGTTTTTGATGTTGGAATATGTAGTGTAAATAGTTTAGAACATCATTCAATAGCCTTATATAACAAAAAGCTAAATGATATAAAACAAAAGTACTTGATATATGTTAGAGAATTTTATGATATTGTTTAAACTTTAAAACACTAGAAATATTATCTATTGCATAAAGAATTCATCCTTAACACTGATCATCATACTCTAAAATTTATCAATAGCTAATTGAATTGTAAGCATGTAAAATGGGTAGAATACCTTCAAGGGGTAGAAAATAAAGTTGTAAATGCACTTTCTAGAGTCACTTTGGTGATCACTTCTTTTGAATTTTAAAATCTAAGATTTGATAGACCAAAGGATGATTATTAAGTATACCCAAATTTTCACTTAACATATTTAGATTTTGTAGAAAAGAAACTATTTTTTCAATAATTTAAGTGGTGACTATATATTGATTGATGGAAATTTATACAAAGGGATGAGATTAACATTCCTAGTACTTCAATGCAACATTTATTATGATAGAGTTATTTTCAAGGGGAGTAACAAGACATTTCAAAAACCTAAAATAATACATCTAGTTGGAAAATATTTGAAGAGAGATGATGAGAGAGTAGTCACCCAAAAAGTCAAAAGCATTAAGCAGAAAGTAGGAAAATTACTTATTTCATTTAGACTTTGGAAGGATGTTTTATGAATTTTTCACTTGGGTTACTTAGGACACCAAAAGGATATGATAGAATCTTTGTTGTCGAGACTATTTCTCCAAGTTGACTCACTTCATACCTTCTTCAAAACTAATTATGCAATTAATATATCAAATTTAGTTTTCAAGGAGATTATTAGACTGAATGGATTCCCTTTTAGAATTATTTTTGATAAATATGTAAAGTTTATATCATATTTTTGGAAAATATTATGAAAGTTTATGTGCATAACACTGAAAATCTTCTTAGCCTTTCACCCCTAAATTGATGGATAAATTGAGGTAGTGAAAAATACATTAGGAAACTTTTTAGATTAGATAAAAAGTCTACGAAATTGGGATTTATAACATTCTATAACTAAGTTGGCATACAATAGTACTATCTTTAGGGCCACCAATATGACACCATTTAAGATAATCTATAGCTATGATCCAAATAAACTAATTGATCATGCTAGCATTCCTTCACATGTACTTTTAGAGTTTGTATTCACACTTACAAAGAATTTTCAAAGCCATCATAAAAATGTCAAACAACAATTGGAAGTCACTAATTCAAAATATAATAAAAATAAGAATAGAAATAATTTTTTTAAGAATTCATTATGGAGAATCATGTGATAATAAGGATATATTGAGTGGTATTCTTCCCTTAATATAAGAAATTGCAAATTAGGGCATGTGGATCATTTAAGATCATTATGAAAATTAGAGAAAAAATGCACATGTTCTTGAATAACCAAAAAGACATGTTTATTAGTCATGTTTAAATGTGAAAGATTTGATATCATTTAGCAAAGTTAGCAACCCTTCAAATACACACAATGATTCTATTGGATAAAAATAAAATCACTCACTTTGCTAGTATCTTCCACTACCAAAGCAATAGTTTTTCCTTTCTCCTTCTTTTGTGATGTTTCATTTAGTTTTATTTGGGCTAAAACTTGTTCATGTGCTATCAGAGAACCAAAAAGCTAATCAAGTAAATATAAAGTTAAAACTTTTGCTTCACACATGACTTTTATTTTAGCATCCAATTCTTTTAGAAGATATCTCAAGAATTTGTAAACCAATTCTTAGTTTTTATACTTCCCTATAAGAGAATGTAATGTATAAATTAATTTCATGGAATGAGTGCACATATCAGAAATGGTTTCATTATATACCATATGAAATAATTCATATTCATTACACTAATCTATTTATGTGAGCATTTTTAACTTCATTAGTGGCTTCATAAGTAACAATTAATTTGTTCCAAATCTCTTTAGCAATACTCTGCATGGAATTTCTCTTGTAATTATTGGGGAGTAAAGCATAATATAAAGAAAGTATTACAAGCTTTTGCATTTAATTCATCTAATTCTTTTTCATGAGTAGTCCATTCATCAAAAAGCTTTTCAATTTTCAAACCATTAAATTCTATTATGGGTGTGTGGTATTGATGTGTTAACATATGCTACATGCGAGAATCTTGATCATGATGAAAAGTAATAATATTATTTTATAATAATCAAATGAAACATTATCAAGTAAACATGGCTTATTCATAGATTATCCTTCAGGTAGTGCACCTTTAGAAATTCTTGTGCCGTAGCGATCAACTCAAGGATGTTAAGCCACAAATTAAGCTTAGGCTTCGATACTAATCGTTAAGAAGCTATGGTACCCAAGATAGGAGGGTGAATTGGGTATTTAATAAAAATTCAAGTTAAAACTTTAGTTTTTAAGACTATAAGAAATTTAATGAGAAAGAAAATTTTAATATTAATATAATCACAGTAATCTAAGATAAGTACAGAAAAGTAAATTCAATAAAAATAAAGAGATAAGAGGAATTCATATTTTTATATAGTTCACTTAAACCCAAAAATCAGCCTACATTCATACTTGGTCACCCTGACAAAGAATTAACTAAATTAAATAAGATTACAATGAATCTTCCATTATCTTCTATACCAAGAAATTACAAACCCAACAACATACTTTTGTACACTGGACAAGTACATCCCCAACAATATATTTTTCTACACTAAACAAATCTGTTGTGTTGATGCGGTCGCACCCATCGGAGATTTGCCATAAATTATGCTCATGCGGAACCCGTTCGTGTCGCGGTAAGGCTTTGAAGTAGCCAAAATTAGAGAACAGGTCCCGTCGAATGCGCCTTTGGCACATCTGCGCATCGTGTACCCTGCAGAGATCTTTCCAGATTAGGGTCATAATGGCGAACCAGATGATTGTGCACGAAGTTATGGCGATTTTCGTGCAGCCTCCGCATGAGACATGCGGATCAGCCGCGTGGGTCCCATGACTTGTGTTTTTTAATCCAAGGTATCCCATCGATGATATTTTTGGAGTCAATCACTGAGTTCTTTGGCATCAATAGTAAATAAAATAAAATAAAAGGAAATAAAATGGGTGGTATCAATAGATGGTTCAACACGACGACTTTCTAAGAGGTCTCCCCATCAAGATCGCTCTCGCCCGCGCTTAAGCGAAGAGTTCTCATGTGATCGGTATCTTGTGCGGTCACGCGCGGAGATTTTTTGCAAATTATGCCCATCCATAACCCGTTTGTTCCTCGGTAAGGCTTGAAATAAGATCGAGATCTGAGTTCGAATCGACTTGGCACATCTGCGCGTCATCGAGATCTTTCCAGATTGGAGTCATAATTGCAAATCGAACGATCGTGCATAAAGTTATGGCGAATTTTGTGCGGCCTCCACACGAGATGCATGGGTCAACCGCATGGGCCCCATGGCTCATATTTTTTAGTCCGAGGCATCCCATCGATGACATTTTTGGAGTCGATCGCCAAGTTCTCTGGCATCAATGATAAATAAAATAAAAATAAAAGGAAATAAAATCGGTGGTATCAATACGATGACTTCCCAAGAAGTCACCCATCATAGTACTGCTCTCGCCCAAGCACGCTTAACTGAAGAGTTCTCATGGGATCTAGTGTGCTGTTGCTGTTGGGCCCACTAGAGATTTGTCATAAATTGTGCTCATGTGGAACCCCTCCGTGCCGCAGTAAGGATTCAAACAAGCCAAAATCTAAGATACGGGACTCACCAGATGTGCCTGTGACACATTTGCTCGTCGTGTGCCCCACCGAGATATTTCTGGATTGGGGTCATAATGTCGAATCGGACGATCATGCGCGAAGTAATGGTGATTTTTGTGCTACCTCCACATGAGATGCGCGGATCAGCCGTGTGGCCCGACAGCTCATGTTTTTGAGTCCGAAGCATCCCATCGATGACATTTTCGGATTCGATCTCTGAGTTCTACGGCATCAACGGTAAAATAAACTAAAAATAAAAGAAAATAAAATGGGCGGCATCAACAAATAGATCAACACAATCACTTCCCACGAGATCACCCATCATATCGCTCGCGCGTGCTTATCAAGAGTTCTCATGTGATCGGTGTCTTTGGTGCGATCCACCCGCTTGAAATTTATCACAAATTATGCTCATCTGGAACCTGTCCGTGCTACGATAAGGCATCGAAATAGCTGAAATAGGAGATACGAGTCCCACCATATGCGCCTGCGGCTCATCTACATGTCATGCACCGCAAAGATCTTTGAATTGAGGTCAAAATAGCAAATCGGACGATCGTGCACAAAGTTATTGCGATTTCGTGCGGACTGCGCACGAGATGTGTGGATCAACCTTGTGGGCCCCACAGCTTGTGTTTTTTAGTTTGACGCATCCCATCGATGAAATTTTCAGAGTCGGTCGACGAGTTATCTGGCATCAACCGTAAAATTCAATACAAATAAAAGGAAATAAAATGGGCGTCCTCAACAAATGGTTCAACACGGTAACTTCTCGGGAGGTCACCCATCATAGTACTGCTCTCGTCCAAGCACTCTTAACAGAAGAGTTCTCATGGGATCTGGTATGCCGGTGCCATCGCATCCACTAGAGATTTATCGTAAATTGTGCTCATGTGAAACCCGTCTGTGCCTTAGTAAGGCTTCCAACAAGCCAAAATCAAAGATACGAGTCCCGCTAGACGCACATGTGGCACCCCACAGAGATCTTTTCGTATTGAGGTCATAATGGCGAATCGGATGATCGAGTATGATGTTATGGCGATTTCCTTATGGCCTTCACAAGAGACATGCAGACCAACCGAGTGGGCCCTATAGCTCATATTTTTCAGTCCGAGGCATCCCATGGATGACATTTTTAGAGTCGATCGATGAGTTCTCTGACGTCAACGATAAAATACAAAAATAACAAAGGGAAATAAAATGGGTGGCGTCAACAGATGGTTCAACACGACAACTTCCAGGAGGTCACCCACCATAGTACTGCTCTCGCCCAAGCACGCTTAACTGAAGTGTTCTCATGGGATATGGTGTCTTCGGTCGCACAGCTTTGGTAAATAGTGCTCATCGAAAACCATCGATTAAGCAGGCTTCCATCTAGCCAAAATAGGAGAGACGTGTCCCGCCAAATGCGCCTACGGCACATCTACGCGTCATGCGCCCCCCAGAGATCTTTCCATATTGAGGTCATAATGGCGAATCCGATGATCGTGCACGACGTTATGGTGATTTTCGTGCGGCATCCGCACGAGATGCGCGGATCAGCTGAGTTGGCCCCACGTCTCATGTTTTTCAGTTCAAGACATCCCATCGATGAAGTTTTTGGAGTCAATCTCCGAGTTGAGGCATCAACGGTAAAATAAAATAAAAATAAAAGGAAATAAAATGGCGACAGCAACAGATGGTTCAACACGATGACTTCCAAGAAGGTCACCCATCATACTACTGCTCTCGCCCAAGCACGCTTAACTGAAGAGTTCTCATAGGATCAAGTGTGCTAGTGCGGTTGCGCCCGCTGGAGCTTTGTAAAAAATTATGCTCATCCGGAACCCATCCGTGCCCTATAAAGCTTCAAAATAGTCGACATCGGAGATATGGATTCTGCCAGATGCACCTGTGGCTCATTTGTACATCGTGCGCCCCGTGGATATCTTTCTGGATTGGGGTCATAATGCTGAATCAGATGATCGTGCATGAAGTTATGGCAATTTTCATGCGGCCTCCACATGAGACATGCGGATCAACCGCGTGGATCCCACGGCTCATATTTTTCAGTACGAGGCATCCCATCGATGACATTTTTGGAGTCGAACTCTCAGATTTTTTGCTTCAATGGTACAATAAAATAAAAATAAAAGAAAATAAAATGGGTGACATTAACAGATGGTTCAACACGATGACTTGCCAGGAGGTCGCCCATCACAGTACTATTCTCGCCCAAGCACGCTGAACTGAAGAGTTCTCATGTGATCTGGTGTGCCGGTGAGGTTGTACCCGCTGTAGATTTGCCACAACTTATGCTCATCCGAAATCCGTCTGTGCTGCGGTAAGGCTTCCAAATAGCCAAAATCGGAGATACGGGTCTCGCTAGATGCGCCTGCGGTGCATCTGCTCGTCGTGTGCCCCCGCAGAGATATTTTTGGATTGGAGTAATAAGGGAAAATCAGACGATCGTGTGTGAAGTTAGGCGATTTTTGTGCGGCCTCCACACAAGATGCGTGGATCAGCCATGTGAGCCCCATGGGTCTTATTTTTCAGTCCGAGGCTTCCCATCAATGGCATTTTCGGAGTTGATCATCGAGTTCTCCTGCGTCAACAGTAAAGTAAAATAAAAATAAAAATAATTAAGATGGGCGGCGTTAACAGATGGTTCAACGCAACGATTTCCAGGAGGTCACCAATCATAGTACTGCTCTCTCCCAAGCATGCTTAACGGAAGAGTTCTGATTGGATCTAGTGTGCAGGTGCGGTCACGCCTGCTGGAGCTTTGCAGCAAATTATGGTCATCTAGAACCCGTATGTGCCCCGGTAAGGCTTCAAAATAGTCAAAATCGGAGATACGAGTCCCGCCACATGCACCTACAGCTCAACTACACATTGCGCGCCTCATGGAGATTTTTTCGGATTGCGGTCAAAATGGCGAATCGGATGATCATACGTGAAGTTATGGTGATTTCTACGCGGCCTCCGCATGAGACATGCGGATTAGCCTCGTGGGCCCCATGACTCATGTTTTTCAGTCAGAGGCATGCCATCAATGACATTTTTGGAGTCAATCACTGACTTCTCTGGTGTCAATGATAAAATAAAATAAAAATAAAAGGAAATAAAATGGGCGACATCAACAAATGGCTCAACACGATGACTTCCTAAGAGGCCACCCATCATAAGATCGCTTCCGCTTAACTAAAGAGTTCTCTGATTCGTGTGTCGATGCGATTGCATCCACTGGAGATTTTCCGCAAATTATGCTCATGCGAAACCCATACGTGCCATGATAAGGCTTCAAAATAGCCAAAATCGGTGATGCGGGTCCTACCAGATGGGCCTGTGGCCATCTACTCGTCATGCACCCCACGGAGATCTTTCTTGATTGGGGTTAGAAGGGAAAACCAAATGATTGTGTGTGAACTTATGGCAATTTTCGTGTGTCCTCCACACGACGGGCGTGGTCGGCCGACACGGCTGTGTTTTTCAATCGAGGCATCCCATCGATGACGCTCGAAGTCGATCTCGAAGTTCTCCGAGTCAACGATAAAATAAAAATAAAAAATAAAACGAAATGGGCGATCAAGATGGTTCAACACGATGACTTCCAAGAGGTCACCCATCATAGTACTGCTCTCACGCAAGCACACTTAACTGAAGAGTTCTCATGAGATCGGTGTGCTGGTGCAGTCGTGCCCACTGGTGATTTGCAGCAAATTGAGCTCATTCGAAACACGTCCATTCCACGGTAAGGCTTCGAAATAGCTAAAATTGGATATACGGGTTCTGCCAGATGCGCCTGTGAGATATCTACGCATTAAGCACCCCACGAAGATCTTTTCGGAATGGGGTCATAATGGCAAATCAGATGATTGTGCGTGAAGTTATGGTGATTTTTGTGCAGCCTTGACACAAGATGCGCAGATCAGCCTAGTGTGCCCCACAGCTCATGTTTTTCAGTCCAAGGCATCCCATCGATGACATTTTTGGAGTCAAATGCTGAGCTCTCCGGCATCAACGTTAAAAAAAAATACAAATAAAAGGAAATAAAATGCGCGGCATCAACATATGGTTCAACACGACGACTTCCCAGGAGGTCACCCATCATATCGCCGCACCTAAGCACTTAATCGAAGAGTTCTCATGAGATCGGTGTAATGGTCATGCATTGGAGATTATCCACAATCAGGCTTTGAGGTGAAACCCCTCCGCGTAGGTAAGGCTTCAAACTTGTCGAAATCGGAGATACGGGTCCTACCAGATGCACTTGTAGCTCATCTAAGCATCGTACGCCCCGTGGAGATCTTTCTGAATTGAGGTCATAATGGAGAATTGCACGATCGTACGTGAAGTTATGCGATTTCCTTGCAGCCTCTGCACGAGATGCGCGGATCAGCCGCGTGGGCCCCATGGCTCGTGTTTTTCAATCTGAGGCATCCCATCAATGACATTTTTGGAGTCGATCACCGAGTTCTCTGGCATCAATGGTAAAATAAAATAAAATTAAAAGAAAATAAAATGGGCGACATCAACAGATGGGGTCACCCATCATAGTACTGCTCTCTCCCAAGCACGCTTAACTGAAGAGTTCTCTTGGGATCTGCTGTGGATGGAGATTTACCGTAAATTGTGCTCATGTGGAACCCGTTCATGCCATGGTAAAGCTTCGAAATAGCCAAAATCAGAGATACGGGTCCCGCTAGATGCACCATTGATCATTTAGGAGTAGTGCACCCTGCAGAGATCTTTCTGGATTGGGGTCATAATGGTGAATCGGACGATTGTTCGTGAAGTTTTGGCGATTTTAGTGTGGCCTCCAACGAGATGAGCGGATTAGCTGCGTTGGCCCCATGGCTCGTGTTTTTAGTCCGAGACATCCCATCGACGACGTTTTCAGAGTCGATCTCCAAGTTCTGTGACGTCAATGATAAAATAAAAATAAAAGAAAATAAAATGGGCGGCAACAATAGATGGTTCAACACGACGACTTCCCAATAGGTCACCTATCATAATACTGCTCTTGCCCAAGCCCGCTAAACTGAAGAGTTCTCAAGGGATCAGGTGTGTTGGTGCAGTCGCCCCCGCTAAAGATTTACCGCAAATTGTGCGAAAATAAAGCTTCAATCCATACACTTAAGGAATAATCAGATACATTTCCTATATATTTATAATTATCATTTATAGCATATGCAATCATTCATTTATAAGCTTTGGAAAAAGTGATTTTAATAGTGATAATAGCCACACATATATCAAATTAAATCAACACATGCAAGCTTAACATTAAGGAAACCATTTAATTTAATTAATTTTGCAAAAGTGAATGCATGAATCAAATGACATACAACATTTAATATTATTGGAGAGGAATAAATAAACATAAGCATATGATTTCATTCAACTAAATTAATTCTTAAAGACAATCATATCAAATAAAATTATTTAAAGCAAACCAAAGCTTTTTGATATCATTTTTAATTTGATATTTAACTTTATTTAAAGAAAAGAGGAAAAGGTTTGCTAATCCTAATCGCATCCCATGTTTGTAGGTTAATTTGATTTAATGAGAAGGTAATTAGATTAATTTTATGGATTAAGTTAAGATATGAATTAACTCAATTAATTAACCCTTATTTATGTTACCTTAAAGTAATTATCTAAATAATTTGAGCCAATGCAATATGCAAATGAATTGAAAAGTAAATTAGCAATGATCCTATGAAATCAAAGGGTCTAATGCATTTGGCTCACAATTAATGGCTAATTAGTCTTAAGGAACTTAATTAATTACTTTTATGATTTTCCCACACATATGGACAAATCATAATTTCATTAAATCTCTTTAGGCTATTGAACACCTAAAGATCTACCCATGAATTAATTAGATTCAGATGTATTTAAAATTTTATTAAACTAATTAAGTAATTAATTAATCCATTAATCCTTAATTAATTTCTCTTAAAAAAGTGAAGGAAATTTAGGGAAAACATTAGGAGAGAAGCCCCAATCTAATTCCCTAAGCCTCCTCACTATTAAATAGTTATAAATGACCCAATTAATTAAGCAAGTTACTGTTCATATGGTTAATTATTACTTAGTTAAGTTAATGAGATAATTAGGGCTTAATCAATCAACTTTCTCAATTAATCAACTAATAAATCCCAAGAAAAATAAGTGAGGCAGAGGTCATCCCCCTAAACAATCTCAAAAAATTTGAGATAATTACTTAATTAATTAAGGAGTAATTAGGGTAATTAATGTTTCAATTAAACTTAATTAAGCCAAAATTACTATTCAAATTTTATTAATAATAATTTTAATGGATTCCATTATGAAATATCTTTAAAATGAGCCTTTGTTCATTTTTTTGGATTTTTCTACAATTTGTTATGAATTATGGAAGTTTCAGCCTTAAAAATAGATTAAATAGCCTAAATTAAGCCTTTTTTCCGTCGGCACCATGTGGCGCACTGACGCGACGTGCTTTCCGCATGGTGCTGCAGGATTGACTAATTAAGTAGTCACATCCGTGGCTGACTTGGATGGTGGCGGGATGCCGCGATCAAAGAAGGATTAAATGGATGATCTAACATGATCTGAACACGGTCGTCCATTCCGATCACATAGAACGGATATCCCATGATCTCTCTTCCCTCGAGCAATGAACGATGAAGCCTGTTCACCATGGATCATTCGATCTGAGCTTACCCGATCTTGGATTCACTCCAAAATAACTCCACACCTTCGCACGAGGGATCCCCGAAGATCCAATGGCTATGATCGGCTCACAAGCAAATTTTTGTTCACAATGCTCCAACATATTTTTTCCTAAACCTCGGTTTCAATTGATTTACCTCACCGGAGCTAAGAATGTCGATTCACATGCTTGAGGAAGCTTCACCTAGTTGAGATGAGGCCCTGTTGAGCAGCACTTGGTTTGGTTCCACGTCGATTGCTCGGAATGCCAAGATTACCTCTTTGGATGCTCAGCTTTGATCGAAGTTTGTCCCCTGATGGTCTTGGAGCTTGAGGGAAGGCTTGCTTGGCTTCGATAATGTGCGGTGTAAGAAAAATTGGGTTTTGATTGAGAAATGGGGAAGTTGGAATCAAGGATGAGCTCCCCTATTTTGGCTTTGCACGGGAAGAGAAAATTCAAAGTGGGGAGAGCTTGGAATCGCTCTAGAGCTTGCTATGGAGTTTCATTTCTCTCTTTTGAGTGCATATAAAGCAAATGGTGTGATTTCCTGTGAGAATTAAGGGGGTATACCCCTCAATTGGCTGAGGTGGATGGACGAGATTGCTTCCTCAAATTTGGTTGGCCATCATCATCAGGGAGTCGGAGGGGTCACAATTGAGTCTTTGTGGCATACCATGAGTTGAGGAATGTTTGGGAGGCTGTTCAAGGCTTGTTATGGCTGATGGCTCTTCCTTGGAACCATTGGGTTCTCCGCTTGGGAGGGAGGTGAGTTAACTCATCTCTCTTTTGTCCATGGCAAGCCTAGCCCACTTAAAATAGGGATAAGTGGGTAGGTGATACCAAAAAATGGGTGCTTGATGGCTGCCAAGGATGATAGGAGAGTGAACTTTATCAATTTTGGCAAAATCTCACATGGGGAGGCATATCCAAGGGGGATTTGCCTTGGGTTTGGGCTAAATTTAGGATGACGTATGATGGGTTTGGGTCAGGTTAGGACAGGTTGCAAGGTTTTGTGGGTTGGTTTCATGGATTTTGGCTTAATTTGGGTCATATTGGGTTAGATTTATTAATTGGTCAAATTGGATCAAATCAAGGCTTATTTAGGTTCAAATGATGATTTAAAATATTTTTGTTCAAGTGGTTTCAATTAATTTGGCCTATGTTTGAATTTGGCTCATTTGAATTCATATAGGTCAAATGGATTAAGTTGACCAATTTGACCAAATTGGCCAAATTGGCTTGGGTTAGGTGTTGGTTCAAGTTCAATTGGTTAATTGAAAATGATTGTAGCCTTTGGATTGAATTAATTTGGATTTAATTTGGATTTTTCCACTTTAGGTCAATTTTATTTAAGTGGTCAATTGCTAGGTTGGGTTCAATTGATCAAATTGAAGCTTTGGTCAAGTTCAACAATGAATTTGGAATGAACTTGAGCCATTGGTTACAATCAATTTGGGTTGGATCATGATTTGACCCATTTTAGCATTTTAGGCCAATTTGGGTCAACTTGGCAGAAATTTCCAATTAGGTTTGGTTTGACTTAATTGATGGTCAAGTCATGTTGAATCATTGATTATGAGTTGGTGTTAATTAATGGTTTAAATCAATTTGGTGTAGGATGAGTTTTGGCTAGTTTGGATTTCATATGGGCTAAGGGTTGACTTGGTCAAATGACCAAATTAACTTTGTTTGACCCAATTTAAAGCAATTGATCATCCTAGGGTGATCAATGATTATGGTATGAGGTTTGGATGGGCTCGGTTCAATCCAATTTGGGTTGGATTAGAACTTAGTTCATAAGGGTTCTTTAGGCCACTTTGGGTCAAGTGGACCTAAATGGTTCAATTGGCTTGATTTTATTTTGATTAAGGTTTAGTTGGATTTATATATGAGTTTAAGATTGAAATATAAATCCAATTGCAATTATTTTGGGCTATGATATTTTTTGGTTCATTTGAAAATTTCAAGTCAAAAGGGATAAGTTCGGTTTGACATGGGTTGATTTCAATTTGGCTTGATAATTGTAGGTTCCGTTTATATTTGGATAGGTGATTGAAGAAATGATTGATTCAAGAGAAAATCCATTGATTTTGGCTTGATTTAGGTGGGTTTTGGCCAAGTTCAATGAATTAGCTTAAAGGGTTTGAATTGGGTTTTGATTTGATTTTGTATTTGGTTTTAGCTATTTGAATTTATATTTTATTTATATTTGTGAGTATAAATGAAGATATAAATGTCTTATGAGAAAATCACTTGAGTTTGGAGTGATTTGGAAAAAAATTTGACTAAGCTCATGGAGGTAAGTCCATATGGGCTAGCTTGGGATTTGATTGGATTTGGACTTAGTTTAATTTGGTTTTGGTTATTTGAGTTTATATTTCATTTATATTTGTGAATATAAATGAAGATATGATTGATTTATGAGGAGATCAATCAAGTTTGGATTGAATTGGGTGGAGATTTGGGTAAGTCCATGGAATTCAATCATAAGGCTTAAGGAAGATTTGGGAGTTTAAATTTGATTTTGGGTTTCAATCATTTGGAATTGAGTTTGGACTTTAATTTGATAAATGATTGAGGGATTGAATTGATCAATTGAATTTAGATTTATTTGAATTTGGATAGGGTTAAGCCAAAGATAAAATTATAGGGCATAGGTAGGGTTTTGATTTTGGATTTGATTATGTGTTTCAATCATTTGGTTTGGGATTTGGATTTGGATTTGGTATTTGAATTGAATTTTAGGCCACTGGATGGCCAAGTCTTCTTAAATCCCTAAAGCATAATCTGCCCCTATGGTTAACCTTTCTAAGTCTCTAGGCATAGGTTAAGTGTTCAACTAGTCACTAGAAGTATCTTATGACTAAAGAGCTCTTAGTGTTTATACGAGCCCTAGATCTATGATGAGGAGGTTAATGACTCACTCCAAAATTGAGGTCAACAACCATGTGAACACCCTTATAATTAATGATATTCTAAAGGGATGTAAGGCTAATCTATCTATCTATTTGCCATGCAAACAACCCTATAATTTTGGCATTCTGAAGGGAAGTAAGGCCAATCTATCTAAATGTTCTCCATTCAAACCCTGCTAGCATTCCAAAGGGATGTAAGTCTAATATATTTATTCACCATGTGAACACCTTTATATTTAATAGCATTCCAAAGGGATGTAAGCCCAGTCTTCTATCCATTTGCCTTGTGAACACCCTATAATTCATTCATTTACCTTCTGAACACCCTTATATTTAATGGCATTCTAAAGGAATATAAGTCCAATCTATCCATTCGCGATGCGAACACCCAGATTACATTTCAAAGTGATGTAAGTACAATATATTGTTTCACCATTCGAACACCCAAATGGCATTCTGAAGGATGTAAGTCAAATCAATACGTTCATCGTGCAAACACCCCTGCACTAAACTTCTAGTCTACTCGGGATATCTAAGACCGGGTAACTCATGACTGCTAATTAGACTCCCTAGACATTACGACTAGCTGTTTGTTATTGGGAGACTAGAATAATGTAATTCCGGGATAATGGAATTATGGGATCTTGATCGAGACTATTGTTCTATTCCTCTTAGACAATCATTTATGTCATACCACACATACCACTAGACACTGATTTATATTAAAATTATATGCCTATTTCCAACTTTAATTGAGAGTGCTCTCTTACTGTAGTAAGAGGGGTAATAACTATGAAGGCTTGCATTCATAAGAAGTAGAACTCATATCTAAATAAACCTTAACATAATGTTAGAAATATTGAATATATATATATATATATATATATATATATATATGTGTGTGTGTGTGTGTGTGTGTGTGTGTGTGTGTGTGTGTATCTACAATTTATCCTTATATCTAATCTCTCTCGTAAGACCAATAAAAAATTTGTTGGCTAGTTGACACTTTTAATCTGTGAAATTGGTCTTGGCTACAAATTCTCAAATTGATTTTCATATATTCTACCACTTGTATATTTTATTTGCATGAATGTCATCAATTAATCATGTAATTTCTTGTCATAATTTTTACAACAATACTTAGCTCTAAACATTTCTTTGATTTCTACCTAAGTAAGTTGATTCCTTTCAAACCTCTCTTATTTCATTAAAACATTGGTGTAATGATTTTTACATGGCTTATAAGTTTCATCTTGGCAAAGTTGTGCTTTGATAGTCATCCATTTGGTATTAATCAAATAATTTATCCATTTATGTTAGCCAATCTAGAAACCAATTATGATCATGGACTCCATCATATGTATCTACTTTGACTTTCTTAATGAGTTCATTGATAGTTAATGATTCTTAAGATGATCAATCGATGGGAAATACTAAAATATTGTCCTCTAAGATGAATATGCTCCATGATTTATCTATAAGTTCTTTTAAAGACCTTCTAACACTCCAAAGTGTTGCATTTGTTAGAACTATGATGCAGATTACTCTAATTAATCTAGGTTGGAGAGTCATGATGCATATTACTTTATCTTCTTAAATGGGTCCTTCACCCAAATGCATATAAGATAGCATCTGTCTAGAGAATATTATCACCCTTCTTGGGGAAGATTGCCTTTTAAACTCTAATTTTATCTTTTGCTACTTCTAAAATTTTAAACATATAAGCATAATTACATACATAAGCCCTTCCGATAAATAAATTTAGTGTCTAATAAAATCTATGAAAATTATAAAATTATTGTATTAGTTAGAAACTCTTCATACATAACATGATTCTAATTAATAGGGTGAGTTTATGTTTTTAGATTTTCTTAATAAAAAAATCCTAAACCATCTTACATTTCATAATACTTGACTTATGTATTTAAAGTGTAAAGGTGTTTGCTAGTAGCTCATCCAAGTGGTTTATAAGTTTAGAAGAGTCATGATAGGTTCATACTCTTTAATAAGAGTGTACCAATAAATCCCATTTCATTTCTTTAGTTAGACTAGGTAGAGCTGGGCTCTTCTAAAAGCACCTTTAATTTTAAGATATGAGGTAACTTATTTCTCTTTGTTACAAGAATAAGTACTCCTTTAGGCTTCCACAATTTTGTTATTGGAGTTTTATGTCCTTGTATTCAAATAAAATGTCAAGCTCAAAACTAAAAATAAATTTCACTTTAAAAAGTACAAAGCCCAACCATAAAATAAGTTAAAGAGCTTACTGCTTGTTAATATCAAATCACTTTTACATCTTATAATTTGGAATTCTAAAAGAGATGTTCTGCTCAATCCATCTTATTTGATTTTTAAATTTAATAGCCTTGACTTAAACTTTGAAATCTATAAGGACATTATTCAACTACTTTAATCAATATTTTTCTTAAAAGATCACATCTTCTAAAATGTAATTAACTATGAGATCTTGCTCTTTTAGGGAATTACAACTTAGGTTAAAATAAACATTGTCATACTTTCATCCATGTAGAGCAATGAAAAAAAATCTCTTTTTACATATAGATATATTGGCCTTATGAGTCTTTTGTAAGTGATTGAATCCATTATAGAGAGACATTTCTATTCTTCAGGATGGTATATCACCCCTTAATGATGTGTTCGATCACCTAAATAATAATCCCTATGATTCATGTGGTATCCCATATTTAATCACAATAAATACAAAATCGTATATTTCTTGATTACTTGTTAACTTCCTAAAAGGTATGATAGACCTATCAATTTACTAGTTTATTATATTAGTTTGCATGAAATTTGTATCTATGTGTGCACCTATTATTGTGTTGTTTTAAAAACTTGTTCATACTTTGCACTCAATTCATGTCACATTAGGATTTGAATCATTATTTAGGCTGATGAGTATTATTTTAAGAAAAACCTATTTAAGGAATCTCACTAAATATTACTTATTTATTTTGTACTCCCATACAATATACACTAGTTTAGAGCCATTTTTCTTGATTTATATTAGGAGTGTTGAATTAAATAAATTTTTTTTCCATTTTCACTTAATGTTTGAGAGGATGATATATATATATATATATATATATATATATATATATATATATATATATATATATATATATATATATATATATATATTTTTGGCATTCTATTATGTTAAAAAAACTAATATAATGTTCTTTTTTTGTAGTGGTGCTCCATTCTTTTAAGCTATGATTATACAAAATTTACATATATAATTCTTATGTATTTACATATCTAATATCTAAAATTTGATATTTATAAATAAAGAACTTTTACTATATATGAAAAGGGACATTTCATTTTAAAAATTTAATGATAGTACTAGTTTTGATGTAATATTAAAGATTTGGTGCTATATATATAAATATAAAAGTTTAAGTGTTAGATATATAAACATATGAGAATCATATGCTATTATGTAAATGCCCTTTCAAAGAAATATTCTCCAATTATAATTCATTAGGATGATTCTTTAAGAATCAATATTATTATATTTCATATTTTAGCTTACCCTCTTTTGATAGTAATTAATCTAATACTTGAAATGATTATTTTTTTCCTACACATATGGGAATCCAATTTAAACAATTAAAATTCTGTTTTGTGCTAATCACAAAGAGATGTAATTTCACTCCTATCTTCTACTCTTCTCACAACCTTCTAAGTAACTAAAATCGTTGAAGCTCGGTTTACTAGGTTAGAGAATAAGAGGAGAACAATAAAGAAGACTGAAAAATCTGCAAGAAAAGCTAGGAACAATAAAGGGGAAAATAAAACAAGACCAGACTTTATACAAACATTTTAGTTTGACTCCTGCTAGAGATAAGTGAATGAAAGTGCTATATTTGGCCATATTGGCTTAGATAATATCATGCACTTAGAATTCTATACAATGAAAGATCTTTTCATTTTCCTATTCTAAGAATCCATTGGTTATTCCTCTAATATTTGTTAAAATTTATTCATAAAATAATTGTATTACGTGATAAATTAACTTCAACCCTCATTATAATAATGATTATTCAACTAAAAGCAAACATTAATAGTATAAGAATAAATGTAAATTCAAAGAGTGTGTGCACACACACACACACACACACACACACACACACACACATATATATATATATATATATATATATATATATATATATATATATATATATATATATATATATATGAATGTATGCATAATCAATATCTTAATATTGAAACATGACAATATAGTGTTTTCTTATTATATTTCTAATTAGTTCTCCTTTGGGACTTCTTTGCATTTCATATTTAAGACTTTATTATTTAATTATAAGTAAAATTATGATATTTGAGAGGCATGCATATAATTAGATAATTATTTATCCATTTTAAGATATGTTTTTATGTAAAAAAATGTAACAATTGCTACCATTTAGACCATTAGCAACACCCATTGACACAATAAATATAGTTTAATATAAGATATAATTTTGAACATATCTCTTTAAATAAACATTTTTAAAACATATTTGTCCAAATAAAAATTTTATGAAGTATATAAAGTTAAATTTTTTATAATAAAAGAAAATACATCGTACAAATAATATAATAAAAGTATCTTCATATGATTATATTTTATATTATTATAAAAAAGTAGTTTTATCTTTGATAAAATTTTGAATATCTCTTTAAATAAAAATTTAGAAAATATATTTCCTCAAATAAAAATTTTATGAAGTATATTAAGCCAAAGTTTTTTATAATAAAAGAAATATATCATAAATGTAATAGAATGAAAAATATATTAATATTTCTCCATTGTCCATAAATTTTTTTAAAATTTTGTTAAAAGTTGATTTAGTGTTTCTTATTTTTCTCTCTTTAAAAATAACTAGATAATTATTTTATATATAATAAATATGATTATGCTACTTATTTTAATCATAATAAATTTTAAAATTACAAGTTTAGAAATAAATAAGAATATGATAAAAAATAATTCAAATAAAAGTATAAATAAATTATCTCTAATATCTCTTTAATAAATTCTAAGATGTATATTATATGTCAATATTGGAAGTATTATCTATTTGATTTTTATTTAAACTATTTTTTTACTTTTATTTAAAATATAATATTTAGTTATAACACTTGAGCACGGGTATTTAAAGTGTCAGCGGCCCTCCTTCCTCAATGATTGAGAGAAGGACATGGTGAGAGAGAGAATGAGGGTTTTCTCTCGTTGCCATGAGACCGGTTCCTAGTTTCTCGTCTCTCTGTCTTATCAACCATTATTACCTCTAAATACATTTCCCTTCTCTTTGTTGGTAGTTTTGCTTTGGATCTAAGCGGGTACGCTAAGTGGCCCTCCTTCTCAATCGTTTCTGAGAGAAGGAGATGGTGAGAAGAATTAGAGAGGGTTTGCTTCTTGTTGCCATGAGATGATTTCTTGTTTTTCTCTCAATTTTATCTACCATTATTACCTCTGCAAAATGCATTTCCCTGCTCTTCGCTTGTAGTTTCTGCTTTGGATTAAGGTTAGGGTCTTTCTTCTCCCATAGCTTAATCTTTCATTATTGGAGCCCAAAGCATATATGAGGTTGACATGCTCTTCACTAACATATTTCTCTTCTTATTACCAGTCATGCAGCGGTTGTGAAACAAAGTTGTATAACTGTCTTACTCTACTTTTAAAGGTGCGCAAAGGTGGCTTCCACTCTTTCTTTTTGATAAGGTTAAAATAAAATAAAAAACTCCATTTTTCTTCTTCTTTCTTTTCATTTAATGTTCCATTCGCTCTCTGATATGATCCCAAATAGACAGAATTATATCAGAAGCACAAGACATAGAAAAGCCTAAAATTGGCTGAGAGATGTTACTCAGTAGATCAATAACTTACAAGTCATTAGCCACTGTTAATCAAAAAGACCAAGAACTGAATAGAATACAAGAAGATTATGACAGTAAAGATCAACATTAGCCATTATTAATTGAAAAAGACAGAGAACTAAATAGATACAAGGATATAATGACATTACAGAATAATATTCAACAATATTAACCCAATAACATTGCAGATGGCTAGAATAACAAGACCAATATCAATTCCAGAATAGATCCTACAACAATAACCATAGGCAGATATTCAATTCAACAACAATACGAAAACAAGAAGCGAAAGAATCTTGGCGGTCATTCTACGCCAAATAAGCGAAGAAAACGAAACCCTCAGGTTCTAGCCCAAAACAGAAAGAGATTAACCTCATGTAATAGAAAACTGTTAAAATAGAAAGGAAATTCTTGAATAATGTAAAGAAGTAGTAGATCTAGTAGGATAGTAGAAAAGAAATGTATAAATAGGATTAGAAAGACCAACAGGGCACGAATATATTTTGTTGTTGCTTCTCCTTATCTTCTGCATCTTCTTCTTCTTCCATCTCATCTTCTGATCTTTCTCTCAGAAATCCTCCGTAGGAACCCTAGGTTTCCAGCTCTTCCCCAGTCTTCCCCTCTCTTGGCTTTCTAGAGTTACGATCGCTCGAAGAGCCGCTTATCCCAGTCTAATCCATCCTTGATAAGAGATGCGAAGCTTCCTCCGGAAGTTTCATCAGACGGTCCCTAGAAAAATGCGAGGCAATCATCCTACGGTGGTGATATTGGTAAGTTCCCAGTGAGATCCAATGGCCCAATTTAAATCAGGGATCATATCATTGGTACTCGTTTAGTCTGCAACAATGGCGGGCACAAGACATACAACAAAAACCTTGGAAGAATGTGTAGGAAGATTAAACAAGACTAATGAATAGATGACATCAATCACTATCATATTAAATAAAGTATCACACATATTATCTATAATTGAAGACAAACTGGATAAATTTGGTCAAGAACATCAGCAACAGAGTAAAGAATCACAAGTATGTAACTCAAACCCTGTAGAAATTACTCCTCAAATTAGGTCACACACTCAAAATTCAAGACACAGAAGTAGATATACCACGTTTAATGGAAAATCCTGAGGATGGCTATTCAAGCGAAATTTTTCAATATTATAATCTTTGGAAGAATAGTAGTTCATAATTGCATCAGTGTATATGGATGGACTTGCTCTAAGTTGGTTCCAATGGATGCACTTTAATAAGCAATTACATTCTTGGGATAATTTCAAAGAACAAGTAATACAGAGATTTGGGCCTTCATTATACAGGGATTTAAGGGGAGAATTAGCCAAATTACAACAAAGAATAACTGTATAGGAATTTTATAATGAGTTTGAAGAATTGGCTAACCAAATTTCAAGAATTCCTCTTGAATTCCTCCAATGTTGCTTTGAATCTGGTCTAAGACAAGATATCAAAAGTGAAACACAATAACTTACAACAAGCATTCCAACTTATAAAATTAATGGAAGACAGACTAGCAGATGAGGTTTGTATAGCAAGAAGCTCACATTTCAATCAAACAACTTGACAACAACAGCCTTTACTTCCCACCCCAATCATGCCAATTCACAACAACAACAATACTAACAAGCCAACTATTCCAATATAAAGACTTACACCAACATAGTTAGAAGAAAGAAAGAAAAATAGATTATGTTTTAACTATGATGAGAAATATCGTAGGGGCCACACATGTAAATCAAAGTTATTTTCCCTCATGATGGTCAATGAGGATCAAGATTACAACCTGCAGGAAGAAAATTAAGAAGAAAACCTATCAATACAAGAAGATATTTCAGAAATCAGTTTCAATGCATTCACAGGTCAGTCAAACCATAGAACATTGAGATTATAAGGGATGATTGGAAATAAACCAGTACAAGTACTGATTGACAGTGGTTCAACCCACAATTTTATTCAATCTAAATTACCTAAACTTATAGATCAGTCACCATCAATTTTAAAGTATTAGTTGGAAATGGTGAAACATTGAAATGTTTGAATCGTTCCAACATACCCATAAAGCTCAAGGATATACATTTATGATTGCTACTCAATGCAAGGATGTGTAGTACAATGGATAGATTGGGAGAATGTACAATAGACTACAAAAGCGGATGAAATTCAAATGACACATTACAACCCATGAGGGGCACAACATCAAATGTGGAAAGCATTACCTTACATCAATTCACAAAACTGCAAAGCAAAGATGAGATAACATCTTACCTACATATCATAGAAGTTTCAAGGTCGACAGAGGCCACAACAAATGAATTCCACAGCTTACCTACCAATATCCAACAAATATTACATCAATACCAGGATATATTTCAAGCACCAGCTGACTTACCTCCAAAAAGGGATATAGATCATCACATCAACTTGTTACCTGGAACTCAACCAATAAGGGTTAAAAACTACAGATACCCACATTTCCAAAAAATAGAAATTGAAAAATTAATCAAGGAAATGCTAGATACAGGGATAATAAGAGAAAGCACTAGCCCTTTCTCTTCTCCAGCACTCTTAATAAAAAAAAGATGGAACTTGGAGATATTGTGTTGATTACACGGTATTAAACAAAATTACTATCCCTGATAGATTTCTAATTCCAACTCCAGAAGAGTTAATGGATGAATTACATGGAGCAACCATTTTCTTAAAGCTAGATTTGCGTTCAGGCCACCATCAAATAAGAATGGCAGAAGAAGATATATATAAAACAGCCTTCAGAACACATGAAGGACATTATGAGTTCATAGCAATGCCATTTGAGTTAACCAATGCACCCTCCACATTCCAAGCTATGATGAATACAGTTCTCGAACCCTTCCTAAGAAAATTTTTATTGGTATTCTTTGATGATATACTAATATATAGCCCCACCTTGGAGCAACATCAACAACATTTGCATGCAATATTAGAAAAATTGAAACAACACACTTTGTTTATAAAGCCCTCCAAATGTTCTTTTATCCAAGAGAAGATAGAATATTTAGGCCACATTTTATCAGCCAAAGGGATAGAAGTGGATCAAAGAAAAATTGAAGTAGTACAGTCATGGCTAATTCCAACTTTAGTGAAGCAATTAAGAGGATTTTTGGGTTTAACAAGCTATTATAGGAAGTTTGTTAAGAAGTGTGCAGCAATTGCTGCACCATTGACATCAATGCTAGCTAAACAGCAACTCCAGTGGACTGAAGAGTCTCAAAAGGCATTTATATAGCTTAAACAAGCAATGACATCTTTACCTGTATTAGCATATCCCAACTTTTCTCAACCTTTTATCATAGAAACAGATGTTTCAGGTACTGCAATAGGAGCAGTCTTAATTCAAAATAGTCATCCTATTGCTTACTTCAACAAGAAATTATCTCCAATATTACAGACATTATCTACTTATGCAAGAGAACTTTATGCCATAAAAGAAATAGTAGGGAGATGGAGAAAATATCTGTTAGGCAACAAGTTCACCATCAGAACTCATCAGAAGAGCATTAGGGAACTAATGCAACAAATAATTCAGACTCCTGAACAACAAAGATTCCTTATTAAACTCCTTGGTTTTGATTACACCATAGAATATAAACTAGGGATCACAAACAAAGTAGCTGATGCCTTATCCAGAAAAATTTATAATATAGAAGAGCAACCTATAGCAGAAAGCTCTCAAATATCTACACCACAAATTTTATATGCTTACACTCAACAATTCACCTCGTTAGTACAACAGATCAAAGAGGAAACACAAACCAGTCCAGAATTATAGCAACTTTATAAGCAAATAACAGAAAATTTAGGTTTGTTTCCAAAGCATAGAATTTCCAATGGATTAGTGTACTATAAAGATAGAATTATCATAGATAAAGAGTTAGAAGTAAGAAATATCATTATGAGAGAACTACACTCAACTCCAGTAGGAGGCTACTGTGGAATTAAAAGGACATTAGCCAGAATTACTCAACAATTTTACTGGAAAAAGATGAAGCAAAACATACAGCACTTTATCTCCACATGTCCTATATGTCAACAAGTTATGACAGTCAAAAGCCTGTAGGTTTACTGCAATATTTACCCATACCAGCAGCCATTTGGGAGGAAGTATCAATGGATTTTATCACAAGATTACCGAGGTCTCACAATAAAACTGTTATATTAGTGGTGGTAGACAGACAATCCAAGTATGCACATTTCTCAGCCCTTCAAACCAACTTTACAGCTACCTCTATTGCTCAGATTTTTATTTCAGACATATGTAAATTACATGGCATACTGGGCATAGTTTCAGATAGGGATCCTATCTTTATGAGTAATTTTTGGCAGGAATTATTTAGGTTAAGTGGAACAACACTTTGCCACAACAGTGCTTATCATCCCCAAACAGATGGACAAATAGAGGTCACCAATAGGACATTAGGACAATATCTAAGGAGTTTTGTGCTAGAGACACCAAGAACCTGGTTTCAATTTCTACCATGGGCAGAATTCTCCTACAACACATCCATCAATACTTCCACAAAAATGACTCCTTTTCAAATAGTATATGACAGACTTCCACCTACAATTATACCTTACAATGGTAACATAGCCACCAATATAGAGGTAGGTACCTTATTATAATAGAGGGACAAGATTCTACACTAGCTTAAAGAAAACTTACAGGAAGCTCAAAATAGAATGCAACAAATGGCTAACAAACACAGAAGGGAGCTCCAATTCCAAGAAAATGACTTAGTATTAGTTAAATTACAACCCTACAGACAAACTTCAGTTTCAATGAATCCTTACACAAAATTACAAAGGCAATATTATGGCCCATTTAGAATCCTACAGAAAATAGGGACAATAGCCTACAGAGTGGAGCTTCTAGAAACAGCAAGGATCCACAATGTCTTTCATGTATCTAGACTTAAGCAATATAGACAGGATTCCAAGCTACATCCAGCAATTTTACCAACACAATTCATAGAAGGCTAGCCTTTGGTCAAACCTATTAAAATTCTAGAAGAAAGGACAAGACTGTAAGCAAATATGCCAATTAAAAAAGTATTAGTCTAATGGGATGGGATGCTAACAAAAAATGCCTCTTGGGTATCAATTGAGGAATTCTAGAAGGCTTTTCCAGGTTTTGACCTTGAGGACAAGGTCAATGTTTGGGAAGGGGGTAATGATATGATCCCAAATAGATAGAATTATATCAGAAGCATAAGACATAGAAAAGCCCCAAATTGGCTGAGAGATTTTACTCAGTAGATCAATAAATTACAAGACATTAGCCACTGTTAATCAAAAAGACAAAGAACTGAACAGAATACAAGAAGATTATGATGGTAAAGATCAACATTAGTCATTGTTAATTAAAAAAGATAGAGAACTAAATAAATACAAGGCTATAATGACATTACATAATAACATTCAACAATATTAACCCAATAACATTGTAGATGGTTAGAATAACAAGACAAATACCAATTCCAGAATAGATCCTGCAACAATAACCATAGACAGAGCCTATTTAGACTTCAACAACAACAGTTAACTGAAAACACGAAGCAAGAAAGAATCTTGACAGCATCAGCTACAAATACAACTGCCAAATAACTGAAGAAAACATGAAACCCTCATGTTATGGCCCAAAATAGAAAGAGATCAACCTCATGTAACAAAAAACCGTCAAAATAGAAAGGAAATTCTTGAATAATGTAAAGAAGTAGTAGATCTAGTAGGATAGTAGAAAAGAAATGTATAAATAGGATTAGAAAGACAAACAGGGCACAAATATATTTAGCTGCTGCTTCTCCTTATCTTCTGCATCTTCTTCTTCTTCCATCTCATCTTCTCTTGCAATCTTTCTCTCACCGGAGCACCACCTCCTCTTAGGCAGGAACCCTAGTTTTCCAGAGCTCTTCCCCAGTCTTCCCCTCTCTTGGATTTCTGGAGTTACGACTGCTCGAAGAGTCGCTTATCCCAGTCTGATCCATCCTCGATAAGAGACGTGAAGCTTCCTCCGAAAGTTTCATCAGACGGTCCCTAGCAAAACATGAGGAAATCATCCTACGGTGGTGATATGATCCTGCGGTAAGAGTTCCCAGACAGATCTAATGGCCCAATTTAAATCTGGGGTCATATCACTCTCCTAGGTTTCTCTGATTCAGGGAACAATGTTTTTGAATAATCTAAACTTTTATTCTCTATTTTGAAAACTCTTGCCATAGAGAAGTCCGTAGAACTTCTATTTGCATTTTCCTATTACATGGAAGAAGACTTGGAAAATGGTGTTACTGAGAAGGTATGTTTTTTACTTGGATATGTGGAGATTTGAAAAATCATACATATGGTTTAAAACTTAAATTGAGGTATAATGTCTTTTCCGCCATGGGAGAAAGAAAGAGTCAATTCTCATGTTCTTATAAAGCTGTGATAAAGTTTTTTTTTTCTTGTTTTTTTTATAATTTGTTAGTGGTCTCTTACTAGAACATGAGTCTTGAGAAATTAAATGATGGGAATAAAAAGCTACTTTAAAACAATGTGGATCTTAATCAAATTAAACATTTCAGTGTCTTTTAATATTGTAATTATGTATTTTTATAGTTCTTGTAGTGTTTGGTTGAATTTTTTATTTTATTTTGCATGTTATTTATCATTATCTTGAACACCTTTGAAATCCAACATTAGCATGAGCTTCATGCATTTGGTACATATAATTTCAAATTATCTTATCCATCCTACTCTGTGACATTCTGATGAACTCTATTAAATTCTTGAATTTATTATTTTCACCACCCTTTTATGATTTTCTAGATGAAACTTTGTTTACTACTATAATCTTCTATGACGGAATTTGAATCTTAGGTTTCTGTAGATATACAAGTTAACTAGTAAATATGCTAGTTAACTAGTAGAGTAAAAGTTAAGTTGAATTATTAGATTTGGGATTTTATCATGCTTTTGATCAATGAATTTCATGGTAAATTGTAAACATTGTTATATAGTCATCTGGCACTATGATTTGCATACATAAGATTGACTCTAATATGTTAAGGTAACTGATAGAGCAAATACTCAGTTGAGTTATAATTGAGAGTTGCTTTTAGAGTATTTTTTTTTAACAACTTCCTACTATCATAATTTGTATACATATAGTTAAATGATTTAAAAAAACTAAAGACTTGAGTTTGTGTAGCATAATTGAGAGATATAGGATTATTTGCTTAATCAAACTTGATTGGATGAGTGATAGATTAAAATGAGAAAATTTAAGAAATTAGCATTATAGTTTTTGTTGTTGATATCGTTGAAATGAATTTGGTAATAACTAATAGATTGTGCATTATTGTTAATGTAGTTATTAAAAGAAGTTTGACATTTCTAGTGTGTTTGGATTTTCTTTTTTCAAAGATAAATAATATTTTACTTCATTTTAAATTTAAACTCTTAGATTAATAAGAAAGTTGATATTCAAAATGATCTTGATGTAGATTAGTATGCTAGGTTGTTGGTTTTATTAATATACAATTAATGCAAGTTCAGTTATATTTGATGATTTTGATTTTATTGATGGTGTCATACGAGGCAAATTATTTGATATTTTATAGAAGATTTTTAGAAGTTTTTGACAGTAGAGATAGATGTGATTGACTACGGATATTATACATGTTCCGAGCCTCCATAATTGATTAAAAATATGATTTAAATAAAAGAACTTTATATTGTATTGAAAGATTTTTTTAATAATTGGTAGTTCAATTTGTGGAGAGATATCATAGATTGTCATACAATTGGACAATGTTAGATATTGTAGTATACTTAATTATAGTTATAAATTTACTCTAATGATAGAATGAGAAATGGAGATCAATTCCATGATCATTTGTTAATTTATAATTGGACCATAAGATTGGGTGTAATATTGTATCTTGAATTGATTGATGAAACATATGTTCTACAATTATGATATTTAGAGTTGTGTTGAGATAATTTGAATTTTTTGGGTTGGAAGTATCAAGTTTTATAAAAAAAATTAATGCAAGAATTATAGTCATTGAGTTAATATAATTCTAAGAATTTGCTAGTAAGTAATGATATTATGGTAAATTATTAAATTGCGAGATTGATTATAGTTAGGGACTATAGAGAATGTGATATTGGCATTATGATTGAAAGATCATTATCGATATAATGTATAAATGAAATTAATGTGGATTAATAATAAGAAAATAATGAATAAATTTAGAAACACCAATTTTTTTAGAAATATTTAGGGTGATATTTTTTTTACAATAGATAGACCATATAATGCTGATTACCATAATAATTTAGTGCACTTATTTAATCACTTAACTTACACCTCAAATGAACTGTATGTCTATATGCGTGGATCAAATTCATTGGGAATCTAATTGTAAACAAATACATATTTTATCCTTTTACTTTTTAATATTTTATTTCTTTCATGTTGCTTCTTGTAGGAACATCATAGTTGATTAATGATTTGAGGCGTTTATAAACTTTTATCAGATAATATTATATTTTATGAATTTTCTTGTGATTCTACATGTTATCAAATTATACTATTTGGTGTTGAAATGAATTTTTATGTCAAAAAATGATTATGCTCTTTATTTTAATTTAATTAGGTGTTGGGCGTGGATGTGGTAGTTTTTGGTCATGTCAAGTTTTTTTTGGAAATATTTATAATAATTATCATATATTATATTTATTATGTGTATTCTTGAGTTTTTTAGCTCATAAGTATTCCTAGATCTTTGATAATGTGTTCAATGATTCATATATATTTTGTTTCAATTTATTTATGTAGATTAAGCAATGTATATTTTATTTTGTCCTTTGGGTTTTGAACAATATTGCATTTTGTCATGCTTGAATTTGGTTGTTGGATTATTTTGTAATAATCTCCAAATTAATGAATGGAGAAATGTCATGAGATGATCAAACATTTGGACGTCAATGAATGTTGTGAAAATGTTAATTATGATTATATATGTATTATAAGGTGGTGAGTCAAATTAGGATTAATTCTTATATTTTTTTATCAAATCATATTTTGGCCATATTATAATTGGTGTTATATGGTGTTGGATTATTTTGTAATGTTATCCAAATCAATGAAAAGAGAAATATTGTGAGATGATCAATCATTTTTGATGTTAATGATGTTGTGGGAAAGTTAATTATCATTATAAATGTATCAATGTTGGTGAGTCAAATTCGGATTAATTTTTATAATTTTTGTTATTTCAATTTTGAGTCATAATAATTGGGTGCAACATTATATTTTGGATTGAGTGAAAAAAAATATTCTTTTGGAATTTTTTGGAGATATTTATAATAATAATCATATATGTTATGTTTTATGTATTTCTAGGATTTTTGGCTCAAGTAATCTTATAGTCTTAATAATCTGCTTGATGCTTTGTATGTATTACTTGTTATTCTTAAGTGATTTTTTTTATATTGAGTTCGTGCAAGTATTATAAATATTACCTGACTTATGAATTAATTATGATTTTTGTATTTATTAAATTGTTGGATCTATAGTGTTGCAAGGTTTATTATTTACTTTTGCTTTTTTTCATTTGATTTCATGTTCTACTGTGTACTAATTGTTGTTCATATTTTTGGTATTATTATGTTATATCATTGTACTTGTATGAAGTGTAACTAAAATCGGCATACTATACATTTATTTCTTGTGTGTTGAGTATAATACATTTATTCTTCTTTATTGTGAACAATATATTATATGTCTTACTATTCTTTTTCCTTGATTTTTAATATTTGACTTCATCAATTTTTTATTATACGAGTTGACATATGATTTGAGGATTTTAAAATTTTCATTTTGTAATATTCTAGTATATGGTATAAGGTTATTTGACACAAATGGTGAATTTTTATGTAGAAAAGTTATTATTGCTCTTTAAGTTCATTTGGTTTATGTTGTGGATGTAAAGTTTGAACATGTCAAATGATTTTTTTTCTTGGAGACATATTGATAATGATCAGATATTTGTGGCATCTTATGAGATGAATTATTTGTTAATTTTGTAATTGATTCAAAGAAAGTTTTATGTTTTAAGAAAATATATAGTTGAATAAGGATATTATATATGTATTGAGCTTCAATATCATTTATGTAGCAAATTAATGATAGTTAAACAAAAAATCAGAAGTGCATTGGACAAATTTTTAATGATTTTTTAATAAATCTATGCATAAATATCATGAGATCGTCATATGCATGGACATTGTTGAATATCTTAGAAAGTCTAATATTTGTCATAAATTATCTCTATGTTTGGATTAGATTAATTTTTTGTTTATAAATAGGCCATATGAATTGAGTGCAATGTTGTCTTGGATTGATTAATGAAAATATATATGATTATAATATTCTTAGGTGTATTGTAATAATTTGAATGGTTTGGTTAGGAAATATTAAGTTTTATAAAAAAAAAATTTAATGTGAAAAATATAATAATTAAGGGACTGTTTGGTTGCCTGCATTTAGAGTATAAAGTAAATTGAATATTGTTTAAAACGAATGTAGTGTATTTGGATTATTTTAACTTATTTGATTGAAATCTCTACAAATACATGAATTTCTTTTTTCTTGTTTGGAAAAATAAATGTAATGTAAAATATTTTTGAGATTATAGGCGGCAATGGCATACGATGACCGGTCGGCGAATCGCCTCGCTCAAATTGATACCGGTCCGACGCCGCGGATGGTGGTCGAACGCCGGGCGATGATGGTCGGTGATGGAGGGCGATGGCTGGCGGTGGTGGCGGGGGCAGTGGCGACGAACACTTTACACTGGCCAGTGTATTTGGAATTCGCCCAAATTGGGTGAATTCCAAATACACCCAAAATGACCATTCTAATGCATTTCAAATACATTACAAATGCATTGAAATTTTACTTTGCACCATACCAAATACTCAAAATTAAATTCCCTGCATTTGATTTACTTTACAGTCTAAATGCAGGCAACTAAATAACCCCTAAGACAATATTTCTCTAGCAAATAATGATATTATAACAGATTAAATTGTGAGATTGATCCCAATTAGGGACCAATAAGAATGTCTTTTTGACATTACGATTATAATATCATTTTTGATACGATGTGTAAATAAAATTAATATGGCGGTTAATGTAACTATCATAAAGCATACATATGAAAGCTTACATTAAAAATATTTAGAATTTTTAATCTTAAATTAGAGATTTAATATTCAAGCATTTAGGGCACTATATTTTGTGACCTAGTGAGTTCTTATAGGGTTTAGCCTAGCTTAATATGATTAGGTTGTCCAAAACCAAACTCAAATCTAAACAAATGTTTGAATCAAACACATTTTAATTGAACCTAAATCTAACTTAACTTAGACTAAGATAATTGAGGCGATCAACCTAATTAATCTACCTAAGATCAAAATCACTTAAATCCAAAGAAATTCAAATATAATTAAAATAAATTGAAAACAAATAAAATTTAAAAAACATAAAGTTAATGCATGAATACAAATAAACTTAAAATTAAATTCAAATGAAGATAAAAGATGATTAATCATTTAATAAAGTGTTGATTTATGTGGGTCCCACCAGGTTAAAGGTAAACTCATCAAAATTAAATTAAATTAAATTATTCCAAAGACTTAAAATATTAAATGAACTTGTCTAAACATGAATATAAACAAATCTAAACCCAGTAAGGGTTTAAATGGGTTAAGTGGATCACTTATATAAATAGGCCTAAATGGACTCTATTAAACTTAAATTCAAATTAAGTTAAAATCAACTCAAATGAAATATCCAAAATCATTTGGAAATTATCATTAAACACAATTCAATCAATAATGAGAGTTAATTTGATCAATTTTGTCATTTGACCTAATTGAACCCATGCTAACTCATTAAGTCAAAGTAGGTTTAAATTCAAAATTAACTTCAATTGAAATAAAACGAATCTAAATCATTCCAAATACTTAAATAAACATAACTAAAGCCTAAACCGAGATCAAATCCATCAAATGGAATAATCAAACTAAATCAAAGAAAATAAATGATTAAGTAAGCTAACTTAAGGTGTTTGTGTCTAAACTCAATTGAAATGAGTTTGTTTGACTCATGGATCATCTTCAATTTGATTTTTATAATTACTTACTAATCTAAATAAATGAATAATAATATTATTTATGCTTAATCTAATCCAAATCAAACTAAATTCAAATGGACTAAATGTAAACATTTGAGCTTAAACCTATACTAATTACATTACAATACACGTTGATTCATTCTAGGATGAGTTTAAAACAGATTGACAATCAAAATTAAGAGAATTCAATAATTTTAAATCAATCCAAAACCAAAATGAATATGCTATGGAAGGTGATGTGTAACATGAAGACAAATTTACTCTAATTCAAGAGACTTCCTTCATTTTTTCCTCCACTCATCCTAGTTGATTTGAATGGACCCCAATCAGTTAACCATCTCTTAGAGCTAGCCTCCAAGGGTGGTAATCACCATGGTCAATTCATACTTGAAAACTCTCCATAAGAAAGCTCTATGTCAGATAAGAAGAGAAGAAGAGAGATATTCTCTTGCTATTTTAAAATAATTCACACATTCCTAAATAATATTGTTTGAATGCAAATCAATTGAATGCAGATTGATTCATGATCATTTTGCAGTCAAAAGCGTGCATTCCTGCCGTTTAGATTGCCAAAAATTGCATTAATTCAACGGATGACGCTTAGTTTCTATGGTTGATGGAGGAGACGTAATCTCCTTCATTCATTCATTCTATTAAGAATGAATGACCAAGATCTAGTAAGATAAATTTATTAAAATTTACATATGAATTGCTGGTGAAATTGTGACTGTCTAATCGAATGGTTGAAATGAATCCCATGTGACTCATTTACTAAAGCAGGATCTATGTGAATCCCACGTAGATGAATCACGTGTCATGTAAAGCTCGTGTATGCCATGATGCTGGATTATAAAATGCAAATTTCAATTTTTTGAATTTTCAAAATTATAGAAAACCTTAAAAAATTTTAAAAGTCATAAAAAATAAAATATTTAATTAAAAAATATAAATAAAAGCCCTATGGATTCATCTCAGTGAGGGGAAGAATTTATTAAACCAAAAATCCTAAATTTTTAATAGGTTTTTTTTGATTAATTTGAGTTTAATTGAAAATAATTAAATCTAAATTAAACTTAAACTATTAATCCATTCAATTTCAAACTTTGGGGAATTAAAATTAAGGCTAAAATGCATCTTATATAATTTTATCAGGATTTATTGTTAATTAAATCTATAGATATGAAATTTTCAATCATGTATTCTTAATTTTATGAAATTAATAATGAATTAGAAAAATTATGAAAAAAATATAAAATTAACTCAAAAAATTATAATGAACTTTAATGAACCTAAAAATACTATTATAATTCTCTGAAATTTAATAAACATTAAAATGACCTAACTAGATAATTAATTTAATTAATTGATTTGAACTTTAAAGAAATAATAATAAATTAATCAACATTTCAAAAACTTAAATGAACTCTCTATGGATTCATCATCTAGAGAAGAGTTTAAGAAAATTAAAACCTCTAACCATTGATAGTTAATTTAGTTTTGATTTATTTTATTGAAATAATTAAATCTTAATTAATCTTAAATGACACATTTGATTAAGATAAAAATTTAGAAAATTTAAATTGACAAGAAACTACTTCCTATAAGTATTTTAGAGCCAAATGATTTTTTTGAATATGAAGTTATAAAATTTTCAATCTCTAGGATAATTTAAATAAAATAAAAAATAAAAAATTTTTGAAATTATGAAAATTTATGAAACTAATTTGAAACATCTTCATTAACATCATAATATTTAAAAAAATTTCTTAACTTTCTAAAGTTAAAGAATTTAATTAATCACACTTAAGACTTATGAGATTACTAAGAATATAAAAAATTTACTAAAGATTGAATTATGAAATTAATAATATTATGTTAAATAATTATTTAATTGAAAAGCAAAGTTAATTAACTTATGATTTTCATATCCAAATAATAAATTCAATAATCCATTTAATATAAACGCTCATAAAAAATACTTTTGAGGACGCTCTCAATCATCTTTGATGAGATGTGTATGAGTATATTTTCTCATGTGGCAGATATATATTCAACTAGATTTTTCATAATATTAATATTACATTAGGGTTTATTTAGATTTGTATTTCACTTCCTATAAATACAAGCCTTCATAGTTAATTACCTCTCTTACCGCAGTAGAGAGCAGTCTCTATTAAGGTTGAAAATAAATATACCTCTTTGATATATATTGGTGTCTAGTGGTGTGCGTAATATGACATAAATGATTTGGATGTGGCCTATACCCTATATCTACATGATTTTGTCATCAAATGACACTATATGAAAAATGAATACTACTAGAACCCTCTGACCGGGTGGTTTGATTTCTATATAACTCTACTATATTTCAATTATAGAAATAGCCTATATGCTCCCTAATGGTTTTACTCTTTGAGCTATGAATTATAGTATATATTCAACAAGTAAAAACCGTTATGTTAACTAAAGTTGACTTAAAATTTAGCACTTTAGACATATCATCTTAGGTCTGCAAGAACACCTTGGATGATGCAACCCATAACTATTGACAAGGATTCTTTGGTTATGAATTAATTCCCCTGGCTAAGTAGACTAGGGATCACGACAGCTTGTGATGATGGAACTATGAGATCTTGATTGGATGGCTTGGCTTGTATATAGCTTCATTATATTTTGGTCACAAAATTAGTTCATATGTTTCCTAATGACTTTAATCTTTGAGCCATGAATTATGAAATATATTTAACAGACCAAAACTCTTATGTTAGCTAAAGATGACTTAAAATTTTACATTTCGGTCACAAAATTAGTTCATATGTTCCCTAATGACTTTAATCTTTAAGCCATGAATTATGAAATATATTTAATAGACCAAAACTCTTATGTTAGCTAAAGATGACTTAAAATTTAACATTTTAAACAAATATCATCCTATGTCTACAAGAATACCTTGAATGATGTAACCCATGACTACTGACAAGAATTCTTCTGTCAGGAACTAATTCCCTTGGCTAATTAGACTATGGATCACGACATCCCGAGATGATAGAATCATGGGATCTTAATTAGGCGTGTCATTATCACCATCATCCCCCCATATACACTTTAAGCTAAATGACAATCATTTATGTCATATTACGCACACCACTAGACACTAATATATATCAAAGAGGTATATTTATTTCCAACCTTAATCGAGACTGCTCTATGGTAAGAGGGATAATTAACTATGAAGGCTTGCATTCATAGGAAGTGAATTCCAGATCTAAATAAACCTTAACGTAATATTAATATTATGGGAAATATATAATATATATATATATATATATATATATATATATATATGCTCTCTATCATCTTTGATGAGATATGTATGAGTATATTTTCTCATATTGGTGATTGATATAGTCACATAAGAAAATATACTCATGCACATCTCATCAAAGATGATAGAGTAAATCCTCAAAAGTATTTTTTTCTGAGCGATTATATTAAATGGATTAATGAATTTGTTATTTGGATATAAAAATTATAAGTTAATTAACTTTAATTTTTAATTAAATAATTATTTATTATAATCTTATTAATTTCATAATTGAGTATTTAGTTAATTTCTTATATTCTTAGTAATCACATAAGTCTTAAGTGTGTAATTAATTAAATTCTTTAACTTTAGAAAATAAAGAATTTTTTAAATATTATGATGTTAATGAAGATGTTTCAAATTGGTTTCACAAAATTTCATAATTTCAATATTTTTATTTTTTATTTTATTTAAATTATCCTAGAGATTAAAAATTCTACAACTTCTTATTCAAAAAGATCATTTGACTTTGAAATACTTATATGAAGTGGGGTTCCTTGTCAATTTAAATTTTCTAAATTTTTATCTTAATAAATGTGTAATTTAAGATTAATTAATGTTTAATTATTTCAATAAAATAAATTAAAACTAAATTAAATATTAATGTTTAAAGGTTTTAATTTATCTAAATTCTCCTCTGGATCATGAATCCATAGAGAGTTTATTTAAATTTTTGAAGTCTTGATTAATTTAGTATTATTTTTTAAAGTTCAAATCAATTAATTCAATTAATTATCTAATTAGGTCATTTTGATGTTTATTATGTTCTAGAGAATTCTAATGGTATTTTTAGGTTTATTAAAGTTCATTATAATGATTTGAGTTAATTATATAGTTTTTTCATAATTTTTTTAATTTATTATTAATTTCATAAAATTAAGAATTTATGATTGAAAATTTCATATCTATAGATTTAATTTACAATAAATCATTAGAAATTTATACAAGATTTATTTTAACCTTAATTTCAATTCCACATAGTTTGAAATTGAATGGATTAATGGTTTAGGTTTAATTTAGATTTGATTATTTTTAATTAAACTTAAATTAATCTAAAAAAATCTAATAAAAATTGAGGATTTTGGGTTTAATAAATTCTTTTCCTCACTGGGATAAATTCATAGAGTTTTTATTTACATTTTTTGGTTAAATATTTTATTTTTTTATGATTTTTAAAATTTTTAAGGTTTTCTATTATTTTTAAATTTTAGAAAATCAAAATTTGCATTTTAAAATGGTTAACGCCATGTGGTACTGATGTGGTGACGCTTTACACACAATGACGCGTGATTCATCCACGTGTGATTCACATGGATCCTACTTTATAAAATAAGCCACATATGATTCGTTTCATATATTTTAACATTGACGACGAAGAACTTGGAGATCTCCATCGATGATGAAAAGTTCATCCATGGATGCCTCGAACTGCAAAACACAAGCCGCGGGTTCCACGCGGCTGATCTGCATGTCTTTGGTGGAGGCCGCACGAAAATCACCATAACTCGATCAATTTAAATTATGACCCCAATCCAAAAGATCTGCGGCATGATGTGTAAGCGTATCTAGCGGGACCCTTATTCTGATTTTGACTATTTCGACGATCTATCGCAGCACTGATGGGTTCCGCATGAGAACAATTTGGGTGACATGTCTATTATGACTTTTGCGACACCGAATACACGAGAACTCACTTAATCATCCATTATCATGTTGATGCCACCCATTTTATTTTTCTTTGAAGTTTATTTTATTTTGTCTCTGATGCTAGAGAACTTGGCGATCGCCATCGACTATGAAAATGTCATCTATGGGATGCCTCAGATTATAAAACATGAGCTGCGGGATCCACGCGGTTGATCCGCGCATCTTGGGTGGAGGCCGCATAGAAATCACTGTAACTTTGCACACGATCGTCTAATTCACCATTATGACCCCAATCGGAAAGACCGGGCACACAAAATGTGCCGCAGACGACCGGAGGACGATCTCCGATTTATTTTGAAGTTTACTGGTAATGACGGATTTCTACATGAGAACAATTTACAGCACATCTCTAACGAGCGTGATCGCGCCAGATCTCATGAGAACTCTTTAGTTAAGCCTACTTGGGCGAGAGTAGTACTATGATGGGTGACATCGTGGGAAGTCGTCGTGTTGTAGCATTTGTTGAAGCCACTCAATTTATTTTCCTCTTATATTTATTTTATTTTATCGCTGATGCCGGAGAACTCAACGATTGCCATCAACTCCGAAAATGTCATTCATGTGATGCCTCGCATAAAATCATGAGTCGGGGTCCTGACGATCCACGATCTCGGGTGGAGGTCATGAAAATCGCCATAACTTTGCACCATCATCATTTGAAGATCTAGAAAGATAGATGCGTATCAATGGGACCCTTATCTCCGATTTCAGCTATTTCAAAGCCATACTGAAACACTAACGGGTTCCGCATGAGATCTATTGATGCCACCTATTTTATTTTTTTATCTTTATTTTATTTTACCATTGATGCCGGAGAACTTGATGATCGACTCCGGAAATGTCATCGATAGGATGCCTCGGACTGAAAAACATGAGCCGTGGAGCCTACTCTGCTATTCTGCTCATCTTGTGTGGAGGCTACACAAAAATTGCCATAACTTCGTGCATGATCATCTTATTCGCCATTATGACCCCAATCCAAAAGATCTCACGACGGGTAGATGTGCACATCTGGGACTGTATCTCGATTTAGGCTATTTGCCTTACCACCCACATGAGCACAATTTGCGGCAAATCTATAGTGGATGTGACCACACCAGCACACCATATCACATGAGAACTCTTCGGTGAAGCGTGCTTGGGCGAGACCAATACTATCATGGGTGGCCTCCTGAGAAGTCGTCACGTTGAACCAACTGTTGATGCCGCCCATTTTATTTCCTTTTATTTTTATTTGCAGTCCAAGGCATCACATGGACGACGTTTTCAAAGTCGATGCGATCACCGAGTTCTCCGGCGTTAGCAGAAAAATAAAATAAACATAAAAAAATAAATTGGGTGGCTTCAATAGATGGTGCAACACGACGACTTCCCAGGAGGTCATCCATCATAGAATTCTCGCCCAAGCACGCTTAACTGAATAGTTCTAATGAAATTTGGTGTGCTGGTGCAGTCACGCTTGCTAGAGATGTGCGACAAATTGTTCTCATGTGAAAACAGTTCGTGCCACGGTGGGGCTTTGTAAAAGTTGAAATCGAAGATACAAGTCCCGCTAGATGTGCATTACTACGATCCGCCTGTGGAGATCTTTACCGATCATAATCGACGATGCACAAAGTTAAGGTATGCGTTTAAGATGCACAGATCACGTAATTGACTGTGTTTTTCAATCCAAGGCATCCCATGGACAATGTCATTTTATTGAATTCTCCCGCTAAAAATAAAAAATAAACATAAAAGGATAATAAAGTGGGTGGCATCAACAAATGATGCAACACGATAATTTCTCAGGAGGTCACCCATCATACTACTACTCTCGCCCAAACACGCTTAGCTGATGGGATGCCTAAGACTGAAGAAACAGGAGCCATGGAGGCCATACAAAAATCACCTTAACTTAGCGCACGATTGTCTGATTCACCATTATGACCCCAATCCGGAAGATCTGACGACACCGAGCACAAGCATTTGCGGGACCTATCTTCGATTTCTATTTATTTCAAAGCCTTACCGCGACACTAATGGGTTATGGATGCACAATTTGCAACAAATCTCCAACGAGCGCGATAGCACCGGCACACCAAATCCCATGAGAACTCTTCAATTAAGCGTGCTTGAGCTAGAGCAGTAATATGATGGGTGACCTCTTGTAAGTGTTGAACGATCTATTGATGTTGCTCAATTTATTTTATTTTTATTTTATCATTGACGTTGCAAAACTCGGCGATCTACTTTGAAAACATCATCAATGGGATGTCTCAGACTGAAACACAAGAGTCGTGGGGCCCACTAAGCTTATCCGCGGATCTCGTGTGGAGGCAACATGGAAATCATCATAACTTTGCGCACAATCATCTGATTTGCTATTATGACCTCAATCCTGAAAGATCTCATATAATCATGCGACGGCCAGTATCTCGATTTTTGAAGCCTTATCGGGCATGCATGATTTTGCATGAGCATAATTTGTGAAAAATCTCCAGCAGAGGCGACCGCACTAGCACACCAGATCCCAAGAGAACTCTTCAATTAAGCATGCTTGGGCGAGAGCAGTACTATGATAGATTACTTTATTGGGAAGTCATCTTGTTGAACTATCTATTAATGCCGCTCATTTTATTTATTTTTATTTTTATTTTATTTTATCGTTGATGCTAGAGAACTCGATCGAAAAACTTCATATAGGATGCCTGAAAAATTACGATTCCCATGGATCGCACATCTCGTGGGAGAAAAATCGTCATAACTTCACGCACAATTGTATGTACGCCATTAGTGGAAAGATCTACACGGGGTGCATGACGCGTAGATGAGCCGCAGGTGCATCTGGCAGGACACGTATCTCCAATTTTGGCTAACTCGAAGCCTTACTGCGGCACGGACGGGTTTCCCATGAGCACAATTTGTGGAAAATCTCCAATGGGCTCATCTGCACCAGCACACGAGATCTCATGAGAACTCTTCATTTAAGCATGCTTGGGCGAGAGCAGTACTATCATGGGTGACCTCATAGGAAGTCGTGTTAACCATCTGTTGATGTCGCGCATTTTATTTCATTTTATTTGTATTTTATTTTAATGTTGGTGTTAGAGAACTCGGTGATCGACTCCAAAAATGTCATCGATGGGATGCCTCGGACTGAAACACACGAGTCATGGGGACCACTAAGCTTATCCGCGCATCTCGTGTGGAGGCCACACGAAAATCTCCATAACTTTGCGCACAATTATCCGATTTGCCATTATGACCCCAATCCGGAAAGATCTTCGTGGGGCACATGATGCGCAGATGCGCCAAAGGCGGGACCCGTATCTCTGATTTTGGCTAGTTTGAAGCCTTACCGCGACACAGATGGATTCCGCATGAGCACAATTTGCAGAAAATCTTCAGCAGGGTGAACGCACCAGCACACCAGATCCCAAGAGAACTTTTCAATTAAGCGTGCTTGGGCGAGAGCAGTACTATGATAGATGACTTATTGGAAAGTCGTCATGTTGAACCATCTGTTGATGCCATCTATTTTATTTATTTTTCATTTTATTTTATTTTATCATTGACACCGGAGAACTCGATGATCGACTCTGAAAATTTTATAGATAGGATTCCTTGGACTAAAAAATATGAGACATGGGGCCCACGTGGCTGATCCACGCATCTCATGTGGAGGCCGCACAGAAATCGCCATAATTTCATGTAGGATCATCCGATTCACCATTATGACCCCAATCCAGAAGGATCTTCACGGGGCGCATGATGCGTAGATGAGCCGCAAGAGCATCTGGCGGGACCAGGATCTCTGATTTTGGCTATTTCGAAGCCTTACCGCGGCACGGACGGGTTCCATGAGCACAATTTGTTGCAAATCTCCAGCAGGCGCGACCGCACCAGCACACCAGATCACATGAGAACTCTTCAATTAAGGAGCTTGGGGGAGAGCAGTACTATGATGGGTGACCTCATGGAAAGTCGTTGTGTTGAACCATCTGTTGATGCCGCCCATTTTATTTCCTTTTATTTTTATTTTATTTTTCCATTGACGTCGGAGATCTCGACGGTCGACTCTAAAAATGTCATCGATGGGATGCCTCGGACTAAAAAACTCGAGCCGTGGGGCCAACGCGGCTGATCCGCGAGTATCGTATGGAGACCACACCAAAATCTCCATAACTTCACGCACGATCGTTTGATTCGCCATTATAATCCCAATCTGGAAAGATCTCTGTGGGGCGCATGACTTATAGATGAGCCGCATGCGCATTTAGTGGGACCCATATCTCTGATTTCGGCTATTTTAAAGCCTTACCATGGCACGGACGGGTTTTGGATGAGCACAATTTATAGTAAATCTCTAGCGAGCGTGATCTCACCAACACACCTGATCCCATAAGAACTCTTCAGTTAAGCATGCTTGGGCAAGAATAGTACTATGATATGGGTGATCTCCTGGGAAGTCGTCATGTTGAACCATATATTGATGCCGCCCAATTTATTTTATTTTATTTTACTTTTGAAGCCTCAGAACTTAGAGATCGACTCCAAAATCATCGTCGATGGGATGCCTCAGAATGAAAAATACGAGCCATGGGGCCCACGCAGCTGAACCACACGTATCGTGCGGGGGTTGTATGGAAATCGCCATAACTTCGTACACAATCATCCGATTCGCAATTATGATTCCAATCCGGAAAGATCTCTGCGGGGCGCTAACGCATAGATGTGCCAAAGGTGCATCTAGCAGGACCCATATCTCTGATTTTGGTTATTTTGAGGACTTACCGTGACACTTATCGGTTCCACATGAGCATAATTTGTGGCAAATCTCTGCGTGGCGACGCACTGACACCGGATCACATGAGAACACTTCGCCAAGCGTGCTTGCGAGCGATATGATGGGTGACCTCCTATGAAGTCATCGCGTTAAATTATCTGTTGATGACACCCATTTTATTTTCTTTTATTTTTATTTTATTTTACCATTGACACCGAAGAACTCGATGATCGACTCTGAAAACATCATCGATGGATGCCTCAGACTGAAACACATGAGTCGTGGGGCCCACTAAGCTGATCCGCACATCTCGTGTGGAGGCCATACAGAAATTGCCATAACTTCATAATAATTTTGCCAATATCGCCAATCAAAAGATTGGGCGACGCGACGCGCTGTGGCGACCCGATTATTTCGCCTTGTTCCTTACCGCACGGATGGATTCCGCATGAGCATAATTTGCGGCAAATGTCCAGCGGGGGTGACCGCACCAGTACATCAGATCCCAAGAGAACTCTTTAGTTAAACGTGTTTGGTCAAGAGGAGTACTATGATGGATGACCTCTTAGGAAGTCATGTTGAACCATCTGTTGATGTTGCCAAATTTATTTATTTTTCTTTTTATTTTATTTTTTTGTTGACGTTGGAGAACTCGATGATCAACTCTGAAAATGTCATAGATGGGATACCTTAGACTGAAAAACACGAGCCATGGGGTCCACGCAGCTGATCCATGCATCTCGTGTGGAGGCTGCACAGAAATCACCATAACTTCGCACCATCGCCCATGGTATCCATGAATGATCTGCCGCGACGATGTGTAAATGTGCTAAATGCACATCTGGTCGGACCCGTATCTCCGATTTCGGCTATTTCGAAGCCTTACCTCAGCACGTATGAGTTTTGTATGAGCCTAATTTGCAACAAATCTTTGGTAGGCATGAAGACACCAGCACACCATATCACATGAGAACTCTTCAATTAAGCGTACTTGGGCGAGAGCAGTACTATGATGGGTGACCTCCTGTGAGTTCATAGTATTGAACCATCTGTTAATGCCGCCCATTTTGTTTCCTTTTATTTCTATTTCTATTTTATTTTATCATTGACGCCGGAGAACTCGAAGATCGACTCTGAAAATGTCATCGATGGGATGCCTTGGGCTGAAAACCACGACCCGTGGGGACCATGTGGCTGATCCGTTCATCTCGTACGAAGGCCGCACAAGAATCGCCATACTCACGATCGTCTAATTCGCCATTATGACCCCAATTCGGAAAGATCTTCGCGGGGCGCACGACGTGCAGATGTGCCGCAAGAGGATCTGGCGGGACCCATATCTTCAATTTCGGCTATTTCGAATTCTTACCGCAACATGAATAGATTCTGCATGAGCACAATTTGTGAAAAATCTCCGGTGGACGCGACCGCACCAACACATCAAATCTTATGAGAACTCTTAAGTTAAGAGAGCTTGGGCAAGAGCGGTACTATGATGGGTGACCTCCTCGGAAGTCATCGTGTTGAACCATCTATTGATGCCGCCCATTTTATTTCCTTTTATTTCTATTTTATTTTATCGTTGACATCGAAGAACTCGGCGATCGACTCCGAAAATGTTGTAGATGGGAAGCCTCGGACTGAAAAACACGAGTTGTGGGGCCCACGTGGCTGATCCGCGCGTCCCATGCAGAAGCCGCACGGAAATCACCATAACTTTGCGCACGATCATTCGATTCGCCATTTTGAAGATCTCCGCGGGGCGCACGACACGTAGATGAGCCGCAGGCGCATCTAACGGGATACGTTTCTCCGATTTCGTCTAGTTCGAAGCCTTATCATGGCACGGACGGGTTCCGTATGAGCACAATTTGCGGAAAATCTCCAACGGGCGTGACTACACCAGCACACCAGATCCCATGAGAACTCTTCAGTTAAGCATGCTTGGCCGAGAGCAGTACTATGATGGGTGACCTCCTGGGAAGTCATCGTGTTGAACCATCTGTTGATGCCGCGCATTTCATTTCCTTTTATTTATATTTTATTTTAACATTGATGACGGAGAACTTGATGATGGACTCTGAAAAAGTCATTGACAGGATGCATCGGACTTAAAAATAAGAGTCGTGGGGTCCACACGACTGATCTGTGCGTCTCATGTGGAGGTCGCACGAAAATCTCCATAACTTCGCGCACAATCGATCGATTTGCCTTTATGACCATAATCCGAAAAGATCTCCGCACGACGCACTATGCATAGATGTACCAATGGTGCATATGGCAAGACCCGTATCTCCGATTTCGGCTATTTCGATGCCTTACTAAGGGACGAACGGGTTCCGAATGAGCTCAAATTGCGGAAAATCTCCAGCAAGCGTGATCGCACCAGCACATCAGATCCCATGAGAACTCTTCAGTTAAGCGTGCTTGGGCGAGAGCAGTACTATGATGGGTGACCTCTTAGAAGTCATCGTGTTGAACAATCTGTTGATACCGCCCATTTTATTTCCTTTTACTTTTAATTTATTTTACCGTTGACGTCGAATAACTCAGCGATCGACACAGAAAATGTCACCGATGGGATGCCTCAGACTAAAAAATACGAGCCGTGGGGTCCATGCGGCTGATCCGTGCATCTCGTGCAGAGGCCGCGCGGAGATCATCATAACATTGCGCAAGATCGTCCGGTTCACCATTATGACCCCAATCTGGAAAGATCTCTGCAGGACGCATGACGCGCAGGTGTGCCAAAGGCGCATCTAACAGGACCTATATCTTTGATTTTGGCTAGTTCAAAGCCTTACCGCAGTATGGATGGGTTTTGGATGAGCACAATTTGCGAGCAATGGGGCGACGCACGACACCGATCCCATGAGAACGCCATAAGCATGCTCGGCGAGAGCGATGATGGGTGATCTCCTGGAAAGTCATGTTGAACCATCTGCTGATGCCACCCATTTTATTTATTTTGATTTTTATTTTATTTTATCGTTGATGTCGAAGAACTCGACGATCAACTCCGAAAACGTCATAGATGGGATGACTCGGATTGAAATACACAACCCACGGGGCGCACATGGCTGATCCTCGCATCTCATGTGGAGGCCGCACAGAAATTGTCATAACTTCATGCACGATCGTACGATTCGCCCTTATGAACCCAGTCTCGAATGATCTCTGTGGGGCGCATTTTATGCAAATGTGCCAAATGCGCATCTAACGGGACTCATATCTCCGATTTTGGCTATTTTGAAGCATTATCGTGGCACAGACAGGTTCAACATGAGCACAATTTGCAGAAAATCTCCAGCGAGCGTGACACCAGCATACTAGATCCCATGAGAACTCTTCAGTTAAACGTGCTTATGCGAGAGCAGCATTATGATGGGTGATCTCCTGGGAAGTTGTCGTGTTGAATCATTTGTTGATGCAACCCATTTCATTTCCTTTTATTTGTATTGTATTTTACCATTGACGCCAGAGAACTCGAAGGTCAACTCTGAAAATGTCATCGATGGGATGCCTCGAATCAAAACATGACTGGGGGCTACACTGATCCGTTCGCGTGTGCAACGCCGAAATCGCCAAAACTTTGCGTACGATTATCTGATTCGCTATTATGACCCCAATCCAGAAAGATCTCTGCGAGGCACACGACGCGCAGATGTGCCGCAGGAGGATCTGGCGGGACCCGTACCTCCAATTTCAGCTATTTCTTACGGGTTCGCAGATGAGCACAATTGTACAAATCTTTAGCGTGATCACACTAGCACACCAGATTCCATGAGAACTCTTTAGTTAAGAGAGCTTGGGAGAGAGCAATATTATGATGGGTGACCTCCTAGGAAGTCGTTGTGTTGAACTATCTATTCATGCCGCCTATTTTATTTCCTTTTATTTCTATTTTATTTTATTGTTTTCTCTAGAGAACTCGGTGATCGACTCTGAAAATGTTATAGATGGGAAGCCTCAGACTGAAAAACATGAACCGTGGGGCCCACGCGGTTGATCCGAGTGTCACGTGCGGAGGCCCCACAGAAATTGCCATATCTTTATGCACGATCGTCCGATTCGCCATTATGACCCTAATATAGAAAGATCTCCACGGGGTGAACGATGCGCAGATGAGCCGCAAGCGCATCTGGCGGGACATGTATCTCAAATTTTGGCTAGTTCGAAGCCTTACCACAGCCTGGACGGGTTTCGCATGAGCACAATTTGTGAAAAATTTCCAACGGTCGTGACCGTACCAGCACACTAGATCCTATGATAACTCTTCAATTAAGCGTGCTTGGGCGAGACCAGTACTATGCTGGGTGACCTCCTAGGAAGTCGCCGTGTTGAACCATCTATTGATGCCGCTTATTTTATTTCCATTTATTTTTAATTTATTTTATTTTATCCTTGACATCAAAGAACTCGACGATCGACTCTAAAAATGTCATATATGGGATGCCTCGACAAAAAATGAAAAATTACCATGATCCACACGTCTCGTGTGGAGACCGCATGGAAATCGCCATAACTTCACGCTCGATCGTGCGATTCGCCATTATGACCCCAATCTGAAAAGAATTCCATAGGGCGCACGAAGCACAGATGTGCCAAAGGGGCATCTATTGGGACCCGTATCTCCGATTTTAGCTATTTCGAAGACTTACCCTGGCACGTAACGATTCTGCATGAGCACAATTTGCGATAAATCTCCAACGGGAGTGACCGCACCAGCACAGCAGATCACATGAGAACACTTCAGTTAAGTGTGCTTGGGCGACAATAATACTATGATGGGTGACCTTCTCGAAAGTCATCGCGTTGAACCATCTATTGATGCCTTCCATTTTATTTCCTTTTATTTTATTTTATGTTGCCGTGACGGAGAACTTCATCGACTCAATTGTTGTTGATGGCATGCCTTAGATCAAAAACATGAGCCATGGGGCCCACATGCCGACGCCTCGTGTGCAGAAATTGCCATAACTCTGCGCACGATTGTCCGATTCGCCATTATGACCCCAATCCGGAAAGATATTTGTGGCATGGGTATATTAAATGCGATTTCGGTCTCAGATTCCACTGGCTAGGTAGAAACCTTACCACGGCACAAACGGGTTCTGCATGAGCGTAATTTGCAAAAATTCTAGGGGTGATCACACCGCATCCGAGACCTCTTCGCCAGGCGAAGATATGATTAGTGACCTCTTGGCAAGTCGTCGGTTGAACCACGTTGATGCTATTTTATTTCCTTTTATTTTATTTTATTTTACCGTTGACGAAGAACCTGATCAACTATCATTGATGGATCTCCGGTATTTTACCATCGACGCCAAAGAACTGTGATTAACTCTAAAATGTCATCGATGCCCACGTAAACATGTGGGGCCCGCCGATCCATATGTCTTATGGAGGCCGTGAAAATCGCCATATAACTTCATGCGCAGAGCATTCGCCGATAACCCCATTCTGGAAAGATCTCCGTGGGACGCACAATGTGCTGATGTGCCGCAAGCGCATCTGGCGGCATTCGATTCCATTTTTTGAATCCGTGGGCATGACGAGTTTTCATGAGAACAAAAGAAATCTCCAAGAAGGCCGACCCAAAGACAGAGATCGCATGAGAACTCTTCGATTAAGTATACTTGGGTGAGAGCAGTACTATGATGGGTGATCTCCTGAGAAGTCATTGTGTTCAACCATCTGTTGATGCCGTCTATTTTATTTTCTTTTATTTTTATTTTATTTTACCGTTGATGCCATAAAACTCAAAAATAGACTCCAAAAATATCATCGATGGGATGCCTACAAAAACATGACGGCCACACTGATCCGATCTCACGGAGGCCGCACAAAAATCACCATAACTTCGTGCACAATCATCTGATTCAACATTATGATCCCAATCTAGAAAGATCTTCATGGGGTGCACGACACGCAGATATGCAGTAGGCATATCTCGCGAGACCAATATCTCCGATTTCATCTAGTTTGAAGCCTTGCGGGCGCACGAATGGGTTCCGCATAAGCATAATTTCTGGCAAATCTACAGCAGGCGATGCCGCACCAACACATTAGATCCTATGAGAACTCTTCAGTTAAGCGTGCTTGGGCAAGAGCAATACTATGATGGGTGACCTCCTAGAAGTCGTTGTGTTGAACCATTTGTTGATGCCGCCCATTTTTTTTTCCTTTTTTTATTTTATTTTACCGTGGATGCCGGAGAACTCGACGATCGACTCCGAAAACATCATCGATGGGATGCCTCAGACTGAAAAACATGAGCCTTAGGGCTCACTCGGCTGATCCATGCGTCTCATGTGGAGACCGCACAGAAATCGCCATAACTTCGAGCACGATCGTCCAATTCATCATTATGACCATAATCTAGAAAGATCTTCAAGAGGTGCACGACGAGCAGATGAGCCGTAGGCACATCTGGTGGGATTGTATCTTCGATTTCAGCTATTTCGAAACCTTACCACGGCACGGAAGGGGTTTCGGATGAGCACAATTTGTGACAAACCTCCAGTGGGTGTGACAACACCAGCACACCATATCCCATGAGAACTCTTTAGTTAAGCGTGGTTGGGCGAGAGCTACTATGATGGGTGACCTTCTGGGAAGTCATCATATTGAACCATATGTTGATGTCGCAGGCGCATTTGGCAGTACCCGTATCTCCGATTTAAGCTATTTTGAATCCTTACCGTGGCACGGACGGGTTCCGCGTGAGCGCAATTTGCAGAAAATCTCCAACGCACGACGCAGACACCGCATCCCACAGAACTCTTCGTAAGCGTGCTGGGCTGAGAGCACTATGATGGGCGACCTCCCAGGAAGTCATCGTGTTGAACCATTTGTTGATGCCGCCCATTTTATTTCATTTTAATTTATTTTATTTTACCGTTGACGTCAGAGAACTCGGTGATTGACTCTAAAACCATCATCGATGGGATGCCTGAAAAATATGAGCTGTGGGGCCCATGCTTTGATCCGGTGCCCGTGATCGCATAAAAAATTGCCATAACTTCGTGATCATCGATTCGCCATTATGACCCTAATCGGAAAGATCTCAATTAATGCCAGATGGTCCGGCGTGTATCCTGATCTGATTCCATTTCAACTATTTCAAGCTTACCGCGATGCACGGGTTCCATATGAGTACAACTTGTGGCAAATTTTAACGCATCACATGACATACCAACCACATGAGAACTCTTAAAGCTTTAGAGAGCAAGATATGATGGGTGACCTCCTCAGATGTCGTCGTGTTGAACCATCTTTTGATGCTTCCTATTTTATTTTATTTTATTTTATTTTTATTTTTATTTTACTATTGACGCCAGAGAACTCGGTGATCGACTCCGAAACCTCCATCGTTGGGATGCCTCGGACTAAAAAAGATGAGTTGTGAGGCCCACGCGGCTGGTTAGCGCATCTTGTGCGGAGGTCTCACGAAAATTGCCATTACTTCAGGCAAGATCGTCCGATTTGCCATTATGACCCCAACTAAAGATTTCTGTGGCACAACACACAATGTGCACAGCACATCGACGGACCCATCTGATTTTGGCTATTTCGAAGCCTTACCGCAACACAGACGGGCTTTAGATATGCACAATTTACAACAAATCTCTAACAAGCGTGACCGCACCAGCACACTAGATCCCATGAGAACTCTTCAATTAAGTGCTTGTGCGAGAGCAGTGCTATGATTGGTGGCCTCCTAGGAAGTCGTCGTGTTGAACCATCTGTTGATGCCACCCATTTTATTTCCTTTTATTTTTATTTTATTTTATCTTTTGGAGAACCAGACTAATCAAATTATTGTAGATGCCTAACTAAAAATATGAGTGGGTCCACGTGGTGATCCTTGTCTCGTGAGGAGGACGCGCGAAAATTACCATAAGTTCATGCAGGATCGTCTGATTTACCATTATGACCCAAATCTGGAAAGATCTTCGCAGGGCGCATGACGCGCAGATGTGTCGCAGGCATTTCGGATGGGACCCATATCTCCAATTTTAGCTAGTTCAAAGCCTTACTACGGCACAGACTAGTTCCGCATGAGCATAATTAAGACAAATCTCAGTGTCAAAGACAACAGCCTTATAAAACTCTTCTTAAAGACTATGATGGGTGACCTCCTGGGATGTCTTCGTGTTGAACTATTTATTGATGCTGCGCATTTTATTTCCTTTTATTTCTAATTTATTTTAACGTTGACATCGAAGAACTCGATGATCGACTCCGAAAATGTCATCGATGGGATGCCTCGAACTAAAAAACATGAGTCATGGGGCCCACAAGATTAATCTATGCGCCTCGTGTGAAGGCAGCATGAAAATTGACATAGCGCATGATCATCCAATTCACTTTTATAAACCTAATCTGGAAAGATCTTCGTAGGGCGCACGATGCGCAGATGAGCCGCAAGCACATCTGGCGGGACCCACATCTTCGATTTTGCCTATTTCAAATCCTTACCGCGGCACGAACGTGTTCTGCATGAGAACAATTTATGGAAATCTCCAGCAGAGGCAATTGCACCAGCACACCAGATCCCATGAGAACTCCTCAGTTATGGGTGCTTGGGCCAAAGCAGTACTATGATAGGTGATCTCTTGGGAAGTCGTCATGTTGAACCATCTGTTGATGCCGCCCAATTTATTTCCTTTTATTTTTATTTTATTTTATCGTTGTCGCCGGAGAACTCGAAGATTGACTCTGAAAACGTCTTCATTGGAATGGCTCGGACTGAAAAACATGAGCCGTCGGGCCCACGTTGTTGATCCACGCATCTCATGTTGAGGCCGCACGAAAATCGCCATAACTTCATTCATGATCTTCTAATGCGTAGATGTGCCAACGGCGCATCTAGCAGGACCCGTATCTTCGATTTTGACTATTTTGAATCCTTACCGCGACACGGGTGAGTTCCGCATGAGCCCAATTTATGCAAAAAATCTCCAGCGGGCGCGACCGCACCAGCACACCAGATCCTATAAAAACTCTTCAGTTAAGCATGCTTGGGTGAGAGCAGCACTATGATGGGTAACCTCGTGGGAAGTCGTCGTGTTGAACCATCTGTTGATGCCACAAATTTTATTACCTTTTATTTTTATATAATTTTATCGTTGACACTGGAGAACTCAACGATCGACTTTGAAAACATCATCGATGGGATGCCTTAGACTGAAAAATATGAGCCATGGGGCTCATGTGGCTGATCCGCGTGTCTCGTGCAGATGCTGCACATAAATCGCCACAACGTCGCACATGATTGTTTGATTCGCCATTATGATCCCAATCTGTAAAGGTCTCTGCGGGGCGCGCAATGTACAGATGTGCCAAAGGCACATCTCGCGGGACCCAAATCCCCAATTTTGGCTATTTCGAAGCCTTACCACGACACGACCGGGTTTCGTATGAGCACAATTTGAGGAAAATTTCGGTGACCGCATCAAAGACACCAAATCTATGAGAACTCTTCATTTAAGCGCAAAGATGATGGGTGACCTCAGATCATCCTCTGTTGAATCATCTGTTGATGCCACCCATTTTATTTCCTTTTATTTTATTTTATTTTACCATTGATGCCCAAGAACTCGGCAATCACTCCAAAACATCACAGGGGATGCCTCAGAAACACGAGTCGTGGGTCCACGCGTCGATTCGCGTCGCGTGGAGGCCGCATAAAATTATTTGCACGATCGTCCGATTTGCCATTATGACCTAGATCCGGAAAGATCTCCGCAGGGCGCACAACGCACAGATGAGCCGCAGGTGGATCTGGCGGGACCTGTATCTCTGATTTCGGCTAGTTCGAAGCCTTACCATGGCATGGACGGGTTCCATATCAGCACAATTTGTGGGAAATCTCCAACGGGCGACACCAAGACACGCATCTCATGAGAACTCGCTGTTGCGAGAGCAATATATGATGGGTGACTTCTGAAGTCGCTGTTGAACCATCTGCTGATGCGCCGCATTTTATTTACTTTTATTTTATTTTATTTTATCTGGACGCGGAGAACTCGATCGACTCAAAATTAATGTGATGCCTCAGACTAAAAAATATGAGTCTTGGGGCCCACACTGTTGATCAGCACCTCTCATGTGTACGCCGCACAAAAATTGTCATAACTTTGCGCATGATCGTCCAATTCACCAATTTTACTCAAATCCAGAAAGATCTTCGCGGGACACACGATGCGCAAATGTACACCAGGCGAGTCTAGCGAGACCAGTATCTCCGATTTTGGCTATTACGAAACCTTATCGCACGCGACGCATGAGCAATTCAAAAAATTTTAGTCGACGACCGCATTATCACATCCCATGAGAACTCTTCAGTTAAGCGTGCTTGGGCAAGAGCAGTGCTATGGTGGATAACCTCTTGGGAAGCTATCGTGTTGAACCATCTGTTGATGCCGCCCATTTTATTTCCTTTTAATTTTTTTTACCATTTACGCTAGAAAACTCGATGATCGACACCAAAAACATCTCGTAGATGGTATGTCTCGGACAAAAAAACATGAGCCGTGGGGCCCACGTGGCTAATCCTCATGTCTCGTTAGGAGGCCACACGGAAATCACCATAACTTTGCGCACGATTGTCCGATTCACTATTATCACCCCAATTCGGAAAGATCTCCATGGGATGCATGACGATGATGAGCCGCATCACCGGGACTTATTCCATTCGCTATTTTGAAGCCTTACCGCGGCACGGAGGGTTCCGGATGAGCACAATTTGCGGCAAATCTCCATCAGGCGTCACCGCACCAGCACACCATATCACATGAGAACTCTTCAATTAAGCGTGCTTGGGCAAGAGCAGTACTATGATGGGTGACCTATTGGGAAGTCATCGTGTTGAACCATCTGTTGATGCTGCCTATTTTATTTCCTTTTATATTTATTTTATTTTACCGTTAACGCCGGAGAACTTGACGATCGACTCCAAAAACCTCGTTGATGTAATTCCTCGTAATGAAAAACACTAGCCGTGGGGCCCACGTGGCTAATCTGCGCATCTCGTGCGGAGGTTGGACGAAAATCACCATAACTTTATGTAGATCATCGATTATTTTGACCCCAAGAAGATCTCATGGCGATGATGAGCCAAAGCAGATCTACGACCATATCTTCAATGGCTATTTCAAACCTACTGCATGGATGGGTTCGCACAAAGACAATTTGTGGCAAATCTCCAACCAGCACTCACACCGATCACATGAGAACTCTTTAGTTAAGTGCTCTTGGGTGAGAGCAATACTATGATGAGTGTCCTCCTGGGAAGTCATTGTGTTGAACCAACTGTTGATGCCACCCATTTTATTTCCTTTTATTTTTAATTTATTTTACCATTGATGAAACTGAGATCGACTCAAACGGCCATGGAAAAAACACGAGCGGGACTACATGGTTGATCCGCTTTGTCTCGTCGAGTCGAAAATCTCCATAACTTTGCGCATGATCTTCCGATTCTCCAATATGACCCTAATCCGGAAAGATCTCCATGCGACGACGCTGTGATGAAGCATCTGGGACCCATAACTCGATTTATATTTGCCTTGCGACGGGTTCCGCATGAGCACAATTTTTAAATTTCACCAACGGCAATAAAGACACACATCCCATGAGAACTCTTCTTAAGCGTGTGGAGTATTATGATGACCTTAAAGTCATTGTGTTAAACCATTTTTTATTTTTTATTTTATTTTATTTTACTTTTGACGTGAGAACTCGATCGACCACGTCGATGGCCTGATCTGAAAAACATGGGTCGTGGGCTGATCCGACATGTCTCATGGGAGGCCACAAAAATCACCATACCAATCACAATTCCACCACCATTATGACCCCAATCGAAATATCTCCATGGGGCGACATGAGCAATACATCCGGGCGACTGATTCTCATTTCGCTATTTGGCCTTACCGCGCACGACGATGAGTGTACAAATCTCCGCACCGCACCAAAGACACACCGATCACATGAGACTCTTCATTTAAGTGCTTGGCAGAGCGACTAATGGGTGACCTCGGGAAGTCATGTTAAACCATCTGCTGATGCCGCCATTTTATTTCCTTTTTTTATTTTTTATTTTACCGCTGATGCCGGAGAACTGATCGACTGAAATATCAGGGATGCTCAAAACATGACCCATTCATGCTCACGATCTCATGGAGTCGCATCAAATCACCGCGTACATCATCCGATTTATTATGACCCCAATCTAATGATCGCCAGTAATAAAACGCATGGAGCCGATATGCATCTGTGGAGCAGACCCATTTTCGCTATTTTAATCTTTGCGCAGCGACGGGTTCTGAAACAATTTGCAAATCTGGAGCAAAAGACACAATATCTCATGAGAACTCTTCATTTAAGCGAGCTTGGAGAGCAATTTATGATGTGTGACCTCGGAAGTCGCCGTGTTGAACCATCTGATGCCATTTTATTTCCTTTTATTTTATTTTATCGCGGATGCCGAATCGCGACTCAAAAGGGATGCCTCATTGAAAAACACGAAATAAATGGCTGATCCGATGCCTGTGAGGCGCGAAATCACCATAACTTCGCATTTGATTCTGATCATAATGGAAAGTCGCCCATGATGATGACGACATTTGCCGCGCATATTATGGGACCCATATCTCCAATTTTGGCTATTTCAAGCCTTACAACACGTTCCTCATGAGCACAATTTGAGGCAAATCTTTAGCGGGTGCTACCTCACTGGCACACCAAATCACATGAGAACTTTTTCAATTAAGTGCTTGGGCGAGAAAGCTCATGAGGAAATCAGTGTTGAACCATTTGTTGATGCCCCATTTTATTTCTTATTTTTATTTTATTTTATTGTTGGAACTGATCAATTCTAAAATGTCATCGATGGGATGTCTACTAAAAAATATGAGTCGTCCATTGACATCCGATCGTTCGTGAGGCCGACACATAAAGTTCACATGATCGTCTGATTCACCAATGTGACCCTAATCCGGAAAGATCTTTGTAGGGTGCACACGCCAGACAGCGCAGACATTTGGGGCCCGATTCCCATTTTACTATTTTGAAGTCTTTCGGTACCGGGTTCGAACACAATTTGTGACAAATATCTAGGACGACCACTAGACACCGATCCCATGAGAACTCTTCGTTAAGCTGCGAGCAAGATTACGATGGGTGACCTCTTGAGAAGTCGTCGTGTTGAACTATCACGATGTCCCTCATTTAATTTTATTTTTATTTTATTTTATTTTATCACGAGAACTGAGATCGACTCAAAATGTTGACGATGGATGCCTCGACTAAAAAAACATGAGTGGGGCCCACATTGGTTCGGCTTTGTGAGGCGCAGAAATCGCCATGAGTTTGCATCGCCCGATTCATATTATGACCCCAATTTAAAGATCTCATGGGTGACGTGATGAGAGAAGATCTGGCAGACCGATTCATGATTTTATTTCAAAGCCTTAGTGGCACGAGGGATCCGATGAGCACAATAAATTCCAGCCGGACCGCACGCAAGACAATGGATCCCATGAGAACTCTTTAGTTAAGCTGCTTGGGTAAGTGTAATGATGGGTGACCTCGAATTCATTGTTGAACCATATGTTGATGCCCATTTTATTTCCTTTATTTGTATTATTTTATTAACGAGAACTCGAGATTGACTCAAAACATCGATGGATGCCGGACTAAAAACATGAGTTATGGGGGGCCCACGTACATGTCTCGTGGAGGCCGCAGAAAATCATTTATCATTTGTCATTCGCCATTACAATCTAAAAGATCTCGGTGCACGATGACGATGTGCCAAGGCATTGTGGGACCCGATCTCGATTTTGGCTATTTTGAGCCTTACCATGGCACAATGGGTTCGATGAGCACAATTTACGCAAATCTTTAGGGCCACACTGGCACACCAAATCCTATAAGAACTCTTCGCAAGATGCTTGATGTGAGTGGACATGGTGACTGGTCGTCATGTTGAACCATCCATGCATATTTTATTTTATTTTTATTTAATTTTATCATTGACACCGGATAACTAGACGATCGACTCAGAAAACATCATCGATGGGATGCCTCATATCGAAAAACATGAGCCGTGAGGCCCACTCGGCTGATCCGTGCATCTCATGTGGAGGCCGCACGAAAATTGCCATAACTTCGCGCACGATCATTTGATTTGTCATTATGATCGAACCATAAGATCTCCGCTGGCGACGCGCAGATGCAAATAAAGTCGCAAGGGACCCGATCTCCGATTTGGCTATTACAAGCTCCAAAATGGCGCGCACCAAGACACAAGATCACATGAGAACTCTTCAGTTAAGTGTGCTTGGGCCAAAGCAGTACTATGAAGGGTCACCTTCTAGGAAATCGTTATGTTGAACCATCTTTTGATGCCAACCATTTTGTTTCCTTTTATTTTTATTTTATTTTACCGTTGATGCCGGAGAACTCAAAAATTGACTCTGAAAATGTCATGATGGATGATTGAAAACACGAGAGAGGATAACTTTAATCTGTGGAGGCCGCACAAAAATTGCCATAACTTCACGCATGATCATTTGATTCGGCATTATGACCCCAATCCGGAAAGATCTTTGTGGGGCACACGACACGATGAGCCCGTGCATATGGCGTGTCTCGATTTCAAGCTATAAGTACAAGATGCAATGCACAATTGCGCAAATAACGGGAGCCACCGCACGCACATGAGACCACATGAGAACTCTTCGCTAAGTGTTGAGAGAGCAAGATATGATGGGTGAACCTAAGTCGCTGTGAACCATCTGCTGATATTTTATTTTACCGCTGGAACTTGAGATCGACTCCAAAAAATGTTATCGGGATGCCTCTCGAAAAAACACGAGTCGGCCCATGGTGATCTGCATCCGTGGAGGCTCAAAAAAATTGCCATAACTTCATGCACCCATCCAATTCTTATGACCTAATCCGAAAGATCTCGTACACGCCAGATGAATTGCAAGCACTTCGGGGACTATCTCCAATATCGACGCTTAATGAGCACAATTTGAAAATTCCCCAGACCGCATACCCGAGAACTCTTCGCTAAATGTGCTCGGGCGAGCAAGATGATGGGTGACCTAGGAAGTCATTGTTGAACCATCATTGATGCCACCATTTTATTTTCATTTATTTTTATTTTATTTTACCGTTGACGCCGAGAGAACTCGCAATCGACCAAAACATCAATGGCGATGCCGAAGAAAACATGAGCCGTGGGTCAAGCATCTCGCAGGCCGCGAAATCTCCATAACGCATCATCATCGCCATTATGACCCAATCCGGAATGATCTGGCGGCACGATAGATGAGCGTAAGCGCACCACCGGGACATGTATCTCCCATTTTGGCTAGTTCGAAGCCTTACTGTGGAACGGGCGGGTTCCGCATGAGCACCATTTGCAAAAAATCTTCAACAGGTGCGACTCCACTAGCATACCAGATCACATGAGAACTCTTCAATTATGCATGCTTGGGCGAGAGCAGTTCTATGATGGGTGACCTTCTTCAAAGTCATCATGTTAAATGATCTGTTGATGCCGTCCATTTTATTTTCTTTTAATTTTATTTTATTTTACCATTCACGCCGGAGAACTCGGTGATCGACTCCAAAAATATCATCGATGAGATGCTTCAGACTGAAAAACACGAGGCGTGGGTCCCACTCGGCTGATCCACGTATCTCGTGTGGAGGCCACACGAAAATCTTCATAACTTCACGCAGGATCATCTGATTCAGCATTATGACCCCAATCCGAAAAGAACTCTGCGGGGTGCACAACGTGTGGATGAGCCGCAGGGGCATCTAACAGGACCTGTATCTCCGATTTTGACTATTTCGAAGCTTTGCGCGGCACAGATAGGTTCCGCATGAGCACAATTTATTGCGAATCTTTAGCAGGCACGACCACACTACCACCCCATATTACATGAGAACTCTTCAGTTAAGCGTACTTGGCCGAGAGCAATACAATGATGGGTGACCTTTTAGGAAGTCATTGTGTTGAACTATCTGTTGATGTCGCCTATTTTATTTCCTTTTATTTTTATTTTATTTTACTGTTGATGCCGGAGAGCTCGGGGATCTACTCCAAAACATCATTAATGGGATTCGTCGGACTAAAAAACACAAGTCGTGGGGCCCACATGACTGATCCGCGTGTCTCTTGCAAAAGCCGCACCGAAATCGCCATAACTTCACGCATGATCGTCCGATTTGCCATTATGACCCCAATCCGGAAAGATCTCCAGGGTGCAACGATATGAGCCGCAGCGATCTGGACTGTGATCTCGATTTTGGTTCAAGCCATACCATGACAAATATTCAACGGTGCTGCACCGACCAAAGACACCATATATCCATGAGAACTCTTTGAGTTAAGCATGCTTGGGCGAGAGCAAGATCATGATGGGTGACCTTTGGAAGTGGTTGAACCATCTTTGATGCCCATTTTATTTCCTTTTATTTTTATTTTATTTTATCGTTGACGCCGAAAAACTAGACGATCAGCTATGAAATTATTATTGATGGGATGCCTAAGATTGAAAAACACAAGCCGTAACACGAGCCTTGGGGGCCACACGGTTGATCCGCGCATCTCGTGCAGAAGTCGCTCGAAAATTGCCATAACTTCTCGCACGATCATCTGATTTTCTATTATGACCCAATCTAGAAAGATCTCTGTGCGACGTGAGAAGAGATCCGGGACGTGACCCGATTTCGCTATTTCAAGCCTTACCGCACGACGGGTTCCTGATGAGCAATATGTAGCAAATCTCCCGGGCATCGGACACCGATCCCATGAGAACTCTTCGCTGCAGCTTGGGCGAGAGCAATACTATGATGGGTGACTTCCTGAGAAGTCATCGTGTTTAACCATATGCTGATGCCGTCCATTTTATTTCCTTTTATTTTTATTTTATTTTATCGTTGACGTCGGAGAACTCGGCGATCTACCTCGAAAACGTCATAGATGGGATGCCTCATATTGAAAAGCACGAGCTGTGGGGCCCACATGGCTGATCCACGCGTCTCGTGATAAGGCCGCACGGAAATCTCCATAACTTCGTGCACGATCATCCGATTCACCATTATGACCCCAATCCGGAAAGATCTACGGTGCACGCGTAGACGAGCGAGCATTTACCGGACTAGATTCCGTATTCGCTATTACAAAGCATCGTAACACGGGCGGTTTTCATGAGTACAATTGCAATAAATCTCTAGTATGGACCGCACCAAAGACACCGTGATCATGAGAACTCTTCGCCAAGTTTAAGCGAGCAAGATTATGATGGGTGACCTCCTAGGAAGTCGTCGTGTTGAACCATCTGTTGATGCCACACATTTTATTTCCTTTTATTTTATTTTATTTTATCGTTTACGCCAGAGAACTCGACGATCGTCCTCGAATACATTGTAGATAGAATTCCTTGGATTAAAAAACATAAGTCGTGGGGCCCACGCGGCTGATCCACGCATCTTGTGTGGAGGCCACATGGAAATCACCATAACTTCATGCATGATCGTGTGATTCACCATTTTGACCCAAATTTAGAAAGATCTTCGTGGGGCGCACGACGCGTAGATGAGCCGTAGGCGCATGTGGAGGGACCCGTATCTCCTATTTTGGCTATTACCAAGCCTTACCGCGACACAAACGGGTTCCGCATGAGTACAATTTGCGGCAAATCTCCAGCGGGGGTGACCGCACCAGCACACCAGATCCCATGAGAACTCTTCAGTTAAGTGTGCTTGGGCGAGAGCAGTATAATGATGGGTGACCTCTTGGGAAGTCGTCATGTTGAACCATCTGCTGATGCTGCCCATTTTATTTCAATTTTTATTTTATTTTATTGTTGACGCTGGAGAACTCGACGATCGACTCCGAAAATGTCATTGATGGGATGCCTCAGACTGAAAAACACGACCGGTGGTGCCCACGCGGCTGATTCGCTTGTCAAGTATGGAGGCCGCACAGAAAGCGCCATAACTTCGCGCATGATCGTCCGATTCTTCATTATAACCCCAATTTGGCTGGACCCGTATCTCCGATTTCTGCTATTTCAAAGCCTTATCACGACACGTACGGGTTCCGCATGAGCACAATTTGTGAAAAATCTCCAATGGGCGTGGCCGCACTAGCACACCAGATCCCATGAGAACTCTTTAGTTAAGAGAGCTTGGGAGTAAGTATTACTATGATGGGTGACCTCCTGGGAAGTCGTCGTGTTGAACCATCTGTTGATGCCGCCCATTTTATTTCCTTTTATTTTTGTTTTATTTTACCATTGACGTTGAAGAACTCGGCGAACGACTCTGAAAAACACATGTCGTGGTGCCCACTCAACTGATCCGTGCATCTCGTGTGGAGGCCACACCGAAATCGTCATAACTTCGTGCACGATCGTCCGATTCGCCATTATGACCCCAATCTAGAAATATCTCCGCGAGGCGCACGATGCATAAATTGGCTGCGGGCGCATCTAGTGGGACACGTATCTCCAATTTTTCTTATTTTGATGCCTTACTGCGACATGGACGGGTTCCGCATGAGCACAAATTATGAAAAATCTCCAACGGGAGCGACCACACTAGAACACCAGATCACATGAGAATTCTTCAGTTAAGCGTGCTAGTGCGAGAGCAGTACTATGATGGGTGACCTCTTGGGAAGTCGTCGTGTTGAACCATCTGTTGATACCGCACATTTTATTTCCTTTTATTTGCATTTTATTTCAACGTTGACGTCGGAGAATTCGGCGATCGACTCCCAAAACTTCATCAATGGGATGCCTCGGACCGAAAAACACTGACGGGGTCCACGCTGGTTGATCCATGGTCGCCGCATAAAGGCCGCATAACGCATAACATCACGATCATTAGCCATTATGACCCCAATCCGAAAGATCTCCGGGTAAACGATGTAAATGTGCCGCAGCAAGGGACCCATCTGATCTTTATTTCAAGCCTTACTCGATGACGTTCCACATGAGATCAATTTGAGGCAAATCTCTAGCTAGTGTGACCGCACCAGCACACCAGATCCCATGAGAACTCGTCAGTTAAGCGTGCTTGGGCGAGAGCTATATTACGATGGGTGACATCCTTGGAAGTCATCGTGTTGAACCATCTATTTATGCTGCCCATTTTATTTCTTTTTATTTTTATTTTATTTTACCGTTGACGCCGGAGAACTCGGCGATCGACTCCAAAAACATCGTCGATGGGATGCTTGACTAAAAACACAAGTGGGGCACACTGGCCGATCCGGCTCTCGTGTGACAAAATCACCATAACTTCACGCATGATCGTCTGATTCGCATTTATGACCCCAATCCGGAAACATCTCCATGGGGCAAACGACGTGCAAATGTGTCGCAGACGCATCTAACGGGACCTATCTACTATTGAATCCTTACCGTGGTATAGACGTTTTTCGTGATGAGCTCAATTTATGCAAATCTCCAGATGTGCGACCGCACTAAAGACACCGATCCATGAGACCTTCAAAGCGTGCTTGGGCGAGCATACGATGGATAACATCCTTGGAAGTCGTCGTGTTGAACCATCTGTTGATGCTGCCCATTTTATTTCCTTTTATTTTTATTTTAATTTACTGTTGATGCCATAGAACTCGGCGATCGACTCCGAAAATGTCATCGATGGGATGACTTGGAATAAAAAACACAAGCCGTGGGGCACAGTCGGTTGATCCGAGCGTCTCGTGTGGAGGCCGCACGAAAATCATCAAAAATTCATGCACGATCGTCCGATTCGCCATTATGACCCCAATCCAAAAGATCTGGGGCACGCGCCAGATGTGCATGTGACGCATCTATCTCGATTTTGGCTATTTCAAGCCTTACCAGACACGACGGTTCCACATGAGCACAATTTGCAAATCTCCAGCGCGGCCGCACAAAGACACCGATCATGAGAACTCTTCGCCAAGTGAGCTGAGAGCAAGATAATGATGGTGACCTCTTGGGTGTTGAACCATCTCGTTGATGCCGCCATTTTATTTTTTTATTTTATCGCTTGACATCAAGAACTCGGCGATCGACACAAAAAATTGATGGGATGTCCTGAAAAACAGCCGGGGCCACCGATCCGGATGTCTCGTGTGGAGGCCGCACGAAATCGCCATAACTTCGGGCACGATCGCCGATTCGCCATTATGACCCCAATCGGAAAGATCTCGCGGGCACGACGTGATGAGCCACGGCGATGGGACCCAGATCTCGATTTTGCTATTTCAAGCCTTACGCAAAGACGGATGGTTTCGATGAACACAATTTGTGGCAAATCTCCAAGCGACACGCAAAGACACCGATCCATGAGAACTCTTCAGCTAAGCGAGCTTGGGCGAGAGCAGTACTATGATGGGTGACCTCCTAGGAAGTCATCGTGTTGAACTATCTGTTGATGCCGCCCATTTTATATTCTTTTATTTCCATTTTATTTTACCGTTGACGCTAGACAACTCGGTGATCAACTCCAAAAACATCGGCGATAGGATGCCTCAGATTAAAAAATGCATGTTGTGGGGCCCACGTTGTTGGTCCGCGCATCTCGTGCATATGCGGCATAAAATCACTATAACTTCACGCACGATCGTCCGATTCATCATTATGACCCCAATCCTGAAAGATCTCTGGCGATGACGATGTGATGTGCAAAGGAGCATTTGGACTCATATCTGATTTCTATTTTGAAGCCTTACCGGCATGACGGGTTCCGCATGAGCACAATTTGTAGCAAATCTCCAGGCTGACGCACCGCCCCACCGTGATCCCATGAGAACTCTTCGCTAAGCATGTTTGAGAGCAAGATATGGGTGACCTGGAAGTCATCATTGAACCATCCGCTGATGCTCCCATTTTATTTCCTTTATTTTATTTTATTTACCGCAAGACTCAAATCGACTCAAAATGTTGTGGATGGGATGCCACGGACTGAAAACATGAGTCGGGGCCCACGCGTGATCCGACATCTCGTGGAGGCCACATGGAAATCGCCATAACTTCATGCACGATCGTCGATTCGCCATTATGACCCCAATCGAAAGATCTCGGGCGATGAGCGATGAGCGCTCATCTAGGGGACTCAGATTCTCGATTTTGCTATTAAAGCCTTTACATCACGGGTTTCCATGAGCACAATTTACAAAATCTCCGTGGAGCGACCGCAAAAAACATCATATCACATGACAACTATCCATTTAGCGAGCTTCGGGAGTAGTACTATGATGGGTGACCTCCAGGGAAGTCATCGTGTAGAACAATCTGTTGATGCCGCCCATTTTATTCCCGTTTATTTTTATTTTATTTTACCATTGACGTAGGAGAACTCGGTGATCTACTTTGAAAATGTCATTGATGGAATGCCTCGTGACCGAAAACGTGGTCACGCTGCCGACCACGCCTCGTGGAGGCCGCACAAAATCGCCATAACTTCACAGATCGTCGATTCGCCATTATGACCCCTAATCCAAAAGATCTCCGAGCACGATGCGTGATAGCCGTAGTGCAGCAGACATATCTCAATTTGGCTATTTCAAAGCCTTACCCCGGCGTGTATCGTTCCACAAGAGCATAATTTGTAGCAAATCTCCAGCTGACATGATCGCACCAGCACACCAGATCACATAAGAACTCTTCAGTTAAGTGTGCTTGGGCGAGAGCAATATTAAGATGGGTGACCTCTTCGGAACTCGTCATGTTAAACCATCTGTTGATGCCACCCATTTTATTTCCTCTTATTTTTATTTATTTTATCATTGACGTCGAAGAACTTAGTGATCTACTCTGGAAATGTCATAGATGGTATGCCTCGGATCAAAAAAATGGTTGCGCGCCGATCCTACGCGTGTCTCTTGTGGAGGCCTCACGAAAATCGTCATAACTTCGCACATGATTGTCTGATTTTCCATTATGATCCCATCCGAAAAGATCTCCGTAGCGAAGGCGAGATAGCCAAAGGCACATTTGAATCGACCAATTTTGGCTATTTTAAATCCTTACCATGGCACGCATAGTTCATGAGCATAATTACGCGCCGATGCACCAGACACCGATCATGAGAACTCTTCAATTAAGCGAGCTTGGGCGATAGCAGTACTATGATGGGTGATCTCCTAGGAAGTCGCAGTGTTGAACCATCTGTTGATGCATCCCATTTTATTTCCTCTTATTTTTATTTATTTTATCATTGGCGCCGAAAACTAGTGATCTCCAAAATGTCATAGATGAAATGCCTCGACCGAAAAGCACGATGGGGCCACGCTGATCCGCGACGCTCTTGTGGAGGCCGCATAAAAATCGCCATAACCTTCATGATCGATTGCCATTATGACCCAATTTGAATGATGATGGCGACGATGCGAGAGATGAGCCAGTGCACATATTTGGAGGGTCCATTCAATTTCCTTATTCATTTGGTTTCACATGAAGCCTTACCGCAAATTGCGAACACAATCTCATGAGAACTCTTCATTAACTGGGAAGCGATATTATGATGGGTGACCTCAAAGTCATGTTGAACCATCTCGATGCCATTTTATTTCTTTTATTTTATTTTATTTTATGGTTGCTAGAAAACTATCAACTCCAAAATGTCATCGATGATGCCTCCCGAAAATCATAAGTTTGCTGTATAGCGTCGCATGTGAGGCCGCACAGAAATCGCCATAACCTTGTGCATGATTGTCTGATTGGCCATTATGACTAATCTCTGATCTGCGGCGACGATAGCGATGAGCCGACATATTCTCAGATTCAATTTCATTTGATTCAAGCCACGCGCACGTATGAGTTTTGTATGAACACAATTATGGTAAATCTCCAACGGGAGCGTGTACTATGCTGGGTGACCTCCTGGGAAGTCGTTGTGTTGAAACATCTGTTGATGCCGCCCATTTTATTTCCTTTTATTTTTATTTTATTTTATGGTTGATGAAAGAACTTCGATCGACTCCAAAATGTCATGATACCAATTGAAAAATAAGTTTGGGGCCCACATGGTTGATACGATCGTGTCTTACAAAAATAACATAACTAACAATCGTCGATTCGCCATTATGACCCCAATCCAAAGATCTCAATGTGGGATGAGCCGCCGATCTTTGGAACCGTATCTTTGATTTGCTAGTTTGAAGCCTTACCGCACCATGTTCCACATGTGCATAATTTGTGGCAAATTTCCAACGGTGACCGCATCAAAGACACCATATCCCATGATAACTCTTCAAGCAGCTTGGGTGAGAGTATACTATGATGGGTGACCTCGAAGTCGCCGTTGAACCATCTATTGATGCCACCCATTTTATTCCCTTTTATTTTTATTTTATTTTACCATTGACGCCGGAGAACTTCGCGATCATGAACGATGGGATGATCGATTGAAAACATGAGTGGGGCCCAGCGATCCACCGCTCGTGGAGGTTGCAAAAATCACCTTCGCCACGACGTCATTCGCCATTATGACCCTAATCCGGAATGATCTCAATGTGGTATGACGCGCAGATGCGAAAGATGGTGGAACTCAGATTTTGAGCCTTCCAGAGCCATTTTCCGCAATGCGTTCTGGGCGAACATAATACTTGCGTGAATTTGAGCTGGGTGACGAACCGTTGAACCATCTGTTGATGCCTCCCATTTTATTTCTTTTATTTTATTTTATTTTATCATTACATCGGAGAACTTCGAATGTTGTAGATGGACTAAAAAAATGAGTCATGGGGCACGCTGATGATCCGTTTCTCGTGTGGAGGCCGCATTAAAATTATCATAACTTCACGCATTATCGCCGATTCTCCATTATGACCCCATCCGAATGATCTTCATAGCGACGATGTGCAAATGAGCCAGAGCAGCGGGCCCGGACAGATCTCGGCTATTTCAAAGCCTTATCGGCGCATGGGTTCCGCATAAAATTAGAAATCCAGACCATGACCGCACAACACACGATCCCATGAGAACTCTTTAAGCAAAGCTTGGGCGATAAAGTACTATGATGGGTGACCTCCTGAAGTGTTGAACCATCTGTTGATGCCTCCATTTTATTTCTTTTATTTTATTTTAATTTTATCATTAACACGGACAACTCGGCGACTCAAAATGTTGTAGATGGGATGCCTGACTAAAAAAAAAACACTTTAGGCGCGTTGATCCGCCATCTTGTGTCGAGACCGCACGTAAATCATCATAACTTCAGATGACGAATGAATGATGCGCACAGCGAGATAGCTCATCTCGGACACGATTTTGGCTATTTTGAAGCCTACTGCACGGCGGGTTTCACATGAGCATAATTTGTGAAAATCCAAAGCGACCACAAGACACCAAATCACATGAGAATCTCTCAATTAAGCTTGGTTATAAAAGTACTATGATGGGTGACCTCCGGAAGTCATCGTGTTGAATCATCTGCTGATGCCGCCCATTTTATTACTTTATTTTTATTTTATTTTACGACTTAGAGAACTCGATGATCACTCAAAATGTCATTGATGAGATGCCTGATCAAAAAACACGCCGGGGGCACATAGGCTCATCCGCGAATGCGTGCGAGACCGCACGTAAATCATCATAACCGCGATCCCAGATGAGCACAGCGCATCTAGCGGGATCATATCGATTTTGCTATTTTGAAGTCTTACCGCAAAGACGACGTTCATAATAATTTGGAAAATCTCGGTGCCACCGACACACCAAATCACATGAAACTATTAAGCGTTTGGCGAGAAGATGATGGGTGACCTCTGGAAGTTGTGTTGAACCATCTCGCTGATGCGCCCATTTTATTTCTTTCTTTTATTTATTTTATTTATTTTACCATTGACGTAAGAGAATCTGATCGACGAAAATGTCGTTGATGATGCCTCATGAAAAAAACACGAGCCGTGCCCACTAGGCTCATCCGCGCGGATGTGGAGGCTGGAAAATCGCCATAACTTCACATCATCCGATTCACCATTATGACCCCAATCCAAATGATCCCTGACATGCGAGGATGAGCCACGCATCTGTGGGACCAGATTCTATTTTGGCTATTTTACCACAAACAAAAGACTTCGCAAGAGCAAATTTGTGGAAAATATCCGGTGCCACCCCCCCACACACTATCACATGAGCTAAGCTGCTTGGGCGAGCGATGGATGGGTGACCTCTTTGAAACTTATCGTGTTGAACCATCGATGTCGCCATTTATTTTTTATTTTTTTTATTTTATTTTATTTTACCATTGACATCAAGAACTGAGATCGACTTCAAAATGTATCGATGGGATGCCTCATATTGAAAAATATGAGCCATTGAGCCACGCACCTGTCGTTCGTGGAGGCCGCAAAAATCGCCATAACTTCACACACGCGCTGATTCACATTATGACCCCAATCCTAAAAGATCTCCATGGGCGACGACGTGATGCCGCACATCCGGTGACCGTATCCGATTTCATTTTGAAGCCTTACCGCAATGGATGGGTTCGATTTGGCAAATCTCGACGCACCAACACATATCCCATGAGATTAAGCTTGGGCGAGCGCAAGATGGGTGACCCTTATCGTGTGAACCATCATAGTCGATTTTAAATTTTAATTTTATCTTGGAAGAACCGAGATCGACTTCAAAAACCATCGATGGATGCCTCGTTGAAAATATGAGCCATTGAGCACTGCATCTCGTGGAGGCCGCAAAATCGCCATAACTTTGCACCATCATCTAATTCGATTATGACCCCAATCTAAAAGATCTCCGGCACGGCGGTAAAATGCAGTGCATCTCTAGACCCGATCTCTCGATTTTGCTATTTCAAAGCCTTATCGCCGATGGGTTCGCATGAGCACGCGTAAATCTCCACGGGCGCACGCACAACAATATCCCATGAGAACTCTTCACTAAGCTGCGGGGCAAGAGCAAGATGATGGGTGACCTCATGGAAGTTAACTAACTTGAGATCGCTTCAATTTATTTTATTTTATTTTATTTTATCATCAATCAATGCGACTAAAACACGAGCCATGCTCACACTTGGCTTCGATCTCGCGCTGCGTGGGCGAAAATCGCCATAACTTCACACGCATCGTCACGATTGCCATTGTGACCTCAATCTGAAAGATCTCGGGGTGCACGACGATGAGGCGCATATATAGCGACTCGTATCTCGATTTTGGCTATTTCAAAGCCTTATCGTGAATGGGTTCGATGCAATTTCTGGCAAATCTCCAATGTGCGCAATCACACCAACACACTAGATCCCATGAGAACTCTTCAGTTAACTGTGTTTGGGCGAGAGCAATATTATGATGGGTGATCTTCTAAAAAGTCATCGTGTTGAACCATCTGTGATGCCCATTTTATTTATTTATTTTATTTTATTTTATTTTATGTTGACGTAATTCGAGATCAACTTCAAAATGTCATCGATGGGATGCCTACAAAAAACATGAGCCATCACTCTGATTGATCCGCGCGTGGAGGCGCATGTAAAAATCGCCATAACCTCACCCAATCTATTACCATTATGACCCCAATGAAAGATCTCCGTGGGTGCATGACGTCGATGAGCCGCATATATATAAGCCCGATTCTCTTATTTCAAGCCTTATCGCGAATGGATGGAACATGACATAAGAAATCTCCACGCAATCGCACACCAGATCCCATGAGACCTCTTCAGTTCAGTGAGCTTGGGTGAGAGCAGTACTATGATGGGTGACCTCCTAGGAAGTCATTTTGAACCAACTTTTGATGTCACCCATTTTATTTATTTTATTTTATTTTAACATTGAGAACTCTGAGATCAACTTCAAAATGTCATCGATGGGATGCCTAAAAAAAACACAGTGGGGCCCACGCTGGCGCATCGACGCTAAAAAGCCAAAATCATCTAACTGACCCGCATCATTTCTCGCATTGTTCGAAGCTATTTTGGTTTACCCATGGGTTCCATGAGCACAATTTGTAAATTTCCACGCGCGACGCACACACACGATCCCATGAGAACTCTCGCTAAGCTTGCGAGAGCAAGATTATGATGGGTGACCTCCGAAGTCATGTTGAACCATTTGATGTCACCCATTTAATTTCTTTATTTTATTTTATTTTATCGTTTGCCGGAGACTCGGTGATCGACTCAAAAAATCGGATGGATGCATCAAAAAAACATGAGCCACGCATTGCACGTCGGAGGCCACAAAAATCACCATAACTTCAGCATGATCATCCGATTCACCATTATGACTCCAACAATGATCTCCGGTGATGAGCATAGATGCCAGCGACCGACAACCAGATCTATTTTATTTGAAGCCTTACCGCAAGATATGGTTCCGCATGAGCACAATTTCTGGAAAATCTCCATCGGGTGCAATCGCACCAACACACCATATCACATGTGAACTCTTCGCTTTAAGCGAGCAGCATTATGATGGGTGACCTCCGAAGTCATGTTCAACCATCTGTTGATATTTATATTTCCTTTTATTTATTTTATTTATTTGCCGACGGATCGACTCAAAAATGTCATGATGATTGAAAACATGAGTGGGGCCCCACAGCCGCGATTCGTGGCGAGATCGCATGGAAATCGCCATAATTTCCGCATGATCATTCACCATTATGAACCCAATTCAAAAGTCTCCGCACATGGCGAGCGAGCCCATCCTGACCTATCTCGATTTGCTATTTTGAAGCTTTACCGCCATGCGGGTTCTATAGCAATTTGCGAAAAATCTCACGTGCACCATACCAAGACACCATATCCCATGACAACTTCGCTAAGCGAAGCTTGGCGAGAGCGATTATGATGGGTGAACTCGGAAGTCATCGTTGAACCATCGCTGATGCCGCCATTTTATTTCTTTTATTTTATTTTATTTTATCGTTGACGTCGGAGAACTCGATGATCGACTCCGTAAACATCATAGATGGGATGCATTGGATTGAAAAATATGAGTCGTGGCCACGCCGCACTTCGTGGAGATCGCATAATCACTATAACTTCTTAAGATCATCCTTCTCATTATGACCCCAATCAAAAAAAGATCTCCATGGGGCGACGAGCGATGGTCAGAGCATCTGGCGAACCCGTATCTTTGATTTCCATTTGAATTTACCGCACATGACGGGTTCCACATAAGCATAATTTGCAATATCTCGCGGTGCGATACCAAAGACACCCAATCTCATGAGAACTCTTCGGTTAAGCATGCTTGAGCTAGAGTAGTACCATGATGGGTCACCTCCTGGGAAGTCATCGTGGTGAACCATCGATTGATGTCGCCAATTTTATTCCCTTTTATTTTTATTTTATTTTACCGTTGATGCCGGAGAACTCGACGATCGACTCTGAAAATTTCATCGATGTGATGCCTCGTACTGAAAAACACGAGCCGTGGGGTCCACGCGGCTGATCCGCGTGTCTCGTGTGGATGCGGCACAAAAATCGCCACAACTTCGCAAGATGATCATCATATTATGACCCCAATCCGAATGATCTTCGCGGGTTGACGCGATAAGCCGTAGCACATCCGCGACTCGATTTTGATTTCTATTTTGAAGCCTTACCGCAGACGGTTCCGCAAGAGCATAATTTGCAAATATCTCCGGGTGCACTAGCACAATCACATGAGAACTCTTCAAGCTGTTGAGAGAGCATGATGGGTGACCTCTTCAAAATTCGTCATGTTGAACCATCTATTGATGCCGCTCATGTTATTTCCTTTTATTTTTATTTTATTTTATTTTATCAGTGACACCAGAGAACTCGGCGATCGAATCCAAAAACATCATAGATGGGATGCCTCGGACTGAAAAACATGAGTTGTTGGGCCACGCTGCCGATCCATGTTCGTGGAGGCCGCACAAAAATCATCAACTCAATCATCCATTCCATTATGACCCCATCCGAAGATCTGCGGCACGACGCGAAAGCCAAATATCCGGGACACATTCTGATTCTATTTCAAGCCATATGACGGGTTCCAAAGCATTTTAAAGAAATCTCCGCACGCGACACACACCGTATCCCATGAGAACTCTTCAACTAACTAGAGCTAAGTCAGAAGTCATGTTGAACCATCTTTATGCCACCCATTTTTTCCTTTATTTTTATTTATTTTATTTTATCATCGATAGAGAACTCGATGATCCAAACATGTCGTATGGGATGCCTCGATCAAAAACATGAGCCGTGGGCCCATGCGATCTACATCTCGTGTGGAGGCCGCACGAAAATCATTAAGCCATACGATCGTCCGATTCACCATTATGACCCCAATCAAAAGAAGATTTATGGGCATAAGATAGCCAGTGCATCAAGGACCTATCTCGATTGCTATTTTGAAGCCTTACCTGTTTCCACATGAGCACAATTTACTGCAAATCACCACCGCACGCATCATGAGAACTCAAGACACTCTTGAGCATGCTTGGCAAGATTATAATGGGTGACCTCCTGGGAAGTCATCATGTTGAACTATCTATTGATGCTGCCCATTTTATTTCCATTTTATTTTATTTTATTTTACCATTGACGCTAGAGAACTCGACAATCGACTCCCAAAATGTCATTGTTGAGATGCCTCGGACTGAAAAACACGATCTGTGGTGCCCACATAGTTGATTTGCGGGTCTCGTGCAGAGGCCGCAGAAAAATCACCATAACTTCATGCACGATCATCTGATTCGCCATTATGACTCCAATCTGGAATGATCTTGGGAGATGAGGAGCATGAGTGCACAGATCTGGCGGGACCCGTATCTTCGATTTCAGCTATTTTGAAGCCTTAGTGAGGCACGTATTAGTTCCGCATGAGCATAATTTATGACAAATCTTCGCCGGGCGACACACTGCACAAGGTCATATGAGAACTCTTAAGCAAGCCAGAGCAAGATGATGGTGACCTCGGAAGTCATCGTGTTAAAACATCTGTTGATGCCGCCCATTTTATTTCCTTTCATTTTTATTTTATTTTGCCGTCGACGTTAGAAAACTCGACGATCGACTCCGAAAACGTCGTTGATGCGTTGCTTTGAACTAAAAAGCATGAGTTGTGGGGACCACGCGACTGATACGCGTGTCTCGTGTGGAGGCCGCATGAAAATCGCCATAACTTTACGCACGATCGTCTGATTCACCATTATGACCACAATCTAGAAAAGTCTCCACGGGGCGCACGACGAGAAGATGGCCACAGGCCCATTTGTGAGACCGGTATCTCTGATTTTGGCTATTTCGAAGCCTTACTACACAACATACAGGTTCCACATGTGCATAATTTTCAGCATATCACCGACACGCACTAAGACATCATCCAATGACTTTTTTCAGTTAGCATGGACGAGCAAGATATGGGTGACCTCCTGGGAAGTCATCATATTGAACCATCTATTGACAGCACACATTTTATTTTCATTTATTTTTATTTTATTTTATCATTGACACCAAAGAACTCGGTGATCGACTCTGCAAATGTCGTAGATGGGATGCCTTGGAATGAAAAACATGAGTCGTGGGGCCCACGCGGCTGATCCGCTCATCTCGTGTGGAGGCTACATGGAAATCACAATAACTTCGCTCATAATGGTATGTTTCGCCATTATAACCCCAATCCGGAAAGATCTCAGTGGATTGCGGGACGCGCAGATGAGCTGCAGGCGCATCTAGCAGAATCTGTATCTTCGATTTTGGCTAGTTCGAAGCCTTACCGTGGCACAAACGGGTTATGCATGAGCAGAATTTGCAGCATATCTCCAGGCACAACCGCACCGGCACACCAGATCCAATGAGAACTCTTCAGTTAAGCCTGCTTGGGCAAAAGTAGTACTATGATAGGTGACCTCATCGGAAGTCATCGTAGTGAACCATCTGTTGATGCCGCCAATTTTATTCCCTTTTATTTTTATTTTATTTTACCGTTGACGTCGCAGAACTCGGCGATCGACTATGAAAATGTCATCGATGGGATGCCTCGGACTAAAAAACATGAGCACACGCTGCGACGCCTCGTGGAGGCCAAAATTAAAAATCTCCATAAGACGATCGTCCGATTCACGCCATTATGACACCAACTGAATGATCTTCGAGGATGCGCAGATGAGCGGTGGTGTGCACCCATATCTTCGATTTCGACTATTTCGAAGCCTCACCACGGCACGGATGGGTTCCGCATGAGCACAATTTTTGGCAAATCTTCAGCGGGTACGACCGCACCAGCACACCAGATCATGAGAACTCTTCAGTTAAGCGTGCTTGGGCGAGAGCAGTACTATGATGGGTGATCTCCTGGGAAGCCGTCGTGTTGAACAATCTATTGATGTCGCCCATTTTATTTCCTTTTATTTATATTTTATTTTACCGTTGACGCCGCAGAACTCGCGATCGACTTCAAAAATGTCGTTGATGAGATGCCTCAGGCTGAAAAACACGAGCCGTGGGGCCCACACAGCTAATCTACACGTGTCCTGTGGAGGTCACACGAAAATCACCAAAACTTCACGCATGATCATCCGATCCGCCATTATGACCCCAATCCGAAATGAGTCGCAAGATATGCACTTATCCCGATTTTGGCTATTTCAAAGTCTTACTATGACACAGACAGGTTCTGCATGAGCACAATTTATGACAAATCTTCAACGGGGGCGACCGCACCAGCACACCATATCACATGAGAGCTGTTCAGCTAAGCGTTCTTTGGTGACACTAGTACTATGATGGGTGACCTCCTAGGAAGTCATCATGTTGAACCATCTGTTGATGCCGCCTATTTTATTTTCTTTTATTTTCATTTTATTTTAACATTGATGTCAGAGAACTTGAAGATTAACTTCAAAAACATCATTGATGGAATGCCTCAGACTAAAAAATAGGAGCCGTGGGGCCCACATGGCTGATCCACGCATCTCGTGTGGAGGCCGCAAGGAAATCATCAAAACTTCACGTACGATCGTTTGATTCACCATTATGAGCCCAATCCGGAAAGATCTTCGTGGGGCGCACGACGCATACATGAGCCGCAGGCACATCTGGTAGGAGCCGTATCTCCCATTTTAGCTATTTCGAAACCTTACCACGACACAGATCGATTTCATATGAGCATAATTTGCGACAAATCTCCAAATGGCATCGCAAAGACACCGCATCCCATGAGACTCTTCGCTAAGCGTTGGGAGAGTAAGATATGATGGGTGACCTCTTGGGAAGTCATTGTGTTGAACCATCTGTTGATGCCGCCTATTTTATTTTCTTTAAATTTTATTTTATTTTACCGTTGATGACAAAGAACTAGGAGTTCAACTTTGAAAATGTCATCGATGGGATGCATCGGGCTGAAAAATGCAAGCCTTGGGGCCAACTCGACTGATCCGCGCATCTCGCGTGGAGGCTGAACGAAAATCATCATAACTTCACGCACCATCGTCCCATTCATAATTAAGACCCCAATCCAGAAAAATCTCTGCGGGGCACACGACGTGTATATTAGCCTTAGGCGCATCTAGTGGGACGCAATTCGAAGCCTTACCGCGGCACAGATGGGTTTTGCATGAGCATAACTTGCAGAAAATCTCTAATGGGCATGATTGCACCAGCACACAAGATCTCAGGAGAACTCTTCAGTTAAGCATGCTTGGGCAAGAGCAGTACTATGATGGGTGACCTCCCGTAAGTCGTCATCATCATCCCATTTTATTTCTTTATTTTATTTTATTTTATTTTATGGATGCCATCTAAAAAACATCATGTGGCCTCGTAAAAACATGAGTCGTCAACCTTTGTGTGTAGGCCCTCCGCATAAAAAAAAAATGCATGATCGATTCACCATTATGACCCCAATCTGGAAAGATCTTTGTGAGGTGCATGATGTGTAGATGAGCCAGATGTGCATCTGGCAGGACCCGTATCTCTGATTAAGCCTATTTCAAAGACTTATCATAGTACAGATGGGTTCCACATGAGCACAATTTCAGGAAATCTCCGAAGCGCAATCGCACAAAACACCTGTGATCCCAATCTTCTCGCAAGCGTTCTTGGGCGAGAGCAACACTATGATGGGTGATCTCCTGGAAATTCGTCATGTTAAACCATCTGTTGATGCCACCCAATTTATTTTCTTTTATTTTTATTCTATTTTAACGTTGATGCAGCATAACTTGGAGATCGACTTCGAAAACATCATCAATGGGATGCCTCATAATGAAAAACATGAGCCGTTGGGCCCACACGGTTGGTCCACGCATCTCGTGCGGAAGCCGTACGAAAATCACCATAACTTCACGCACAATCGTCTGATTCACCATTTTGACCCCACCGAAAGATCTCGCATACAACACGTAGAAGAGCCGTGCATCCGTGAACCGTATCTGATTTCAGCTATTTCGAAGCCTTATCGCGGCACATATGGGTTCCATATGAGCATGATTTGCAGGAAATCTCCAACGGGCGCGATCGTACCAGCACACCGATCCCATGAGAACTCTTCAGTTCAGCGAACTTGGGCGAGAGCAGTACTATGATGGGTAACCTTCTAGGAAGTCATCGTGTTAAACCAACTTTTGATACCGACCATTTTATTTCTATTTTATTTTATCATTGACGCCGGAGAACTCGGTGATCAACTTCAAAAATGTCATCGATGGGATGCCTTAGATTGAAAAATATGAGTCATGGGGAACACACGGTTGGTCCCCATGTCTCGTGCGGAAGCCGCATGGAAATCAACATAACTTCATGCACGATCATCCGATTCACCATTATGAGCCAATCTTGAAAGATCTCCGTGGGGTGCACGACACGTAAATGTGCCAAATGCGCAACTGGTGGAACTCGTATCTCCGATTTAGGTTATTTTGAAGCCTTACCCCGGCATGGACGGGTTCCGCATGATCATAATTTGCGGAAAATCTCCAATGGGCGCGACTGCACCAGCACACCAGATCCCATGAGAACTCTTCAGAGTGCTTGGGCGAGAGCAGTACTATGATGGGTGACCTCCTTGGAAGTCATCGTGTTGGACCATCTATTGATGCCGCACATTTTATTTCCTTTATTTGTATTTTATTTTAACGCCGATGCCAGAGAACTCGATGATCGACTCCAAAAATGTCATCAATGGGATGTCTCGGACTAAAAAACATGAGATGTGGGGCCCAATGTGCTGATCCGCCGGTCTTGTGTGGAGGCCGCACAAAAATCATCATAACTTCGCGCACTATCTTCCGATTTGCCATTATGATCCCAATCCGGAAGTATCTCCACGGGGTGCACGATGCGTAGATGAGACGCAGGCGCAATTGGTGGAATCATATTTCTGATTTTGACTATTTCGAAGGCTTACCACGTCATGGACGGGTTTCGGATGAGCATAATTTATGTCAAAGCTCTAGAGGGCGCGACCACACTAACACACCAGATCACATGAGAACTCTTTAGTTAAGCGTGCTTGGGCGAGAGCAATACTAGGATGGGTGACCTCTTCGGATGTCATGTTGAACCATCTCTTGATGCCTCCCATTTTATTTGATTTTATTTTTATTTTATTTTATCATTGACACTGGAGAACTCGGCGATCGATCAAAATGTCAGATGGGATGCCTCGACTAAAAAAACATGAGTCGTTGACGATCGATCCACGCTGTGGAGGCCGCACGAAAATTGTCATAACTTCTCACACGATTGTCTGATTCGCCATTATAACCCCATTTGGAAAGATCTCCGCGGGGCGCACGACACGCAGATAGCCAAAGGCGCATCTAGCGGGTCACGTATCTTCGAATTTGGCTATTTCAAAGACTTTCCATGGCACGTACGGGTTCCGCATGAGCATAATTAGCAGCAAATCTCCAGCAGGCATGACCACAATAACAAACGAGATCCCATGAGAACTCTTCAATTAAGCAAGCTTGGGCGATAAAAGTACTATGATGGGTGACCTCCTAGGAAGTCGTCGTGTTGAACCATCTGCTGATGCCACCCATTTTATTTCCTTTTATTTCTATTTTAATTTATCGTTGACGCCGGAGAACTCAGTGATCTACTCCAAAAATGTCATAGATGGGATGCCTAACACTGAAAAACACTCGTCATGGGGCACATATGGCTGATCCGCGCATCTTGTGTTGAGGCCACACAAAAATTGTCATAACTTCACGCACGATCATCCGATTGCCCATTATGACCCCAATCCGAAAAGATCGCTGCGGTCGTATGACGCATAGATTATCCATATGCGCATCTAGCTGGACCCATATCTCCAATTTTGGCTATTTCGAAGCCTTACCGTGGCACGGACGGGTTCCACATGAGCATAATTTGTGGCAAATCAATAGCGGACGTGACCGCACCAGCACACCAAATCACATGAGAACTCTTCAGTTAAGCGTACTTGGTCGAGAGCATTGGATGGGTGACTCGAAGTTATTGTTGAATCATCTGTTGAAGCCGCCCATTTTATTACCATTTTATTTTATTTTATTTTACCATTGACATAAGAGAACTCGACGATCGATTCCGAAAATGTCGTTGATGAGATGCCTCGGACTGAAAAACATGAGCCATGGGGCCCACTAGGCTCATCCGCGCATCTCGTGCGGAGGATGCATGGAAATCGCCAGAACTTTATGCACGATCGTCTGATTCTCCATTATGACTGCAATCCAAAAAGATCCCTACACGATGAGTCGCAGCGCATGCAGATCCAGATCTCTAATTTCAGCTATTTTAAAGTCTTATCGCGGAACGAACGACTTTCGTAATAGCACAATTTGTGACAAATCTCTAGCGGGTGCCACCACACTAGCACACTCACATGAGAACTATTCAGTTAAGCGTGCTTAGGTGAGAGCTTTATGGTGACCTCTGGGAAGTCGCGTGTTGAACCATCTGATGCCGCCCATTTTTATTTTCTTTATATTTTTATTTTATTTTACCATTGACGTGGAAGAACTCAGCGATCGACTCTAAAATGTCGTCGATGAGATGCATCGGACTGAAAAACATGAGCTGTGGGTCCCACGCGGCTGATCCGCGCATCTCATGCGGAGGCCGCAAGAAAATCGCCATAACTTCACGTATGATCATTCGATTCGCCATTATACCCCAATCTAGAATGACCTCCGTGGAGTGTACGACGTGCAGATGAGCTGCAGACGCATCTGGTGGGACCTATATCTATAATTTTGGCTATTTTGAAGCCTTCCCGCAGCACGGACGGGTTTCGCAAGAGCAAAATTTGCAACAAATATGGGCTGACCCCACCAAAGACACCGGATCACATCGATTCGCTAAGCGCAAGCGAGAGCTAGATGGGTGACCTTCAAACTTGTCGTGTTGAACCATCTGTCGATGTTGCCCATTTTATTTTATTTTTTATTTTTCTTTTATTTTACCGTTGATGTGGGAGAACTCGGAGATCGACTTCAAAAATGTCGTCGATGGGATGCCTCGGATTGAAAAAATGTGTGTTGAGCCCACTCAATTAATCTGCGTATTTTGTGTGGAGGCTGCATGGAAATCGCCATAACTTCACGCACGATCTTCTGATTCGTCATTACGACCCCAATCCTAAAAGATGTCTGGGGGGCTCACGATGTGCAGATGTGCCGCAGGCGCATCTGGCAGGACCCGTATCTCCGATTTCGGCTATTTCGAAGCCTTACTGCGTCACGGATGGGTTTCAGATGAGTTCAATTTATGGCAAATCTCTAGCAAGCGCGATCGCACCAGCACACCATATCCCATGAGAACTCTTCGCCAAGCGCAGAGGCAAGACACGATGGGTGATCTCCTGGGAAGTTGTCGTGTTGAACCATCTGTTGATGCCTCCCAATTAATTTTCTTTTATTATTATTTTATTTTACCATTGATGCCGTAGAACTTGGAGATCAACTTCGAAAATATCATCAATGGGATGCCTCAGACTAAAAAATATGAGACGTGCGGCACACGTGGTTGGTCTGTGCATCTCGTGCAGAGGTTGCACGAAAATCGCCATAACTTTGCACATGATCATCTAATTCAGTATTATGACCCGAATCCTGAAAGATCTCCGCGGGGAGCACGACGCGCAGATGTGCCAAATGTGCATCTAGCGGGACTCGTATCTCTGATTTTGGCTATTTCGAAGCCTTATTGTGGCACCGACGGGTTCCGCATGAGCACAATTTGCGGCAAATCTCCGGGCGAATACACCAAAGACACCGATCCCATGAGAACTCTTCGCTAAGCATGTTTGGGCGAGCAAGATTATGATGGGTGACCTAGAAGTCGCCGATTGAACCATATGTTGATGCTGCCTATTTTATTTATTTTTATTTTTATTTTTATTTTATTTTATCATTGATGGTAGAGGACTCATCAATCGACTCCCAAAATGTCATCGAAGGGATGCCTCGGACTAAAAAACATGAGCCGTGGGGCCCACTCGATTGATTCGTGCGTCTTGTGCGGAGGCAGCACGAAAATCGCCATAACTTCATGCACAATCATCCGATTCGCCATTATGACCTCAATCCAGAAAGATCTCTACGGGTTGCACGATGTGCAGATGAGCTGTAGGCGCATCTAGCTGGACCCGTATCTCTGATTAAGGCAATTTCGAAGCCTTATCGTGGAACGGACGGGTTTCGCATGTGCACAATTTCCAGCAAATCTCCAGCGGGCGCAATCACACCAAAACACTAGATCCCATGAGAACTCTTCAGTTAAACATGTTTGGGTGAGAGAAATACTATGATGGGTGATCTCCTGAAAAGACATCATGTTGAACCATCTGTTGATGCCACCCAATTTTTTATTTTATTTTATTTTATTTTATTTTAACATTGATGCCGCAGAATTCGGAGATCAACTTCAAAAATGTCATCGATGGGATGCCTAAGACTGAAAAATATGAGCCGTTGCGCCCACGCGGTTGGTCTACGCATCTCGCGAGGCCGCATGAAAATCGTCAAAACTTCACCCACAATTGTCTGATTCACCATTATGACCCCTAATAATGAGCGTAAGAAGCGCGATCTAACAGACATTCTATTTTGGCTATTTCAAGCCTTACATATATTTCGCACAATTTATGGAAATCTTCAACACGCACCACACCATCACAGATCCCATGAGAACTCTTCGCCAAAAAGCAGAGCGATTATGATGGATGACCTCCTAGGAAATCGTTTTGAACTAACTTTTGATGCCGCCCATTTTATTTCCTTTTATTTCTATTTTATTTTATCATTGACGCCGGAGAACTAGGTGATCGACTCCGAAAATGTCATCGATGGGATGCCTCATACTGAAAAACACCAACCGTGGGGCCCACACGGTTGGTCTACACGTCTCGTACGGAGGCCACATGAAAATCAACATAACTTCGTGCACGATCGTCTGATTCACCATTATGTCCCAATCCTGAAAGATCTCAGCAGGGTGCACGATGCGTAAATGTGCTAAAAGTGCAACTGACGAAACTCGTATATCTGATTTAGGATATTTCGAAGCCTTACCCCGACACCGCGGGTTCCGCATGAGCAGAATTTGTAGCAAATCTCTAGCGGGTGTGATCGCACCAGCACACTAGATCTCATGAGAACTCGCTTAAGCGTGATTGGAGGTCTTATGATGGGTGACTCTGGGAAATTATCGTGTTGAACTATCTGTTGATGGTGCCCATTTAATTTCCTTTTATTTTTATTTTATTTTACCGTTGACGCTGGAGGACTCGGCGATCGACTCTGAAAATGTCGTGGATGAGATGCATCGGATTGAAAAAAATGAGTCGTTGTGCCCACGCAGCACGATCGTCCAATTCACCATTATGAACCTAATCTGGAAAAGTCTCCATCGGGGCGCATAAGGAGCAGATGACCACAGGCCCATCTGGCTGGACCGGTAACTCTGATTTCAGCTATTTTGAAGCATAATTTGCGGCAAGTCTCTAGCGGGTGCGACCAGACCAGCACGCTATATCCCATGATAACTCTTCAGTTAAGCGAGCTTGAGTGAGAGCAGTATTATGATGGGTGAACTCTTGGGAAGTCGTCGTAGTGAACCATCTATTGATGTCACCCATTTTATTTCTTTTTATTTCTATTTTATTTTATCGTTGACGTCGGAGAACTCGATGATCGACTCTGTAAACGTCGTAGATGGGATGCATTGGATTGAAAAACACGAGTAATGGGGCCCACGCGGCTGATCCACATGTCTCGTGTGGAGGCCGCACGGAAATCACTATAACTTCGCTCATGATCGTCCAATTCGCCATTATGACCTCAATCCAGAAAGATCTTCGGGCATGGCAGGCGAGATGGTATAGCGCGCGCGAACCCATATCTTTGATATCGACTAGTTTGAAGCCTTACCGCGGCACAGACGGGTTCCACATAAGCATAATTTGTGGCATATCTCCAGCGGTGCGACTGCACTAGCACACCAAATCTCATGAGAACTCTTTAGTTAAGCTTGGTTGAGCTAGATCAGTACCATGATGGGTCACCTCTTGGGAAGTCATCGTGGTGAACCATCGGTTGATGTCACCCATTTTATTACCTTTTATTTTATTTTATTTTATTTTACCGTTGATGCCGGAGAACTCGATGATCGACTCTGAAAATGTCATCGATGTGATGCCTCATACTAAAAAATATGAGTCGTGGGGCCCACGCAGCTGATCCGCATGTCTCGTGTGGAGGCCGCACGAAAATCGCCATAACTTCGCACACGATCGTCCAGTTTTCCATTATGACCCCAATCCGGAATGATCTCCGCAGGGTGCACGACGTACAGATGAGCTGCAGGCACATTTAGACGGTATCTCGATTTTGCTATTTGAAGCTATTTGCAGCGAGATGGGTTACGCAAGAGCACAATTTGCGAAATCTCTTCAGACACGACCGCCCGACAAATCACATGAGAACTCTTCAGTTAAGCGTGCTTGGGCGAGAGCAGTACTAGGATGGGTGACCTCTTCGAAACTCATCATGTTGAACCATCTATTGATGTCTCCCATGTTATTTCCTTTTATTTTTATTTTATTTTATCATTGACACTGAAGAACTCAATGATCGACTCCGAAAACATCGTAGATGGGATGCCTCGGACTGAAAAACATGAGTTGTTGGGATGACGTGACTAATCCATGCGTCTCGTGTGGAGGCCACACGAAAATCATCATAACTTTGAATACGATTGTCCAATTCACTATTATGACTCCGTCCGGAAAGATCTTTGCAGGGCACACAATGCCCAAATAGCCAAAGGCGCATCTAGTGGGACACGTATCTCCAAATTCGGCTATTTCAAAGCCATATCGCGGCATGTACGGTTTCCACAAGACCATAATTAGCGGCAAATCTCCAGCGGGCAACCACACTAGCACAGTATCCCATGAGAACTCTTCAACTAAAAGAGCTTGGGCGATAGCAGTACTATGATGGATGATCTCTTAGGAAGTCATCGTGTTGAACCATCTATTGATGCCACCCATTTTTTTCCATTTATTTTTATTTTATTTTATCATTGACGATGGAGAACTCGGTGATCTACTCCAAACATGTTGTAGATAGGATGCTACGGACTGGAAAACATGAGTCGTGGGCCCTATGCGGCTGATCCGCGCGTCTCGTGTGGAGGCCGCACAAAAATTGCCCTAACTTCACGCACGATCGTTCGATTCACCATTATGACCCCAATCCGAAAATATCTATGCGGGCATACTATGTGGAGATGAGCCACAGGTGCATCCGGCGGGACCCGTATCTTTGATTTTGGCTATTTTGAAGCTTTATCGCGCACGGGCGGGTTCCACATGAGCACAATTTGCGAAAAATCTACAGCGACGCGCGTGCAGATCCCATGAGAACTCTTGATTAAGCGTGCATGGGCGAGCGATTGGTGACCTCACGGGAAGTCATCGTGTTGAACCATCTCTTGATGCCGCCCATTTTATTTTATTTTATTTTACCATTGACGCCAGAGAACTCGACAATCAACTCCCAAAACGTCATCGATGAGATGCCTCGGACTGAAAAACACGAGCCATGGTACCCACGTAGCTGATCTGCTCATCTCGTGCAAAGGTTGCACGAAAATCACCATAACTTCATGCACAAAAGTCTGATTCTCCATTATGACTCCAATCCGGAATGATCTCCGCGGGGAGCATTACGAGCAAATGAGCTGCAGGCACATATTGTGGGACCCGTATCTCTATTTGCCTACTACGCGGCATATGAGTTTATGAGCACAATTTATGGCAAATCTTGGTGGGGCGACCACCAACACAAGGTCATATGAGAACTCTTCAGTTAAGCAAGCTTTGGCGAGAGCAGTACTATGATGGGTGACCTGCTGGGAAGTCATCGTGCTGAACCATCTGTTGATGCCACCCATTTTATTTCCTTTCATTTTTATTTTATTTGTCGTTGACGTCAGAGAACTCGACGAACGACTCCAGAAATGTCATTGATGCGTTGCTTTGAACTAAAAAACATGAGTTGTGGGGCCCACATGGCTGATACGCGTGTCTCGTGCGGAGGCTGCACGGAAATCACCACAACTTTGCACACGATCGTCTTATTCATCATTATGACCACAATCTAGAAAAGTCTACATGGGGTGCACGACTAGAAGATGGCTGCAGGCGCATCTTGCGGGACCGTATATCTGATTTTGACTATTTTGAAGCCTTACTACACAACATACAGGTTCCGCATGTGCATAATTTGCAGCATATCTCCAGCACGACCACACTAGCACATCAGATCCAATGACAACTTTTAAGTCAAGCGAGTTTGGGCGAGAGCAGTACTATGATGGGTGACCTCGTGGGAAGTCGTCGTATTGAACCATCTATTTACGCCGCCCATTTTATTTCCATTTATTTTTATTTTATTTTATCATTGACACCGGAGAACTCGGTGATTGACTCCACAAACGTCATAGATAGGATGCCTTGGATTGAAAAACACGAGTCGTGGGGCCCACGCGGCTGATCCGCTCGTTCGTGTGGAGGCTGCATGGAAATCGCAATAACTTCACTCACGATATGTTTTTCCATTATGACCCCAATCCCTAAAGATCTCTGCGGGTTGCACGATGCGCAGATGAGCTGCAGGCGCATCTAGCGGAACCCATATCTTCGATTTAGTTGGCTAGTTGCTGGCACAAATGGGTTATATGAGCGAAATTTGCAAATATCTCCCGGTGATTGTACCACCGGATCCCATGAGAACTCTTCAATTAAGCATGCTTGGGCGAAAGTAGTACTATGAAAGGTGACCTCCTAGGAAGTCGTCGTAGTGAACCATCTGTTGATGTCGCCCATTTTATTCCCTTTTATTTTTATTTTATTTACCATTGACGTCGCAGAACTCGATGATTGACTCTGAAAATTTCATCGATGGGATGCCTCGGACTGAAAAAACATGAGCCGTGTGGCCCATGCAGCTGATCCGCGCGTCTCGTGTGGAGGCAGCACGAAAATCGCCATAACTTCCCGCATGATCGTCTGATTCACCATTGTAACCCCAATCCGGAATGATCTCCGCGAGGCGCACGATTCGCAGATGAGCCGGTGGTGCATCTGGCAAGACCCATATCTCCGATTTTGGCTATTTCGAAGCCTCATTGCGGCGCGGGCCGGCCGGGTCATGAGAACTCTTGATTAAGTGTGCTTAGGAAAAGCGATACTATGATGGGTGATCTCACGGGAAGTCGTCGTGCGAACCATCGACTCAAAATGTCATCGAGATTCCTCGATGCCGGGAACGCGGCTAATCTACGTGTGCGACGGAGGCCGCCGCGAAATCTCCATAACTTCACGCTGATCGTCCGATCCGCCATTATATGTCGGGAAAGATCTATGCGGGGCACGGCCGATGAGTCGCAGGCGGGACCTATGTCTCCAATTTTGACTAATTCAAAGTCTTACTGCGACACAGACGGGTTCTGCATGAGCACAATTTGCGGCAAATCTTCAGCGGGGGCGACCGCACCAGCACACCATATCACATGAGAACTGTTCAGTTAAGCGTACTTTGGTGACAACAATACTATGATGGGTGACCTCCTGGGAAGTCATCATGTTGAACCATCTGTTGATGCCACCTACTTTATTTTCTTTTATTTTTATTTTATTATCATTGACACTGGAGAACTTGAAGATTAACTTCGAAAACATCATTGATGGAATGCCTCATACTAAAAAAATAGAAGCTGTGGGGCCCACGTCGCTGATCCGCGCGCCTTGTGTGGAGGCTGCAAGGAAATCATCATAAGTTCGCGTACGATCATTCGATTCACTAATATGAGCCTAATCTGGAAAGATTTCCGCGAGGCGCACGACACATACATGAGCCGCAGGCGCATCTGGCGGGACCCGTATCTCTCATTTTAGCTATTTCGAAACCTTTCCACGACACAGTTTGCGACAAATCTCCAGCGGGTGTGACCACAATAGCACACCAGATCCCATGAGAGCTCTTCAGCTAAGCGTGCTTGGGCGAGAGTAGTATTATGATGGGTGGCATCTTGGGAAGTCATCGTGTTGAACCATCTGTTGATGCCGCCCATTTTATTTCCTTTAAATTTTATTTTATTTTACCGTTGACATCAGAGAACTAGGAGATCGACTCTAAAAATGTCATCGATGGGATGCCTCGGGTTGAAAAATGCAAACCGTGGGGACAACTCGATTGATCCGCGCATCTCATGTGGAGGCCGCACGAAAATCGCCATAACTTCACGCACCATCGTCCCATTCATAATTAAGTCCCCAATCCAAAAAAATCTTCGCGGGGCACACGACACGTAGATTTGCCTCCAGCGCATATGGTGGGACACATATCTAAGATTTCGACTAGTTCGAAGCCTTACCGCAGCACGGATGGGTTCCGCATGAGCACAATTTGGAGAAAATCTCTAATGGGCCTAACTGCACCAACACATAAGATCTCAGGAGAACTCTTCAGTTAAGCGTGCTTGGGCAAGAGCAGTACTATGATAGGTGACCTCCTGGTAACTCGTCGTATTGAATCTTCTGTTGATGCCGCCCATTTTATTTCCTTTTATTTTTATTTTATTTTATTGTTGACGGTAGAGGACTCATTGATCGACTCCTAAAACATCATCGAAGGGATGCCTTAGACTGAAAAACATGAGCCATGCGGCCCACTCGATTGATCCGCTCGTCTTGTGCGGAGGCCGCAAGAAAATTCCCATAACTTTGCGCACGATCATCCGATTCTCCATTATGACCCCAATCTGGAAAGATCTCTGCGAGGTGCACGATGTGTAGATGAGCCACAAGTGCATCTGGCGGGACCCGTATCTCTGATTAAGGCTATTTTGAAGACTTATCATGGTACAGATGGGTTCTGTATGAGCACAATTTCAAGAAATCTCCAGCGGGCGCAATCACATCAACACAACAGATCCCATGAGAACTCTTCAATTAAGCGTTCTTGGGCCAGAGCAACACTATGATGGGTGATCTCCTGGAAATTCATCGTGTTGAATCATCTGTTGATGCCACCCATTTTATTTTCTTTTATTTTTATTCTATTTTAACATTGATGCCGCATAACTCGGAGATCGACTTCAAAAACATCATCAATGGGATGCCTCAGAATGAAAAACATGAGCCGTGTGGCCCACACGATTCGTCCGCGCATCTTGTGCGGAGGCCACACCAAATTTACCATAACTTCACACACAATCGTCTGATTCACCATTATGACCCCAATCCTGAAAGATCTCCACGGGGCGCACGATGCGCAGAAGAGCCAAAGGCGCATCTAGCAGGACCCGTGTCTCCGATTTCGGCTATTTCGAAGCCTTATCGCGGCACGTATGGGTTCCGCATGAGCATATATTTTATGGGAAATCAAGCGGCGATCATACCAAAGACACCATCCCATGAGAACTCTTCGAACTTGGAGAGCGATCTTATGATGGTAACCTTCTGGGAAGTCATCGTGTTGAACCAACTTTTGATGCCGCCCATTTTATTTCTTTTTATTTCTATTTTAATTTATCATTGATGCCGGAGAACTCGGTGATCGACTCCAAAAATGTCATCGATGGGATGTCGTAGATTGAAAAATATGAGTCGTGGGGCCCACGCGGTTGGTCACCACATCTCGTGCGGAAGTCACACGAAAATCAACATAACTTCGCACATGATCGTCTGATTCAAAATTATGAACCAATCTTGAAAGATCTCCGTGGGGTGCACGACGCATAAATGTGCTAAATGCGCAACTGGTGGAACTTGTATCTCCGATTTAGGTTATTTTGTAGCCTTACCCCAGCACGGATGGGTTCTGCATGATCACAATTTACAAAAAATCTCCAATGGGAGCGACCGCACCAACACACCAGATCCCATGAGAAATCTTTAGAGTGCTTGGGCGAGAGCAGTACTATGATGGGTGACCTCCTGCGAAGTTGTCGTGTTGGACCATCTATTGATTCCGCGTATTTTATTTCCTTTATTTGTATTTTATTTTAACTTCGACACCGGAGAACTCGATGATCGACTCCAAAAATGTCATCGATGGGATGTCTCAGACTGAAAAACATGAGCTGTGGGGCCCAATGGGCTGATCCGTCGATCTCGTGGGTAGGCCGCACAAAAATCGCCATAACTTCACGCACCATCTTCCGATTTGCCATTATGAACCCAATCCAGAAGGATCTCTGTGGGGCGCACGATGCGCAGATGAGTCGCAGGCGCATCTGGTGGAATCATATCTCCAATTTCGACTATTTTGAAGGCTTACCACGGCATGGATGAGTTCCGGATGACCACAATTTGTGGCAAAGCTCTAACGGGTGCGACTGCACCTACACACTAGATCCGATGAGAACTCTTCAGTTAAGCATGCTTGGGTGAGAGCAGTATTATGATGGGTGACCACTCCTAGAAAATCATCGTGTTGAATCGTCTATTGATGCCATGCATTTTATTTCCTTTTATTTGTATTTCATTTTAACATTGATGCAGGAGAACTCGATGATTGACTCTGAAAACATCATCGATCGGATGTCTCGGACTGAAAGCACGAGTCGTGGAGCCCACTGGGTTGATCCGTGCATCTCGTGAGGAGGATGCACGAAAATCGCCATAACTTCATGCATGATCATCTGATTTGCCATTATGAGCCCAATCCAGAAAGATCTCCGCGGGGCGCATGATGCGTAGATGACCCACAGGGGTATCTACCGGGACCCGTATCTCTGATTTTCACTATTTTGAAGCCTTACCGCGACACAGATGGGTACTGGATGAGTACAATTTGTGGAAAAGCTCCAGCGGGGCGTGACCGCACCTCCACACCATATCATGAGAACTCTTCAATTAAGCGTGCTTGAGCGACTATGATGGTGACCACTCGGAAATCATCGTTGAACCATCCATGATGCATTATTTCATTTTATTTTAATGTTGATCCGGAGAACTCGATCGACTCAAAATGTCATCGATGGGATGCCTCGACGAAAAACATGTGGGGCTCACTAGCGATCCATGAGTCTCGTGGAGGCGATGAGCCGCTATAACTCATAACATCGTCCGATTTGCCATTATGACCCCCAATTCAGACAGATCTCCGCTAGGAGCACAATGCGTAGATGAGCTGTAGGTGCATCTGGCGGAAACCATTTCTCCGATTTTAGCTATTTTGAATCCTTACAGTGGCACGGAAGGGTTCCGCATAAGCACAATTTGCGACAAATCTCTAGCGGGCGCGACCACACTCGCACACCAGATCTCATAAGAACTCTTCAGTTAACTGTGCTTGAGCGAGAGCAGTACTATAATGGCTGGCCTCTTGGGAAATCATCATGTTCAACCATCTATTGATGTCTTGCATTTTATTTCTTTTTATTTGTATTTTATTTGAACGTTGATGCCGAAGAACTCAGCGATCGACTCCGAAAATGTCATTGATGGGATGCCTCGGACTGAAAAACATTAGTCGTGGGGCCGACGCAGTTGATCTGCATGTCTCATGTGGAGGCCGCACGGAAATCACCATAACTTCGCACATGATCGTCTGATTCGTCATTATGACCCCAATCCGGAAAGCTCTGCACGGGGTGCACAATGCGCAAATGAGCCATAGGAGCATCTGGTGGGACTCGTATCTCCGATTTTGGCTTGTTCGAAGCTTACCATGGCACGGATGGGTTCCAGATAAACACAATTTACGACAAATCTCTAATGAGTGAGACCACACTAGCACACCAGATCTCATGAGAACTCTTCAATTAAGCGTGCATGGGCGAGAGCAGTACTATGATGGGTGACCTCCTGGAAAGTTATCGTGTTGAACTATCGGTTGATGCCGCCCATTTTATTTCCTTTTTTATTTTATTTTACCATTGACTCCATAGAACTCGGCGATCGACTCCGAAAATGTCATCGATGGGATGCCTCAGATTGAAAAACATGAGCCGTGGGGCCCACTCTGCTAATCTGCGCATCTCGTGTGGAGGCCACACAAAAATCACAATAACTTCGCGCACGATCATCCGATTCACCATTATGACCCCAATCCGGAAAGATCTCCTCGGGGCGCACGACGTGTAGATGTGTCACAAGTATCTCCAATTTTGGCTAGTTCGAAGCCCTACCGCGACACGAACGGGTTCCGCATGAGCACAATTTGTGATAAATCTCCAACGAGGGCGACCGCACCAGCACACCATATCCCATAAGAACTCTTCAGTTAAGCGTGCTTGGTCGAGAGCAATTCTATGATGGGTGATCTCTTGGGAAGTCGTCGTGTTGAACCATCTGTTGATGTCGTCCATTTTATTTCTTTTTATTTTTATTTTATTTTACTGTTGACGCCGGAGAACTTGGAGATCGACTCCAAAAATGTCGTCGATGGGATGCCTCAGATTGAAAAACATGATCCGTGGGGCCCACACTATTGATTCGCGCATCTCGTGCGTAGGCCACATGGAAATCTGGAAAGCCCACACTTCGTGCACGATCGGCGGATTCTCCATTATGACCCCAATCTGGAAAGATCTTCGAGGGGTGCACGACGCGTAGATGTGCCGTAGCATCTAAGGACTCCATTTTGACTAGTTCAAGCATACCACGACGGGATGGGTTCTCGCATGAGCACAATTTATGAAATCTCCAAATTCGCACTGATCCCCATGAGAACTATTCAATTAAGTGTGCTTGGGCAAGAGCAGTACTATGATGGGTGATTTCCTAGGAAGTCATTGTGTTGAAACATCTGATGATGTCGCTCATTTTATTTCCTTTTATTTTTATTTTATTTTACCATTGACGTTGGAGAATTTGGTGATCGACTCCGAAAACATGGTCGTCGGGATGCCGCAGACTGAAAAACATGAGCCGTGGGGCGCACGCGCCTGATCCGCATATCTCGAGTGGAGGTCACACATAAATCGGCACAACTTCATGCACGATCATCCGATTTGCCATTATGGCCCCAATCTGGAAATATTTTTGTGGGGTGCACGACGCGCAAATGTGCCAGGATCTACTGACCCGATTCTCCGATTTTGACTATTCAAGCCTTATTGTGGCACGACATGTTTCAATGAGCACAATTTCAATCAACAAATGACCGCACACCAAAGACACTAGATCACATAAGAACTCTTCAGTTAAGTGAGCTTGGACGAGAGCAGTGCTATGATGGGTGACCTTTTGGGAAGTCGTCGTGCTGAACCATCTGTTGATGCTGCCCATTTTATTTCCTTTTTTATTTTATTTTACTGACGCCGAGAACTCGCGGATCAAAAATGTCACTGATGGGAGACCTTAGACTGAAAAAGATAAGTCGTGGGGGCCACGCTGTTGATCCATGCATCTCGTGCAGAGGCCGCACAAAAAGCGCCATAACTTGACGCACCATTGTCTGATTCACCATTATGACCCCAATTCAGAAAGATCTCCACAGGGCGTACAACGCGCATATGTGATGCAGGCGTATCTCGCAGGACCCGTGTCTCCGATTTCACCTAGTTTGAAGCCTTACCGTGGTACGGACAGGTTCCACATGAGCACAATTTGCAGCAAATCTCTAGCGGGCACGACCGCACTAGCACACCAGATCCTATCAGAACTCTTCAGTTAAGCATGCCCAGGAGAGAGCAACACTATGATGGGTGACCTCCAAGAAAGCTGTCGTGTTGAACCATTTGTTGATGCCGCCCATTTTATTTCCTATTATTTTATTTTATTTTATCATTGAGGCCAGAGAACTCGGTGATCAACTCCGAAAACATTGTAGATGGGATGCCTCGAACTGAAAAACATGAGTCGTAGGGCCCACGTGGCTGATCCGCGCTCCTCGTGTAGAGGCCACACAGAAAATGCCATAACTTCACGCACAAGCATTCGATTTTCAATTATGACGCCACTTTGGGAAGATCACCGCTGGGCGCACGACACGTAGATCTACCAAAGACGCATCTGGCGGGACTCATATCTCCGATTTTGACTATTTCAAAGCCTTACCGCAGCATAGACGGGTTCCGCATGAGCATAATTTACGACAGATCTCTAGCGAGCGTGAACGCACTGACACACAAGATCCTATGAGAACTCTTCAATTAAGTGTGCTTGGGCGAGAGCAATACTATGATGGGTGAGCTCCTCAGAAGTCATTGTGTTGAACGATATATTGATGCCGTTCATTTTATTTTATTTTACCATTGACGCTAGAGAACTCGGCAATCGACTCCGAAAACCTCATCGATGGGATGCATCAAGCTGAAAAATATGAGTCGTGGGGCTCATGAGGCTGATCCATGTGTCTCATGCGGCGGCCGCATGAAAATCGCCATAACTTCGTGCTTGATCATCTGATTCGCCATTAGGACCCCAATCAAAGATCTCTCATGGGCGATGACGCATGACGCGTGGCACAGCGCATCTGTGGACACATATATTTGATTTAGGCTATTTCGAAGCCTTACCGTGGCACATACGGGTTCTGCATGAACACAATTTATGACAAATCTTCGCTAAGCTGCTTTGGCGAGCAAGATTATGATGGGTGACCTCGGGAAGTCATCGTGGTTGAACCATCTCTTGATGTCATTTTATTCCTTTTATATTTATTTTATTTTACCGATGACGCCGAAGAACTCGGTGATCGACTCCAAAAATGTCATCGATGGAATGCCTTGGACTGAAAAAGATGAGCCGTGGGGCCCACGTGGTTGATCGCGCATCTCGTGCGGAAGCCGCACAGAAATCACCATATCTTCGCTCATGATTGCCTAATTTGCCATTATGACCCCAATCCGAAGAGATCTCCTGTGGCAATGACGCACGTGATGCCGCAGCGCATCCGGTGGGACCCGTATCTCGATTTCTAGCCTGGCCTTTCATGCGGGCACGGATGAGCTCTTCGCGTGACAAGACAAGACACCGATCCTATGAGATCTCTTCAGTTAAGCGTGGTTGGACGAGAGCAGTACTATGATGGTTGACCTCTTGGGAAGTCATCATATTAAACCATCTGTTGATGCCAACCATTTTCCTTTTATTTTTATTTTATTTTATAGCTGATGCCAGAGAACTCGGTGATCGACTTCAAAACGTCATCGATAGGATGCCTCAAACTGAAAAACCTGAGTCATGGGGCTCACTCGGCTGATCTGCGCATCTCGTGTGGAGGCCGCACGAAAATCACCATAACTCACTCACAATTGTTCGATTCACCATTATGACCGCAATCTAGAAAGATCTCTGCAGGTAGAATGATGCACAGATGTGCTGCAGGCGCATCTTGTGGGACCCGTATCTCTGATTTCTGCTAGTTCAAAGCCTTGTCGCAGAATGGACGGGTTATGCATGAGCACAATTTGTTGCAAATCTCCAGCGAGCGTGACCGCACCAACTCACCAGATCCTATGAGAACTCTTCAGTTAAGCGTGATTCGGCAAGAACAGTACTATAATGAGTGACCTCATGGGAAGTCGTCGTGTTAAACCATCTGTTGATTCCACCAATTTTATCTCCTTTTTTATTTTATTTTACCATGGACGCAACAAAATGCGGAGATCGACTCTGAAAATGTCATCGATGGGATGTCTCAAACTGAAAAATACAAGTCGTGGAGCCCACACGGCTGATCCACGCATTCGTGTGGAGGTCGCATGTAAATTGCAATAACTTCGTGCACGATCGTTCATTATGATCCCAATCTAGAAAGATCTCCGGGCGACGACGCCGATGACGAGGCGATTTGGTGGGTCACATATCTCGATTAGCCTTACCACCAGACGGTTTGCATGAGCACAATTTATGGCAAATCTCCACGACCGCACCAAAGACACCCATCCCATGAGAACTCTTCAATTATGCTTGGGAGAGCAAGATATGACGGTGACCTCGTGGAAGTCATCGTGTTGAAACCATCTATTGATGCCGCATTTTATTTCTTTTTTATATTTTATTTAATGTTGATGCCGAGAACTCGGTGATCGACTTCATCATCGATGGGATGCCTCAAATCAAAAACAAAGTAAATACTAGGCTAATCCATGCGTATCATATGGAGGTCGTACTAAAATTTTCATAACTTCACGCTCAACCATCCGATTCGCCATTATGACCACAATCTGGAAAGATCTTCGCGGGGTGCACGACATGCAAATGAGCTGCAGGCGCATCTAGCGAGACACGTATCTCCGATTTCGGCTAGTTCAAAGCCTTACCATAGTACATATATGTTTCGAATAAGCACAATTTGCAGCTAATCTCCAACGGGCTCGACCGCATCAGCACACCAAAGCACATGAGAACTCTTAAGTTAAGTGTGCATGGGTAAGAGCAGTATTATGATGGTGACCTCCTAGGAAGTCGTCGTGTTGAACCATATGTTGATGCCACCGATTTTATTTCATTTTATTTTTGTTTTATTTTACCATTGACGCTGGAGAATTCGGCGATCAACTCTGAAAACGTCGTCGATGGGATGCGTCGGATTGAAAAACATGAGCCGTGGGGCCCACGCGGATGATTCGTGTTTCTCATGTGGAGGTCGCACAGAAATCGCCATAACTTCACACACAATAGTCTGATTCGCCATTATGACCCCAATTCGAAAAGATCTTCGCAGACATGCATGATGGCAAAGCAGCATCCGGCGGGACCCATCTCGATTTTATATTTCAAGCCTTATGCATAGATGGGTTCCATCATGAGCACAATTTGCAACAAATCTCCGCCGGCCCACACATCATATCTTATAAGAACTCTTCGCTAAGCATGCTAGCGAGCAAAGACATCATGGGTGACCTCGAGAAGTCATGTTGAACCATCTATTGATGTCACCTATTTTATTTCCTTTTATTTTTTTTATTTTACCATTGATGCTGGAGAACTCGGCGATCGACTCCGAAAATATTGTCGATGGGATGCCTCAGACTGAAAAATACTAGCCGTGGGGCCCACACGGCTGATCCACGCATCTCGTGTGGACACCGCACGGAAATCGCCATAACTTCGTGCACGATCATCCGATTCTCCATTACCACCCCAATCTAGAAAGATCTCCATGGGCGAGATAACATGCGTGAGCCGCAGTGCATCTCGGACTGATCTCCGATTCTACTATTTCGATGTCTTACCGCAGCACGGACAGGTTCCGCATAAGAACAATTTATGGCAAATCTCCAGTGGGCGTGACCGCGCTCGCACACAAGATCCCATGAGAACTCTTCAGTTCAGTGTGCTTGGGCGAGAGCAGTTATATGATGGGTGACCACTTGGGAAGTTGTCGTGTTGAACCATATGTTGATGTCGCCCATTTTATTTTCTTTTATTTTTATTTTATTTTATCATACGCCGAGAACTTGATCGACTCAAAACGCCATCGATGGGATGCCTGATCAAAACATGAGCCGTGCACGCACGATCCACGCATCTCATGTGGAGAAAGCACGGAAATCGCCATAACTTTGCTCGTGATCATCCGATTCGCCATTATGACCCCAATCTAGAAAGATCCCCGCAGGGCGCAAGAGGGACAGATGTGCCGCAGGAGCAACTCGTGGGGACCCGATTCCAATTTGCTTATTTTGAAGCCTTGGGCAACGGACGGTTCCACATGAGCACAATTTGCATGCAAATCTCCAACGCGACCGCACCAAAGACACCGGATCCCATGAGAACTCTTCGCTAACATGCTGAGACCAAGCATGATGGTGACCTCCTGGAAGTTGTCGTGAACCATTTGATGCCTCCCATTTTATTTTCTTATATTTTTTATTTTACCTGAATGCCGAGAACTCGCGATCAACAAAATGTCGAGGATGCCTCGATGAAAAAACATGAGCCGGGGCCCACTCGATCGAGCATCGCCTAGTGTGGAGGTCATACATATCGCACGATCGATTCGCCATTATGACCCTAATCCGAAAGATCTCCGTGCACGACATGAATGTTGAGCAGCATCTAGGGACCAGATCTCTAATTTGGCTATTTCAAAGCCTTACGCGCCTGACGGATTCCATGAGCACAATTTATACAAATCTCCAAGCGACGACCGCAAAGACACTAGATCCCATGAGAACTCTTCGCAAGCTTGGGCGAGAACAATACTATGATGGGTAACTTCTTGGGAAGTTATCGTGTTGAACCATTGTTGATGCCACCCATTTTATTTCCTTTTATTTTTATTTTATTTTACCATTGAAGCCAGAGAACTCGGTGATCGACTCCGAAAACATCATCGACAGGATGCCTCGGACTGAAAAACATGTGTCGTGGGATCCACGCGGCAAATCCGCGCATCTCGTGTGGATGCCGCACGGAAATCATCATAACTGTGTGCATGATTGTCCAATTCTCCATTATGACCCCAATCCGAAAATATCTCCGTAGGGCCATGACACGTAGATGAGCAAGAGGCGCATCTAGCGGGGCCCATATCTTCGATTTCTTCTATTTTGAAGCCTTAGCTACCGCATGTTCCGCATGAGAGCAATTTGCGGAAATTCTAGAGGCGACCATACAAAGACACCGATCCCATGAGAACTCTTATTTAAGAGTGCTTGAGAGAACAAGATTTGATGGTGACCTGAAGTCATCGTTGAACCATTTATGCCGCATTTTATTTCCTTATATTTTTTTATTTTACCATTGATATTGAGAATTTAATTACTCAAAATGTCATCGATGGGATTCTCGACTAAAAAACACATGTCGTGCCCACTCAACCGATCACATTCGTGGAGGCCACATAAATTCCATAACCGCACGCATCGTCGATCGCCATTATGACAACAATCCGGGAAGATCTCCAATGGGCACACGATGTGCAGATGTGCTACAGGTGTATCTTGCGGGACATGTATCTATGATTTTGGCTATTTCGAAGCCTTACCGCGGCACGAACGGGTTTCGCGTGAGCATAATTTGTGGTCTCCGGGGCGACCGCAAAAGACACCGATCCTATGAGAACTCTTCGCTTAAGCTGCTTGGTCAAGAACAAGATCATGATGGGTGACCTCTTGGGAAGTCATCGTGTTTAACTATCTATTGATGTCTCTCATTTTATTTTATTTTATTTTATTTTATTTTTATTTTATTTTAACGTTGACACCGGAGAAATCGGTGATCGACTTCGAAAACATCGTCGATGGGATGCCTACGACTGAAAGACATGAGCCATGGGTCCCATGTGGCTAATTCGCTCATCTCGTATGAAGGCAGCTCCAAAATTGCCATAATTTTGTGCGCGATCGTCCGATTCGCCATTATGACCCAATCCAAAGATCTCCGGGCAGGATGAAGCAGTGGCATATCCGGGAGACCCGATTCGATTTGCTATTTCAAAGCCTTACCACGCACGACGGTTCCATGATGAGCACAATTTGCAAAAATCTCGGCATGACCACCAAACACCGCATCCCATGAGAACTCTTCGCTTAAGCATGCTTGGGTGAGCGATATGATGTGACCTGAGGTGACCTCTGAAGTCGTCGAGAACCATCTCTGATGCACCTTAAATTTCCTTTAATTTTTATTTTATTTTAACATTGATGCTGGAGAACTCGACAATCTACTCCGAAAATGTCATCGATGGGATGCCTTGGACTGAAAAACAAGAGCCGTGGGGCCCACGTGATTGATCTACGCGTCTCATGTAGAGGCCACAAAAAAATCGCGATAACTTCACGCACGGTCATCTGATTCGCCATGATGAGCCCAATCCGGAATGATCTCCATGAAGGGCACGATGCGTAGATGAGCCAAGCGCCTGGGACTGATTCTAATTTCGACTATTTCAAGCCTACGCGCACGAGTTCCGCAGCACAATTTATGCAAAGCCAAGCGACCGCAAAGACACCGCATCCCATGAGAACTCTTCGCTGTGCTGGGTGCGCGAGTGATGGGTGACCTCCTGGGAAGTCATCGTGTTGAACCATCTGTTGATGCCGCCCATTTTATTTCCTTTTATTTTTATTTATTTTACCATTGACGCCGGAGAACTCAGTGATCGACTCCAAAAATGTCGTAGATGGGATACCTCGGATAAAACATGAGCAGTGGGACCACATACCGACGCATCTCGAGGCACAATATTGCATAACGTCACGCACGATCGTCCGATTCGCCATTTTGATGCCAATCCGGAAAGATATCCGTAGGGCACATGACGTGAGATGCGCGCACCGGGACCCAGATTCCGAGAATTAAAGCCTTACCGTGGCACGGATGGGTTCCGGATGAGCACAATTTGCATCAAATCTCCAACGCAGACCGTACGCACACCGGATCCATGAGAACTCTTCGCGTGGTTGGGCGAGCAAGATCATGGGTGACCTGGGAAGTCATCGTTGAACCAACTTTGATGCCGCATTTTATTTTCTTTTTTTTATTTTATTTTCTCGCCGACGAGAACTCGATCGACTCAAATGTCATCGATGGATGCCTGACAAATGGGCCCATGGCCGATCCACGATCTCGCGCGGAGGCCGCACGAAATCACCATAACTTCGCACATCATCCGACCATTATGACCTCAATCCAAAAAAGATCTCTATGGGCGATGACGATGCCGCAAGCGCATCCGTCAATCCATCTAAATTTTGGCTAGTTCAAGCCTTACCGCTCGACGGGTTCTGATCATAATTTTTACAAATTCCAACCGACGCATCACACACCGAGATCATGAGAACTCTTCAAAGCGTGCTTTGCAACAAGATTGATGGGTGACTCGGAAGTCTCATGTTGAACCATCTATGCCGCCCATTTTATTTCCTTTTTTTTTTATTTTATTTTACCATTGATACGTGAGACTCAAAAAATTGACTCAAAATGTCATCGATGAGATGCCTCGACAAAAAACATGAGTCGGGGCCCATATGATCGCGCTCGTGGAGGTCGCATAAAATCACCATAACTTCACGAGAATCATCTCGATTCGCCATTATGATCCCAATCCAAAAAGATCTTGGCGATGATATGCGCAGATGTGCCGCAGCGCATCTTATCTCAGTTTTGAAGCCTTAACGTGACATGGACGAGTTCCTCATGAGCATAATTTGCGTCAAGATGTGACCACGCACACAAGATCACATGAGAACTCTTCACTAAGCATGCTGCGAGGCGATTATGATGGGTGACCTCGAAGTCATCGTGTTGAACCATCTGTTCATTCCACCCATTTTATTTCCTTTTTTTATTTATTTTACCGTTGACTCTGGAGAACTCGGAAATCGACTCCAAAAATGTCATCGATAAGATGCCTCGAACTGAAAAACACGAGCCGTGGGGCCACGCTGCCGATCCACGCCTCATGGGAGGCGCATGAAATTGCCATAACTTCACGCACAATCGTCCGATTTAAGCTATTTCGAAGCCTTATTGTAGCACGAATGGGTTTCACATGAGCATAATTTGCAGAATCGAACAAGAACAACTGACACACAATCACATGAGAACTCTTCAATTAAGCTGCTTGGCTAGAGAAGATGATGGGTGACTTCTGGAAGCCGTGGTTGAACCATCATTGATGCCACATTTTATTTCCTTTTATTTTTTTTATTTCATCATTGACGCCAGAACTCGCGAATTCCAAATATGTCATGGGATGCCTGACTAAAAAACATGAGCCGTGCCACATGGTTGATCTCGCTCGTGTGAGGTTGCTCAAAAAATCACCATAACTCACAATCGCGATTCACCATTATGACCCCAATCCGAAAGATCTCCGTAATGTGCATGTGATGGGCCAAAAAGCGTGGTAGACTCGTATCTCCGATTTCACTATTTTAAACCTTATTGGGATGACGGTTCCGCATGAGCACAATTTGTGCAAATCTATGGCGCACTCAACAACAAACCATCACATGAGAACTCTTAAGCGTGTTGCAGAGCAAGGCTATGATGGGTGACCAAAGTCATCATGTTGAACCATTTGTTGATGCCGCTCATTTTTTTTTCCTTTATTTTTTTATTTTATTTCATCACCGAGAACTCGCGACAAAAATGTCATCGATGGATGCCTCGACTGAAAACATGAGCCGATCACGCGCTTATCCACATCGTCGTGGAGGCCACACGAAAATCACCATAACTTTGGGCACAATCGTCCGATTCAACATTATGACCCAATAAAGATCTCCGGGTACGATGATGTAAGGGGCACATTTGGGAGATATCCATTTGGCTATTTTGCCTTACCACACACGGGTTCCGCGAGGATAATGCTAACTCGGCGATCACACCAAAGACACCGCATCACATGAGAACTTTCTAAGTGTTTTGGGCAAGAGATGATGGGTGACTCTGGGAAGTCATCATTTTGAACCATCTATTGATGATGCCCATTTGATTTTCTTTTATTTTATTTTACTGTTAACGCAGGAGAACTCGCGATCGACTCAAAATCATTATGGGATACCTGACCGGGGAGCCGGGGCCCAATCCGCGGCATCTCGTGTGGAGGCCGCACAAATCAATAACTTCACGCATCGTCCGATTCTTTATGACCCCAATGAAAGATCTCGCATGCGACGACGACGATGCGCAGCGGATCTCGGAACACGATCACCGCTATTCAAGCCTTACCGTGGAACTTATGGGTTTCACATGAGCACAATTTGTGGCAAATCTCCAATGGGCGCGACCACAACAGCACACTAGATCACATGAGAACTCTTCAGTTAAGTGTGTTTGAGAGTAAGACTATGATGGTGACCTCGGAAGTCAGTCATGTTGAACCATCCGATGCCCATTTTATTTCTTTTATTTATTTTTATTTTATTTTATCATTGACTGAGAACTCGACGACTACTAAATCGATGGGATGCCTTGAAAAATATGAGGCGTCACGATCAATCGCATCTCCCGTAAGGTCGCATAAAATCACCATAACTTCATGCACGATCATCCGATTTGCCATTATGACCCCAATTCAAAATGATCTCCGTGAGACACACATCGTACAGATGGGCCAAAGACGCATCTAGCAGGACCCGTATCTTCGATTTCAACTATTTTGAAGCCTTACATACGCCACATGAGCACATTTGCGCAAATTCTAGCGGGCAACCGCAAAGACACTAGATCACATGAGAACTCTTCAGCTAAGCGTGCTTGGGTGAGAGCAATGATGGGTGACCTCTGGAAGTCATCGTTGAACCATCTTGATGTCGCCATTTTATTTCCTTTATTTTATTTTATTTCATACCGATGCCGAGAACTCATGATCGACTCAAAATGATGTGATATGATGCCTCGATCAAAAAAACACAAGTCGGGCCCATTCAATCCATCTCGTGTGGAGGCCACAAATCGCATAACTTGCATAATCATCGATTCACCCATTATGACCCCAATCCTAAAGATCTCCGGGCACATTGTGCAATGGGCCAAAGCGCATCTAGTGAGACATTCCATTTCGCTATTTTGAAGCCTTACCGGTACATCGACGAGATGAGCACAATTTGAGGCTACGCCACAAAGACAATCCCATGAGAACTCTTCTGTTAAGCATGCTTGGGTGAGAGCAGATATGATGGGTGACCTGAAGTCGCCTTGTTGAACCATCTATGCCGCACCATTTTATTTCCTTTTATTTTTATTTTATTCCATCATGACTGAGAACTCGATCGACTTCAAAATGTTGTAGATGGATGCCTGACTAAAAACATGAGCCGAGGGCCCACGCGATCCACGCTTCGTGGAGTGCATGAAATCACCATAACTTCATAACAATCATCCGATTTGCCACCATTATGACCCCAATCGGAAAGATCTCTGGGTGACGACGGCAGATGCAGGCACATCCGGCAAGACCAGATTCTCCGATTTTGGCTATTTAGTGGCACATACGCGCAGATGAGCAATTTATGCAAAGCTCCAAGCGGCGACCGCATCAACAGACACCGATCCATGAGAACTCTTGGTTAAGTGTGCTTGGGCAAAAGCAATACTATGATGGGTGACCTCTTAGGAAGTCATCGTGTTGAACCATCTATTGATGTCACCCATTTTATTTCCTTTTATTTTTATTTTATATTACCGTTGATGCGAACGACGACGACTCGAAAATGTCATCAAGGGGATGCCTCGACTAAAAAAACACAAGCCATGCCCGATCCATGCTTCGTGGTGGGTCGCACGAAAAATCATAAGTTCACATACGATCGCATCGCCATTATGACCCAATCCAAAAATTCGCGGCGACGATGCGTAATGACCCGCAGCATCTCGGATCTATCGATTTTGGGTATTCAAAGCCTTACCGAGGCACGCGGTTCCACATGAGCATAATTTGTGGTAAATCTCGCGACCGCATAAAGACACCGATCACATGAGAACTCTTCGCTAAGCTGCTTGGGCGAGTAAGATATGATGGGTGACCTCCAGAAGTCTTCGTGGAACCATCCGTTGATGCCCATTTTATTTTCTTTATTTTTATTTTATTTTTCCATCGACGCCGAGAACTCGATAAAATCGTCCATTCGATATATGCCCCTACCCGAAGATCTCGCGGGAGCACGACGCTAATGATGTACCGCAAGCGATTTGAAAGGTTCAGATCTGATTTTATTTCAAGACTTACCATCAGTGGTTTTGCATGAGCACAATTTGGAAAAATCTCCAACGGCACGCACACACCGATCCCATGAGAACTCTTCAATTAAGCATGCGGCGAGAGCATATGATGGGTGACCTCTGAAGAAAGGGAACCATCCGCTGATGCCATTTTATTTTATTTTTTATTTTATTTTACCAATCGCGCCGGAGAACTGATGATCGACCAAAATGTCATCGATGGGATGCCTTGATTGAAAAACATGAGCGTGGGGCCCACGCTAATCGCTTCGTGGAGGCCGCATAAAATCGCCATAACTTCGCACACGATCATAAGATTCCCAATTATGACCCAATGGAAAGATCTCCGACGATGCTGTAGATCCAAGAGCACATCTAGACATCTATTTCGCTATTAAGCCTTACCGACATGAAGGGTTCCCGATGAGCACAATTTGTAGCAAAGCTCCACCGGTACGACCGCACCAGCATACCATATCTCACGAGAACTCTTCAATTAAGCATGCTTAGGCAAGAGCAATACTATGATGGGTGACCTCCTAGGAACTCGTCGTGTTGAACCATCTATTGATGCCGCCCATTTTATGTCTGTTTATTTTTATTTTATTTTATTTTACTATTGACGCGAGAACTCGAGATCGACAAAAAATGTCATGATAATGCCTAATGAAACACGAGTCGGGCCAGCCGATCTCGTGTCTTATGTGAGGCCGTGAAATACCATAACTTCGCATGATTGTCGATTCGTCATTATGACCCCAATCCGGAAAGATCTTCATGGGGTGCGGTTTACAGATGAGGTAGAGCATCCGGCGACCGTGATCTCTAATTTTGACTATTTGAGCCTTACCGTGTCGGGATGGGTTCAGATGAGCACAATTTACGCAAAGCATCGCGCACACCGCATCCATGAGAACTCTTCAGTTAAGTGTGCTTGGGAGAGAGCAGTACTATGATGGGTGACCTCCTAGAAATCATCATGTAGAACCATCTGTTGATGCCGCACATTTTATTTCATTTTATTTCATTTTATTTGTATTTTATTTTAACGTTGACGCTGGAGAACTCGGTGATCAACTCCGAAAACGTCATCGATGGGATGTCTCGGACTGAAAAACATGAGCCGTGGTGCCAACGCGGCTGATCCACGCATCTCATGTGGAGGCCGCACAAAAATCAGTCTAACTTCACACACGATCGTCCGACCCACGATTATGATCCCAGTCTGAATAGATCTCTGCAGGACGCACGATGCGCATATGCACTAAAAGGGCATCTGGAGGGACCTGTATTATCGATTTTGGCTATTTCGATGCTTTACCGCAGCATGAACAGGTTCTACATGATCATAATTCGTGGTAAATCTCCAGCGGGCGTGACCGCACCAACACATTAGATCTCATGAGAACTCTTCAACTAAATGTGCTTGGGTGAGAGCAGTACTATGATGGGTGACCTCCTGGGAAGTTGCCGTGTTGAATCATCTATTGATGCCGCCCAATTTATTTTCTTTTATTTTTATTTTATTTTACTATTGATGTCATATAACTCGAATATTGACATTAGAAACGTCGTCGATAACATGCCTTGTACTGAAAATCACGAGCTGTAGGGCCCACGTGGTTGGTCCGCGCATCTCATGCGAAGGTTGCACAGAAATCATCATAACTTCACGCACGATCATCCTATTCGCCATTATGAACCCAATACATAAAGATCTCCACAGGGCACAAGACTACGATGTCGCAGATGCATCTAGGGACTCAGATTCCAATTTCGCTATTTCAAGCCTTACCGAAAAGCAGCGGTTCCATATGAGCACAAATTGCGGCTAATCTCTAGCGGCCGCGATCGCACCAGCACACCAGATCTTATGAGAACTCTTAAGTTAAGCATGCTTGGGCGAGAGCAGTACTATGATGGGTGACCTCCTAAGAAGTCATCGTGCTGAACCATCTGTCGATGACGCCCATTTTATTTCCTTTTATTTTTATTTTATTTTATTGTTAATGCCAGAGAACTCGGTGATCGTCTCTGAAAATGTCGTAGATGGGATGCTTCGGACTGAAAACACGAGCCGTGGGGACCACACGGCTGATCTGCACATCTTGTGTGGAGGGCGTACGGAAATTGCCATAACATCGCGCATGATCATCCGATTCGCCATTATGACACCAATCCAAAAAGATCTCTGCATGGCACATGACGCGCAGATGTGCCATAGGTGCATCTGGCGGGACCCGTATCTCCGATTTTGGCTAGGTCGATGCCTTACCACTGCACGGACGGGTTCCACATGAGCATAATTTGTGGCAAATCTTCATCCGGCGCTATCGCACCAGCACACCAGATCCCATGAGAAATCTTCAAGTAAGCGTGGTTGGGCAAGAGCAATACTAAGATGGGTGACCACCTGGAAAGTCGTCATGTTGAACCATCTATGGATGCCAACCAATTTATTTTCTTATATTTTTATTTCATTTTATCATTGATGCCAGAGAACTCGGAGATCGACTCTGAAAACGTCGTCGATGGCATGCCTCAGATCGAAAAACACGAGCTGTGTGGCCGACATGGCTGGTCCGCTCATCTCGTGCGGAGGGCTTACGGAAATCGCCATAATTTGCGCATGATCATCCAATTGATTATAATGATCCTAATCCGAAAAGATCTTTGTAGGGCTCACGATGCGCAGATGTGCCTCATGCACATATGCCAGGACCCGTATCTCCGATTTTGGCTATTTCGATGCCTTATTGCCACACGGATAGGTTCCGCATGAGCATAATTTGCGGCAAATCTCCAGCGGGCGCGATCGCACCGGCACACCAGATCCTATGAGAACTCTTCAGTTAAGCGTGCTTGGGCTAGAGGAGTACTATGATGGGTTTCCTTCGGGGAAGTCATCATGTTGAACCATCTGTTGATGGAGCCCTATTTATTTTATTTTATTTTATCGTTGACTCCACAGAACTTGAAGATCGACACTAAAAACATCGTCGATGGCATGCCTCGTACTGAAAAACATGAGTTGGGGGGTCTACGCGGCTAGTCCGTGCGTTTCATTCGGAGGCCGCATGGAAATCGCCATAACTTAGCGCACGATCATCCGATTCGACATTATGACACCAATCTAGAAAGATCTTTGCTGGGTGCACGACGCGCGTACAAGCGATCGGAATCAGATCTCCCATTTCGCTATTTTGAAGCCTTACCGTAACACAAACGGGTTCCAGATGAGCACAATTTATGGCAAATCTCCAGCGGGCGTGACCGCACCAGCACATGAGATCCAATGAGAACTCTTCAGTTAAGCGTGCTTGGGCGGGAGCAGTACTATCATGGGCGACCTCTTGGGAAGTTGTCGTGTTGAATCATCTGTTGATGCTGTCCATTTTATTTCCTTTTAATTTTATTTTATTTTACCGTTGATGCCACAGAACTCAAAGATTGACTCCGAAAATGTCGTCGATGGCATGCCTCGTACTGAAAAACATGAGCTGTGGGGCCCACAAGGCTGATCTGTGCATCTCGTGTGAAGGCCGCATGAAAATCATCATAACTTCTCGCACGATCATCTGATTTGCTATTTTGATCCCAATCAGGAAAGATCTCTATGTGGCGCATGATGCGTAGATGAGTCGTAGACGCATCTAGCAGGACCCGTATCTCTAATTTTGACTATTTTGAATCCTTATCGCGGCACGGATGGGTTCAGCATGAGCACAACTTGTGGCAAATCTCTAGCGGGGGTGACCGCACCAGCACACCAGATCCCTTGAGAACTCTTAAGTTAAGCATGCTTGGGCGAGAGCAGTACTATGATGGGTGACCTTCTGGGAAGTTGTTGTGTGGAACCATTTGTCGATGTTGCCCATTTTATTTCCTTTTATTTTTAATTTATTTTATCGTTGAAGCTGGAGGACTCGGTGATCGACTCTGAAAACATCGTAGATAGGATGCCTCGAACTAAAAAACATGAGTCATGGGGCCCACGCGACTGATCCGCACATCTCGTACGGAGACCGCATGAAAATCGCCATAAATTTGCGCACGATCATCTGATTCGCCATTATGACCCTAATCCAGAAAGATCTTTGCATGGTGCACGACGCACAGATGTGCCAAAGGCACATCTAGTGGAGTCGAACTCAATTTTAATTTGAAGCCTTACCATGGCGCGTTTCTATGAGCAGGCGCAAAGTTTGAGTGAGCACACCGCATCAAAGACACGAGATGACATGAGAACTCTTTTATTAAGCGTGCTTGGGAGAGAGTAGTACTATGCTGGGTGACCTCATAGGAGCAGTCGTGTTGAACCATCTATCGATGCTGCCCATTTTATTTCCTTTTCTTTAATTTTATTTTACCATTGACGCGGGAGAACTCAGAAATCGACTCCGAAAATGTCATCGATGGGATGGCTCAGAATGAAAAACATGAGCTGTGGGGCCAACGCGGCTGATCTGCGCATCTCGTGTGGAGGTCGCACAAAAATTACTATAACTTCGCGCACGATCATTCAATTTGCCATTATGATCCCAATCTGGAAAGATCTCCGCGGGGCGTACGACGCGTAGATGAGTCACAAGCTCATATGGTGAGACCCATATCTCCGATTTTAGCTATTTCGAAGCCATACCGCGACACAAATGGATTTTGCATGAGCACAATATATGGAAAATCTCCAGCGGGGGCGACCGAACCTACACACAAGATCCCATGAGAACTCTTCAATTAAGTGTGCTTGGGCGAGAACAGTGCTATGATGGGTGACCTCTTGGGAAGTTGTCGTGTTGAACCATCTGTTGATGCCATCCATTTTATTTCCTTTTATTTTTATTTTATTTTACTGTTGATGTCAGAGAACTCGGCGATCGACTCCGAAACCATCATCGATGGGATGCCTCGAACTGAAAAACACGAGCCGTGGGGACCATGCGACTGATCCGCACGTCTCATGCGGAGGCCACATGAAAATTTTCATATCTTCGAGCACGATCTTCAAATTCGCCATTATGACCTCAATCCGAAAAGATCTTCGTGGAGCGCACGATGCATAAATGAGCTACAGGTGCATCTGGCGAGACCCATATCTCTGATTTCAGCTATTTTGAAGCATTACCACGGTATGAATGCGTTTTGCATGAGCATAATTTACGAAAAATCCCCAACGGGCACTACCGCACCAGCACACCAGATCCCATGAGAACTTTTCAGTTATGTGTGCTTGGGTGAGAGTAGTACTATGATGGGTGACCTCTTGGGAAGTCATCGTGTTGAACTATCTGTTGATGCCGTCTATTTTATTTCCTTATATTTTTTTTTATTTTAATGTTGACTGGAGAACTCGGCAATCGACTCCGAAAATGTCATCGATGGGATACCTCGAACTGAAAAATAAGAGTGTGAGGCCCATAAGGCTGATCTGTGCGTCTCGTGTGGAGGCCGCACAAAAATTGCCATAACTTCGCACACGATCATCCGATTCGCCATTATCACCCCAATCCGGAAAGATCTCCGTGGGGTGCACGACGTGCAAATGTGCCGTAGGCGTATCTAGAAGGATCCGCATCTCCAATTTTAGATATTTTGAATCCTTACCATAGTACGGACGGGTTCCAGTGGGGACGACCACACTAACACACCAGATCCCATGAGTTCTCTTCAATTATGCGTGCTTAGGCGAGAATAATACTATGATGGGTGACCTCTTGGGAAGTCATCGTGTTGAACCATCTGTTGATGCCACCTAATTTATTTCCATTTATTTTTATTTTATTTTACCGTTGATGTCAGAGAACTTGGAGATTGACTCCAAAAATGTCATCGATGGGATGCCTCGGACTGAAAAACATGAGCCATGGGGCCCACGTGGCTGATCCGCACGTCTCATGTGGAGGCTGCACGGAAATCGCCATAACTTGGTGCACAATCTTCCGATTCGCCAATATGACCCCAATCTGAAAAGATTTTTGCGGGGTGCATGACGCGTAGATACGCTACAGACGCATTTAGCAGGACCCGTATCTCCAATTTTGGCTAGTTCGAAGCATTCCCGCGGCACGAACGAGTTATGCTTGAGCATAATTTGAGACAAGTCTCCAGCGGGCGCGACCGCAACAGCACACTAGATCCTACGAGAACTCTTCAGTTAAGCATGCTTGGGCGAGAGCAGTACTATGATGGGTGACCTCTTGCAAAGTCATTGTGTTGAACCATCTGTTGATGCTGGCTATTTTATTTTCTTTTATTTTTATTTTATTTTATCATTGACGTCGAACTCCAAGATCAACTCCGAAAATATCATTGATGGGATGCCTCAGACTGAAAAACTCGAGCCGTGGGGCCCACAAGGCTGATCCGCGCATCACGTATGGAGGCCGCATGGAAATCTCCATAACTTCGCGTATGATCTTCTAATTCGCCATTATGACCCCAATTCGAAAAGATCTCCGCGGAATGCACGACGGGGAGATGAGCCTAAGCCGACGCGTCCGTATCTCATTTTGACTATTTCAAATCCTTACGGTATGCACGTTCGATGAGCATAATTTGCCAAATCTCTAGGGACGCACATCACACCAAATCCCATGAAAACATTTCAGTTAAGCGTTCTTGGGCGAGAGCAATACTATGTTGAGTGACCTCCTAGGAAGTCGCCGCTTTGAACCATCTATTGATGCAGCACATTTTATTTCCTTTTATTTTATTTTACCGTTGACGCCAAAGAACTCAGCGATCGACTCCAAAACTGTCATTGATGGGATGCCTCATACTGAAAAATATGAGCCATGGGGCCCACACGGTTAATCCACCCTCTCATGTGGAAGCTGCATGAAAATTGCGATAACTTCACGCACGATCGTCTAATTCACCACTATGACCCCAATTCAAAGATCTCCGCACACGACTCGCAGATGCCAAAGCGCATCTAGGACTGCATCTCGATTTGGTTATTTCAAAGCCTTATCACGGCATGGACTGGTTTCTCTTGAGCATAATTTGCAAAAAATCTCCAGCGAGCGCTACCGCACCAGCACACCAGATCACTTGAGAATGCTTTAGTTAAGCATGCTTGGGCGAGAGAAGTACTATGATGGGTGATCTCCTAGAAAGTCGTTGCATTGAACCATCTATTGATGCTGCCCATTTTATTTTCTTTTATTTTTATTTTATTTTACTATTGACGCCGAAGAACTCAGCGATTGACTCTGAAACCGTCATTGATGGGATGCCTCAAACTGAAAAACACGAGCCGTGGGGAACATGTCACTGATCTGGGCATCTCATGCAGAGGCCACACGAAAATTGCCATATCTTCGAGTACGATCTTCAAATTCTCCATTATGACCCTAATCCGAAACATCTCCATGGAGCGCACGATGCACATATGAGCTGCAGGCGCATCTGGAGAGACATGTATATACAATTTTGGCTATTTTGAAGCCTTACCATGGTACGAATGGGTTCTACATGAGCATAATTTATGACAAATCTCGAGCACACCGCATCCCATGACAACACTTCGCTGTGCTTGGATGAGTAGTACTATGATGGGTGACCTCGAAGTCATCATGTTGAACCATCTGTTGATGCCGCCCATTTTATTTTATTTAATTTTTATTTTATTTTATGGTTGACGCCGGAGAACTCGGAGATCGACTATGAAAACGTCATCGATGGGATGCCTTGGACAGAAAAACATGAGCCGTGAGGCCCACGCGGCTGGTCCGTGCGTCTCATGCGGAGGCCATACGAAATCGCCATAACTTCGAGCACGATCGTCTGATTCGCAATTATGACCCCAATTCAAAAAGATCTCCGTGGGGCATACGACGCACAGATGAGCCACAGGTGCATCTAGTGGGACCTGTATCTCTGATTTCAGCTATTTTGAAGCCTTACGGCACAGATGGGTTCCGGATGAGCACAATTTGTTGCAAATCTCCAGCGGGCATGACCGGACAAGCACACCAGATCTCTTGAGAACTCTTCATTGGGTGAGAGAAGATATGGGGTGACTTCCTGAAGTCGAACCATCTGCTGATGCCCATTTAATTTTCTTTTTTATTTTATTTTATTTTACCGTTGATGCCAGAACTCGAGATCGACATCAAAATATCGATTGATTGAAAAACACGAGCGTGGGCACGGTTGCGCATCTCGTCGAGGCCGCATAAAATTGTCATAACTTTGTGCACGATCGTCCAATTCGCCATTATGATCCTAATTCAGAAAGATCTTTGTGGGACACACGACGTGCAGATGTGTTAAATGCGCATCTAGCAGGAGCCATATCTCCGATTTTGGCTAGTTTGAAGCCTTACCACGGCACGGACGGTTTCCGGATGAGCATAATTTGCAGTAAATCTCCAACGGGAGCAACCGCACTAGCACACCGTATCCCATGAGAACTCTTCAGTTAAGCGAGCTTGGGCGAGAGTAGTACTATAATGGGTGACCTCCTAGGAAGTCGTCGTGTTGAACCATCTATTGATGTTGCCCATTTTACTTTTATTTTTATATTATTTTATCGTTGATGCTGGAGAACTCGGTGATCGACTCCGAAAACATCATAGACGGGATGCTTCTGACTAAAAAATTTGAGCCGTGTCCACGCTGCTGATCCACGCATCTCGTGTGGAGGCCGCACAAAAATTGTCATAACTTCACTCACGATCGTCTAATTCGCCATTATGACCCCAATCCAAAAAGATCTCCCCAGGGTGCACAATGCACAGATGTGCCAAAGGCGAATCTGGCGGGACCCATATCTTCGATTTTGACTATTTTGAAGCCTTACCATGGCACGTACGTGTTCCACATGGGCACACTTTGCGACAAATCTCCAGTGGGTGCGACCGCACCAGTACACCAGATCACGTGAGAACTCTTCAGTTAAGCATGCTTGGGTGAGAGTTGACGGGGTCCTCGGGAAGTCATCGTGTTGAATCATCTGTTGATGCCGCCCATTTTATTTTCTTTTATTTTTATTTTATTTTACCAATGACAACAGAGAACTCAACGATCAACGCTGAAAAAGTTCTTGATGGGATGCCTCGGACTGAAAAACATGAGCCGTGGAGCCCATTAGTCGATCCGCGACGCTCGTGGAGGTTGCATGAAATCGCCATAACTTCGCCAATTCGATTTGCCATTATGACCTAATTGAAAAGATCTCGACGCACGATGTGTAGATGAGCGCATACACATCCGGGGAACCAGATTCCAATCGGCTATTTTGAGCCTTACCGTGGCAATGACGGATCTACATGAGCACAATTTGTAAATCTAATGAGACTACACCAAAGACAGCATCCCATGAACTCTTCGCAAGGTGCTTGGGTGAGAGCAATACTATGATGTGTGACCTCTTGGAAAGTCATCGTGTTGAACCATCTATTAATGTCGCCCATTTTATTTTATTTTATTTTTATTTTATTTTACTATTGATGCCAGAGAACTCGGCGATTGACTCCAAAAATGGCGTCAATGGGATACCTCGAACTGAAAAACATGAGCCGTGGTTCCCAAGCAGCTGATCCACTCATCTCGTGTGGAGGCCGCACGTAAATCGCAATAACTTCACGCACGATCATCTGATACGCAATTATGACCCTAATCCGAAAAGATCTCCGCGGGAGCACAACGTGCAAATGTGCCAAAGGCACATCTAGCAGGACTATATCTCCGATTTTGGGTATTTCGAAACCTTATCGTAGCACAGACGAACTCCACATGAGAACAATTTATGGAAAATCTCTAGGGGGTACGATCGCACCAACACACCAGATCACATGAGAGGTCTTCAGTTAAGCGTGCTTGGGTGACATCAATATAATGGTGGGTGACCTCCTAGGAAGTCATTGTGCTGACCCATCTATCATGCTGCCCATTTATTTATTTTTAATTTTATTTTATTTTATCATTGACGCTAGAGAACTCAGCGATCGACTCTGAACACATCATCGATGGGATGCCTCATACTGAAAAACATGAGCCTTGGGGCCCATGCGATGCGCTCGCGAGGTCGCAAAATTTCCATAACTTCACGATCGTCCGATTCGCCATTATGACCCCAATCCAAAAAAATCTCGGGCAGATGACATATTGCCACAGGGCAACATGTATCACCAATTTTAGCTAGTTTGAAGCCATACCGTAGCATGGACGGGTTCCGCATGAGCACAATTTATGAAAAATCTCCAACGGGCGTGATCACACCAGCACACTAGATCCCATGAGAACTCTTCAGTTAAGTGTGCTTGGGTGAGAGCAGTATAATGATGGGTGACTTCCTGGAAGCCATCATGTTGAACTATCTGTTGGTGCCGCCCATTTTATTTTATTTATTTTTTTTTTATTTTACCATTGATGCGGGAGAACTAGGTGATCGACTCCCAAAATGTCATTGATGGGATGTCTAAGACTGAAAAATATGACCCATGGGGCCCATGCGGCTGATTCACGTGTCTTGTGCGGTGGCCGCACAGAAATCGCCAATACTTCACGCACGAACGTCTAATTCGCCATTATGATCCCAATCCAAAAAGATCTCCGTGGGGCGCACGACGAGCAGATGAGCCACAGGTGCATCTGGCACAACCTGTATCTTTAATTTCGGCTATTTCGAAGGCTTAACGTGGCACGAATGGGTTTTGCATGAGCACGATTTGTGAAAAATCTCCATCAGGTGTGACCACACCGATGAGATCTCAAGAGAACTCTTCGCTTAAGCGCGCTTAGAGCAAAGATTATGATGGGTGCCCTCTTGGAAGTCACGCGTGAACCATTTATTGATGCCGCCCATTTTATTTTCTTTTATTTTATTTTATTTTATCACGCCGAAGAAATCAAAGATCGACCAAAATGTCATAGATGGATGCCTTGAAAAAAACACGGCAGCTTAGGATCCGCATCATGTAGAGGCCTCAGAGAAATTGCCATAATTTCACGCACGATCATCCGATTTGCTATTATGACAATAATCTGGAATGATCTCTGCAGGGTGCAAGACGTTCAAACGTGCCAAAGGCGCATCTAGCGGGACCCATATATCTGATTTCGGCTATTTCGAAGCCTTATCGCGGCAGGAATGGGTTCCAGATGAGCTCAATTTATGGTAAAACTCCATTGGGTGCGACCACACCAGCACACAAGATCCCTTGAGACCTCTTCAATTAAGCGTGTAGAAAGAGCGATCTAATGGGTGACCTCCTAGGAAGTCATTGTGTTGAACCATCTGTTGATACCGCCCATTTTATTTCATTTTATTTTTATTTTAATTTTTCGTTGACGCCGGAGAACTTGACGATCGACAGTGAAAATGTCGTTGATGGGATGCCTCGGACTGAAAAACATGAGCCGTGGGGCCCAAGTGGCTAATTCACGAGGATCATGTGGAGGCCGCACGGTAATCACCATAACTTCGTGCACGATCGTCCGATTCGCCGTTATGACCCCAATCCAAAAAGATCTCCATGGGGCGCATGATGAGTAGATGAGCCGCAAGCGCTTCTAGCGGGGCCCGTATCACCGATTTTGATTATTTTGGAGCCTTACCATTGCACGGATAGATTCTAGATGAGCACAACTTATGACAAATCTCCAAGCGACCAAGACACCGATCACAGAACTCTTCGCCATGGGGCAAGAAAAGTACTATGATGGGTGATCTCCAGAAGTAAGTCTCAACCATAACATCGCCTATTGATTTTTCCTTTTCTTTTTTTTATTTTATTGTTGATGCTAGAGAACTCTACGATCGACTCCAAAAAAATGTCGTCGATGGGATGCCTCGGATTAAAGACACGAGCCATGGTACCCACACGGTTGGTCCGTGCATGTCGTACGGAGGCCGTATGGAAATCGCCATAACTTCACGAACGATCATCCGATTCACCATGACTACCCTATTCCAGAAAAATCTCTGCACGGTGCACGACGTGCAGATGAGCCGCAGACGCATCTAGCGGGAACCATATCTCCTATTTCGGCTATTTTGAAGCCTCACCATGGCACAGATCACACCAACACACTAGATCCCATGAGAACTCTTCAGTTAAGTGTGCTTGAGCGAGAGCAGTACTATGATGGGTGACCTCCTAGGAAGTCATCGTGTTGAACCATATGTTCATTCCGCCCATTTTATTTCCTTTTTTATTTTATTTTACCGTTGACTCCAGAGAACCCGGAAATCAACTTCGAAAATGTCCAATTTTAGCTATTTAGAAGCCTTACCGCAGCATGGGGTTTCACATGAGCATAATTTGCAGTAAATCTCCAGCGGGGTAGACCACAATAGCACACCAGATCACATGAGAACTCTTCAGTTAAGCATGCTTGAACCATCTATTGATGCCGCCCATTTTATTTCCTTTAATTTTTATTTTATTTCATCATTGATGCAAGAGAACTCGACAATCGACTCCGAATAGGTTGTAGATGGGATGCCTCGGACTGAAAAACATGAGACGTGGGGCCCACGCGGTTGATCTGCGCATCTCGTGTGGAGGATGTTCGGAAATCGCCATAACTTCGTGCACAATCATCCAATTCACCATTATGACCCCAATCCAGAAAGATCTCAGTGAGGCGCACATCGTGTATGGCGAGCCTTTGGCGGACTGATCTCCATTTTAGCTATTTTGAAGTCATCGGAGGACAAGTTCCGATGAGCACAATTTATGGAAAATCTAAATGGACGCCACGCACCAACACACCGATCACAAGAGAACTCGCTAAGCGTTTTGGTGAGAGCAAGATCATGATGGTGACCTCCTGGAAGTCGCCGTGTTGAACCATCTATTGATGCTCATTTATTTATTTATTTTATTTTATTTAATATTTTAAATAACTCAACGTCAATTCCAAAAAATTTTGTAGATGGGATGCCTGATATGACTCGCCTACGGGTGATCATGATCTCGTGGAAGCCGCAACGCCATAACTTCGGGCACAATCTTACGATTCAACATTACACTCATTTTATTTACTTTTATTTTTATTTTATTTCATCATCGAGAACTCGATCGACTCCAAAATTTTGTAGATGCCTGACCAAAAAACATGAGCGCCACGCGCTTAATCCGACTCATGTGGAAGCCGCACGAAAATCGCCATAACTTTGGGCACAATCGTACGATTCAACATTATGGCTTCAATCCGGAAAGATCTCCGTGGGGTGCACGACACATAGATGTAATAAGAGCGCATCTGGTGGGACCCGTATCTTTGATTTTGACTATTTCAAAGCCTTAGCATAGCACGTACGGGTTCCGCATGAGGGGAATTTATGGCAAACTCCGGCGGGTGCAACCACACTAGCACACCGGATCACATGTGAACTCTTTAGTTAAGTGTGCTTGGGCGAGTGCAGTGCTATAATGGGTAATCTCCTGGAAGTCGTTGTGTTGAACCATCTATTGATGCCGCCCATTTCATTTCCTTTATTTTTTTTATTTTACTGTTGACACCGGAGAACTCAACGATCGACTTTGAAAACATCATCAATGGGATACCTCGGACTAAAAAACATGAGCCGTGGGGCCCACGTGGCTGATCCGCGCATCTCGTGTGGAGGCCGCACAAAAATCATGATAAGTTCACGCACGATCATCCGATTCGCCGTCATGACCCCAATCCGTAAAGAACTACGCGGACGACGCGCAGATGACCTGTAGGCGCATCTAGCAGAACGTATCACCGATTTCGGCTAGTTCAAAGCCTTACCGTGGCACTTACAGGTTTCATATGAGCATAATTTGTGGCAATCTCTAGCGGGCACGACTGCAGCAGCACACTAAATCACATAAGAACTCTTCAGTTAAGCGTGCTTGGGCGAGAGTAGTACTATGATAGGTGACCTCCAGAGAAGTCATCTTGTTGAACCATCTGTTGATGCCACCCATTTTATTTTCATTTATTTTTATTTTATTTTATCATTGACGGAGAACTCGCGACGACTAAACTATCATCATCATGGGGATTCCTCAAAAAATATGAGCGTGCCCATGCAGCTAATCCACGCGTCTCATCTGGAGGGGGCACAGAAATCGCCATAACTTCTAGCACGATTGTCCAATTCTCCATTATGACCATAATCCAGAATAATCTCGGAGCACACGATGATAGCCATGCATTTAACGATATCTTTGATTTCTATTTCAAGCCTTATTGTACGGGGTTCCACATGACACAAGAAATCTCTACGGGCGCACAAGAATAACACACCAGAGCACATGAGAACCCTTAAGTTAAGCGTGCTTGGGCGAGAGCAGTGCTATGATGGGTGACCTCTTAGGAAATCATCATGTTGAACCATCTATTGATGACACCCATTTTATTTCCTCTTATTTTTATTTTATTTTACCGTTGAAGTCGGAGAACTCGGCGATCAACTTTGAAAACGTCATCGATGGGATGCCTCAGACTGAAAAACATGACCCATTGGGCCCACCCGGCTAATCCGCACGTCGCGTGTGGAGGCCGCACGAAAATCACCATAATTTTACGCATGATCATTCGATTTGACATTATGACCCTAATCCAGAAAGATCTCAGCAGGGCGCACGACGTGCAGATGTGCCAAAGGCGCATCTGGTGGGACCTGTATCTCCGATTTCAGCTATTTTGAAGTTTTACCATGGCACGGACGGGTTCCACAAGAGCATAATTTATGGCAAATCTCCAACGGGCGACACCGCATAAGCACACTAGATCACATGAGAACTCTTCAGTTAAGCATGCTTAGGCGAGAGCAGTACTATGATGGGTGATCTCTTGGGAAGTTGTCGTGTTAAACCATCTGTTGATGTCTTTGATTTTATTTTCTTTTATTTTTATTTTATTTTACTGTTGACCCTAGAGAACTCAAAGATCGACTATGAAAACATCGTTGATGGAATGTATCGGACTGAAAAAGATGATCCATGGGGCCCACGTGGCTGATCCGCGCGTCTCGTGCGGAGGCCGCACGGAAATCGCCTAACTTCATGTACGATCATCAGATTATCCATTATCACCAATGAAATTTCTCGCAACACACGATGTGGGTGCATCATGGACTCAGATTCGATTTTGCTATTTCAAAGCCTTACCGCATAATGGGTTCTATGAGCATAATTTGTGAAAATCTCTAGCGATTCAAAGACACCGCCTCGTGAGAACTCTTCAGTTTAGCGTGCTTGGGTGAGAACAATACTATGATAGGTGACCTCCTAAGAAGTCGTCATGTTGAACCATCTATTGATGCAGCCCATTTTATTTCCTTTTATTTCTATTTTATTTTATCATTGATGCTGGAGAACTCAGCGATTGACTCCGAAAATATCATAGATGGGATGCCTCAAACTGAAAAACTTGAGCTGTTGGGCCCATGCGTCTGATCCGCACGTCTCGTATGGAGGCTGCACGAAAATCACCATAAGTTCACGCACGATCGTTCGATTCGCCATTATGATCCCAATCCAAAAAAGATCTCGCATGACGCGCACAGATGTGTGCAAAGGGACCGATTCTGATTTTGCTATTTCGAAGACTTACCGCGGCACGGTTCCACAAGAGCATAATTTGTGGCAAATCTCCAGTGGGCGCCACCACACAAGCACACCAGATCACATGAGAACTCTTCAGTTAAGTTTGCTTGGGCGAGAGTTGTACTATGATGGGTGACTCTTGGGAAGTCGTCGTGTTGGACCATCTACTGATGTCGCCCATTTTATTTTCATTTATTTTAATTTTTTTTTCCATTGACGCCGAGAACTCGATCGACTCAAAAACATCGCTGGGGATGCCTCGACTAAAACATTCATGGGGCCCACACGCTGATCTGCGGCATCTCGTGAGGCCGCACGAAAATCTCGATAACTTCACACATCGCCCGATTCACCATTATGACCCCAAAGATCTCCTGCACGACGCGCAAATGTATCGGACATCTGGGGTTTGTATCTGATTTCAACTATTTCAAAGCCTTACCAGACGACGGTTCTCATGAGCATAATTTGCGCAAAATCTCGCGCGGATCACAACCAAAGACACATCACATGAGAACTCTTCAGTTAAGCAAGCTTGGGTGAGAGCAGTAATATGATGGGTGATCTCCTGGGAAGTCGTCGTGTTGAACCATCTGTTGATGCCACCCAATTTATTTTCTTTTATGTTTATTTTATTTTATCGTTGTGGTCGCGAACTCAGAGATTGACTCCAAAAATGTCATTAATGGGATGCCTCAGACTGAAAAACACGAGTTCAAGGGGCCCACGTGGCTGGTCCGTGCATCTCGTGCGGAGGCCGAACGAAAATCATTATAACTTCACACAAGATCATCCGATTCGCCATTATAACCCCAATCTAGAAAGATCTCTGTGGAGGGTACGACGTGCAGATGTGCCGCAGGCACATCTGGCGGGACCCATATTTCCAATTTTGGCTATTTCGAAGCCATACCGCAGCATAGACGGGTTCCGGATGAGCATAATTTGCAGCAAATCTCTAGCGGGCACGACTGCACCATCACATCGGTTCCTATGAGAAATCTTCAGTTAAGCATGCTTAGCGAGAGCAGTACTATGATGGGTGACCTCCTGGGAAGTCATCATGTTGAACCATCTATTGATTCCGCGCATTTTATTTCCTTTTATTTATATTTATTTTAAAATTGACGTCAGAGAACTCGGCGATCGACTCCAAAAAAAGTCATCGATGGGATGCTCGATCAAAAAAAAAATGAGCCAGCCCACGCGGCCGATCCGCATCTCGTAAGGCCGCATTTAAAATCACCATAACTTCACATGATCATCCGATTCACCATTATGACCCCAATCCATAAGATCTCCATGACGCGACGCATGTGAAGATGGAAAGGTGCATCCGCAGATCCGATTTCTTGGCTATTTTAAGCCGACCGACACGTACGCGCTCGATGAGCACAATTTGTGGTAAATCTCCAACGGGGGTGACCGCACCAACACACCATATCCCATGAGAACTCTTCAGCTAAGCGTGCTTGGGCGAGAGCAGCACTATGATGGGTGACCTCTTGGGAAGTCGTCGTGTTGAACCATATGTTGATGCAGCCCATTTTATTTTCTTTTATTTTTATTTTATTTTATCATTGATGCCGCAAAACTTGTAGATCAACTTCGAAAATGTCGTCGATGGGATGCCTTGGACTGAGAAATATGAGTAGCGGGACCCACACGACTAATCGCATCTCGACCGGACGGAAATCTATAACTCGCGACGATCTGATTTGCCATTATGACCCCAATCCGAAGATCTATGGGTGACGAATAGATGAGCCGCAGCATCGGGACACGATGATCGATTTTTTCATCAAGCTCGTGGCACGACGCGGTTCGCATGAGCATAATTTGCAAACCTCCAATCATTGCACTAACACACCATATCCCATGAGAACTGTTCAATTAAGCGTGCTTGGGCGAGAGCAGTACTATGATGGGTGACCTCTTGCGAAGTTATCGTGTTAAACCATCTGTTGATGCCGCCCATTTAAATATATTAAGAACCTTATTTGATTATTTTTGACTTGCCCATGTGAATAGTAGAATTTTGGCTGCTTGTATTTAATATTTATTTAATATAAATTATATTTTTATTGAATATTAAATTATTATATGATAAAATGATGTTAGAATAATATTTTTTTGAAATAATTTAGAATGACCTTCTTGCTTATAAATAACCTTTATTCTCTTCATGAAAGCATTCCTCATTCAAATTCAAAATCCCTCCTGCAAATCTAAGAAAAAATTTCTTAGATTTTCCGTCCAAGTGTTATCCAAATATTGCAAGATCAAATTCTTGATTCGAAAACTTCAACATCTTCAACTAAGCAAGCTTTCTCAAAATACTTGAGTTTATTTTCTTGATCTTAATCCCTTTTTAAGTTGTCCATACTATCTTCACAATCTATTTATTCTTTTCACGGCCGCAGCACCAGCACATCAGTTCCTATGAGAACTCTTTAGTTAAGCATGCTTGGGTGAGAGCAGTACTATGATGGGTGACCTCCTTAGAAGTCATCGTGTTGAACCATCTAATAATGTCACATATTTTATTTCCTTTTTATTTATATTTTATTTTAACATTGACGTAGGAGAACTCGTGATCAACTCCAAAAAGTCATCGATGGGATCAAAAAACATGAGTCCACGCTGATGCCGTCTCGTGAGGTCGCAAAAATCACCAGTACTTTACGCACGATCATCCGATTCACCATTATGACCCCAATCGAAAGATCTCCGATGACACGCGATGGCCAAAGTGCATCCGCAAGATCCGTATTCTTTTGCTATTTCAAGCTCTTACCGCAAGACGACGGTTCCTCATGAGCAATTTGTGTAAATCTCCAGGCAACCCACAAGACAATATCCATAAAGAAGCATGCTTGGTGAGAGATAGTACTATGATGGGTGACCTCAAGTCATCGGTTGAACCATCTATTGATGCCCATTTTATTTTCTTTTTTTTTTATTTTACCATTGATGTCGAGAACTTAAATCGACTCAAAAAATGTCAGATGGGATGCCTCGACAAAAAATGAGCCGGGGGCGCCGCTGATCACGCCTCGTGGAGGCCGCACATAAATTGCCATAACTTCATGCACGATCATCCGACTCACCATTATGACCCCAATCTAAAAGATCTGTGGCATACTCGCGATGGCCAAAGGCGATTCGGACCCATATCTTCGATTTTGGTTAATTAAGCCTTGGCAGATGGGTTCCATGCATAATTTGCAACAAATCTCCAAATAGCACTGCACCCCATCCCATGAGAACTCTTCTAAGCTTGGGCAGAGTAAGTATTATGATGGGTGACCTCTTGGGAAGCCATCGTGTTGAACCATCTGTTGATTCCGCCCATTTTATTTTCTTTTATTTTTTTATTTTACCGTTGACGCCGTAGAACTTGTAGATCGACTCCAAAAATGTCATCGATGAGATACATCGGATTGAAAAACATAAGTCGTGGGGCCCACCAAGCTGATCTGTGCGTCTCGTGCCAAGACGGCTCAAAAATCGCCATAACTTCATGCACGATCATCCGATTCGCCATTATGACCCCAATTCGAAAGATCTTCGCTGCACGATGAAAGCAGCGGGGACACATATGACCAATTTTCGAGTTCGCCATCGCATGACGGTTCATGAGCACAATTTGTGGCAAACCTCCAATGCGCGCAAAGCACACCGGATCCCATGAGAACTCTTCTTTTTGCGGCGAGGCGATGATGGGTGACCTCAAGTCATCGTGAACCATCCGCTGATGCCATATTTTCTTTCCTTTATTTTATTTTATCCTGACGCCGAGAACTCAAATGATCAAAAAACATCATCGATGGGATGCCTCAACAAAAAAATAGTCGGGGCCTAATGACCCGCGCATCATGGAGGCGCATGGAAAATATATAACGCACATGATCATCCGATTCGCCATTATGACCAAATCCGAAAGATCTCTGGTGACGACGCTACGCGAGGCAAGCGATCTAGCGGACATATGATCAATTTTGTCAAGTACGCACGGGATGGGTTCGCATGAGCATTTTAAAACCAACCGGCGTGACACAGCACCGATCCCATAGAACTTTTTAATTAAGCATGCTTGGGCGAGACTAGTACTATGATGGGTGACCTCCTAGGAAGTCATCATGTTGAACCATCTGTTGATGTCGCCCATTTTATTTCCTTTTATTTTTATCTTATTTTACCGTTATCACCGGAGAAATCGGTGATTGACACCGAAAACATGGTTGATGGGATGCCTCGGACTAAAAAACACAAGTCATGGGGCCCACAAGGCTGATCCGCAGATCTCGTATGGAGGCCGCATGAAAATCATCATAACTTCGCGTACGATCGTCTGATTCGCCATTATGACCCCAATTCATAAAGATCTCCAGGGGGCACATATCAGAGACGTACTCGGACCCGATGATTATTTCAATCTTACCTATGGGTTCATGACAATTTGTGAAAATTCTAGCGCACTCACACATCATCACACAAATCACATGAGAACTCTTCGCTTGAGAGCAAGATTATGATGGGTGACCTCGGAAAGTCGTTTTGAACCATCATTGACCATTTTATTTCCTATTATTTATTTTATTTTATCGTTGCTGAGAACTCGGCGATCGACTCAAATCATCGATGGGATGCCTCGATGGAAAACAAGAGTCGGGCCCACAATGATCCACGCTTCGTATGGAGGGCACTCGAAATCAAAATCATCGCCCGATTGCCATTATGACCCCAATCTGAAAGATCTGAATGACACGATGTGCAAAGGCAAGCAGACTATCGATGCTATTTCAAGCCTTTGGCACGACGGGTTCATGAGCATAATTTGTGATAAATAATGACCGAAGAGACAAGATCCCATGAGAACTCTTCGCTTAAGCATGTTTGAGAGAACTATGATGGGTGACCTTAGAAAGTCGTGAACAATCGTTGATGCACCATTTTATTTATTTTTTTATTTATTTTATTTTCCGTTGATAAAGAACTCACGATCGACTCAAAATGCCATCGATTGATTAAAACATGAGTCAGGGATCGCCGCCTCATTTGGAATTCCACCGCAATCGCCATAACTTCATGCCGATCCATTATGACCAATCCAAAAAATATCTCTGGGGAATGGATGATTTTCAAAGCATCTGGACAGATTTTTTTTTAATTTACCGCAGACCGGTTCATGATGCATGCACAATAAATTTGAGCACGACCGCGCAGACACATCTTATGAGAACTCTTCGCTAAGCTTGAGAGCATTTATGGTGGTCACGGGAAGTCATCGTGTTGAACCATCTATTGATGCCACCAATTTTATTTCCTTTTATTTTTATTTTATTTTACAATTGATGCCAGAGAACTCGGAGCTCGACTCGGAAAATATCATTGATGGGATGCCTCGGACTGAAAAACATGAGTCGCACGGTTGATCATGATCGTGGTGGAGGCCGCATAAAATCACCTCCCATGAGAACTCTTCAAGAATGATTGGGTGAGATCAAGATATTTTGACCGAGAAGTCATCGAGCCACCTATTGATCCCGCCTTATTTTATTTCTTATTTTATTTTACCGCTGAAGTAGGAACTCGCCATTGACTCAAAAATGTCGCATGATGCCTCTAACTAAAAAACATGAGTCATGGGGCCCACGCAGTTGATCCGTGTGTCTCGTGTGGAGGCCGCAAGAAAATCTCCATAACTTCGCGCATGATCATCCAATTCACCATTATGACCCCAATACAGAAAGATCTCCGCAGGGCACACGATGCGCAGATCCGCTGCAGGCACATCTGGCAGGAACTGTATCTCCAATTTCAGCTATTTCAAAGCCTTATCGCGGCACAGACGGGTTCCGGATGAGCACAATTTGCGACAAAGCTCCAGCGGGCACGACCGCACTAGAACACCAGATCCCATGAGAACTCTTCAATTAAGCGTGCTTGGGTGAGAGCAGTAATATGATGGGTGACCTCCTGGGAAGTCGTGTTGAACCATCTGTTGATGCCGCCCATTTTATTTCCTTTTATTTTTATTTTATTTTACTATTGACGCCACAGAACTTGGAGATCGACTCCAAAAACTTGGTCGATGGGATGCCTCGGACTAAAAAACATGAGTCGTGAGTCCCACATGGATGATCCGTTCATCTTGTTAGGAGGCTCCATGGAGATAATCATAACTTCGTGCATGATCATCCGATTCGCCATTATGTCCCCAGTCCGAAAAGATCTCTGCGGGGAGCAAGGATGCACAGATGTGCCGCAAGCGCATCTGGCAGGACCCGCATCTCCTATTTCGACTATTTCGAAGACTTACCATGGCACGGACGTGTTCTGCATGAGCAAAATTTGTGAAAAATCTCCAACGAGCACGAACGAGCATACCAGATCCCATGAGAACTCTTCAGTTAAGCATGCCTGGCCGAGAGTAGTACTATGATACGTTACCTCTTGGGATATGATCGTGTTGAACAATCTGTTGATGTCACCCATTTTATTTTCTTTTATTTTTAATTTATTTTACCATTGATGTCGAAGAACTCGATGACTAACTACGAAAACGTCATCAATGGGATCCCTTGGATTGAAAAACATGAGTTGTGGGGCCCACTCGGTTAATCTGTGCATCTCGTGTGGAGACCACACAGAAATCGCCATAATATCACGCACGATCATAAGATTCCCCATTATGACCCAAATTCAGGAAGATCTCCGCGGGGCGCACGACGTGCAGATTAACCACAAGCACATCTATCGAGACCCATAACTCTTATTTCGGCTATTTGGAAGCCTTACAGTGGCACGGAAGGGTTCCCGATGAGCACAATTTATAGCAAAGCTCCAGCGGGCACCACAACACCAGCATACTAGATCCCATGAGAACTCTTCAGTTAAGCGTGTTTAGACGAGAGCAGTACTATGATGGGTAACCTCCTAGAAACTCGTCGTGTTTAACCATCTGTTGATGCCGCCCATTTTATGTCCTTTTATTTTTATTTTATTTTACTGCTGATGCCTAAGAACTCGACGATCGACTCCAAAAATGTTGTTGATGGAATGCCTTAGAATGAAAAACACAAGCCATAGGGCCCACGCGGCTGATCCTCGTGTCTTGTGTGGAGGCCAAAAGAAAATCACCATAACTGCGTGCATGATCGTCTGATACAATCTGGAAAGATCTCCGCGGGGTGCACAACGCGTAGATGAGCCGTAGGAGTATCCGCGACCGATTCTCGATTTTGACTATTTCAAGCCTTACCGCGGGTTCGGATGGGTTCCATGAGCACAATTTAGCAGTTCGACCGCACCTGCACACCAAATCCCATGAGAACTCTTCAATTAAGCATGCTTAGGCGAGAGTGGTACTATAAAGGGTGACCTCCTGGGAAATTTCATGTAGAACCATCTGTAGATGCCGCGCATTTTATTTCTTTTTATTTGTATTTTATTTTAACGTTGACGCTGGAGAACTTGGCGATCAACTCCGAAAATATCATCGATGGGATGTCTTGACCAAAAACATGAGTCACCACACGATCCGCATTCGTGTGGAGGCCGTAAATCGCTCTAACTTCACGCATGATCGTCCGATTCACGATTATAACCCCAATCCGGATAGATCTCTGTGGGACGCACGACACATAGATGCACTAAAGGGGCATCTAGTGGGACCCGTATTATCGATTTTGGCTATTTTGATGCCTTACTGCGGCACAGACAGGTTCCACATGAGCATAATTTATGGCAAATCTCCAGTGGGTGCGACCGCACCAACACACCAGATCCCATGAGAACTCTTCAACTGAGCATGCTTGGGTGAGAGCAATACTATGATGGGTGACCTTTTCGGAAGTTGTCTTGTTGAACCATCTGTTGAAGCCGCCCAATTTACTTTCTTTTATTTTTATTTTTTTATCATTGATGCCGCAGAACTCGGAGATTGACTCCAAAAACATCATCGATAGCATGCCTCGTATTGAAAAACATGAGCTATAGGGCCCACGCGGTTGGTCCGCGTGTCTCGTGCGGAGGCCGCACGGAAATCGCCATAACTTCACGTGTGATCATCCTATTCGCCATTATGACCCTAATCCATAGAGATCTTCGCGGGGTGCACGGTGCACAAATGTGCCGCAGGCGCATCTAGCGGGACCCGTATCTCCGATTTCGGCTATTTCAAAGCCTTACCGCAGCACGGGCGGGTTCTAGATAAGCACAATTTATGGCTAATCTCCAGCGGTTACGACCGCACCAGCACACACATCTTATGAGAACTCTTCAGTTAAGCGTTCTTGGGCGAGAGCAGTACTATGATGGGTGACCTCTTCAGAAGTCATCGTGGTGAACCATCTGTCGATGCCGCCCATTTTATTTCCTTTTATTTTTATTTCATTTTATTATTGACGCCAGAGAACTCGGTGATCGACTCTGAAAATATCGTAGATGGGATGCCTCAGACTGAAAAACACGTGCCGTGGGGCCCATGTGGTTGGTTCGCGTGTCTCTTGCGGAGGCCGCACGAAAATCACCATAACTTCGCATACGATCGTCTGATTCACCATTATGACCCCAATCTAGAAGATCTTTGTGCGACGATGAGCAAGGTGCATCTGGAGGATCCAGATCTCGATGTTATTTAGAAGCCACAAGGGCACGCATAAGTTTCAATGAGCATAATAAACAAAGCAAAACCGCACTAGCACACTAGATCCCATGTGAACTGTTTAGTTAAGCTTGCTTAGGCGAGAGCAGTACTATGATGGGTGACCTCCTAGGAAGTCATCGTGTTGAACCATTTGTTGTTGTCGCCCATTTTATTTCCTTTTATTTTATTTTATTTTATCGTTGATGCTGCAGAAATCGTAGATCCACTCCGAAAATGTTATTGATGGGATGCCTTGAACTGCAAAACATGAAACGTGGGGCCCACTCAGTAGATCCGCGTGTCTCGTATAGATGCCGCACAAAAATCGCCATAATGGCATGCACGATCATCAAATTTGCCATTATAACCTCAATCCGAAAGATCTCCGAGGGGCGCACGACGCGCAAATGTGCCGTAGGTGCATTTGGCAAGTCACATATCTCCAATTTCGGCTAGTTGGAAGCCTTACCGCAGAACGGACGGGTTTCGGATGAGCATAATTTGTGGCAAAGCTCCAGCGGGCGCGACCGCAATAGCACACAAGGTGCCATGAGAACTCTTCAGTTAAGCGTGCTTGGGCGAGTGCAGTACTATGATGGGTGACCTCCTGGAAAGTTATCGTGTTAAACCATCAATTGAAGCTGCCCATTTTATTTCCTTTTATTTGTATTGTATTTTACCATTGATGCCGGAGAACTCAACGATCGACTCCAAAAATGTCATCGATTGGATGTGCCGGATTGAAAAACATGAGCCGTGGGGCCCATGCGGTTGATCCGCACATCTCGTGCGCAGGTCTCACGTAAATCGCCATAACTTCAGGCACGATCGTCCGATTTGTCACCCTAATCCGAAAATATCTCCGTAGGGTGCATGATGCATAGATGAGCCGTAGGCCAATCTAGCGGGATCCGTATCTCCGATTTTGGCTATTTCAAAGCCTTATCTCCCCACGGTGAGCATAATTTGGAACAAATCTCAAGTGGGCGTGACCGCACTGGGTGATCTCGTGGGATGTGGTCGTGTTGATGGATCTGTTGATGCCACCCATTTTATTTCCTTTTATTATTAGTTCATTTTACCGTTGATGCGTAGAACTCAGAGATCGACTCCGAAAATGTCATCGATGTGATGCCTCGGACTGAAAAGCATGAGCCATGGGGCGCACGAAAATCACCATTACTTTGTGCATGATTATTCGATTTGCCATTATGACCCCAATCCAAAAAGATCTCCGTGGGATGCACGACGAGGAAATGTGCCTCTAGTGCATAAGATAGGTACCGTATCTTCGATTTCGGCTAGTTTGAAGCTTAACCGCAACGGTGTTTCGATGACCATAATTTACAAAGAAATCTCAAGCGACCGCAGAGACATCGATCCCATGAGAACTCTTCGCTAAACGTGCGAGAGCAATACTATGATGGGTGACCTCTTGGGAAGTCATCGTATTGAACCATCTGTTGATGCCACTCATTTTATTTCCTTTTATTTTTATTTTATTTTACCGTTGATGCCAGAGAACTCGGTAATCGACTCCTAAAATATCATCGATGGGATGCCTCAGACAGAAAAGCACGAGCCGTGGGGCCTATGCGGCTGATCCACACATCTCATGTGGAGGTTGCACGAAAATCTCCATAACTTCGTGCATGATCGTCTGATTTTCCATTATGACCCCAATCCAGAAAGATCTCCACATGGCGCACAACATATAGATGTGTCACAGGCACATCTGGTGGGTTCTATATCTTATATTTTGGCTTGTTTGAAGCATTACCGCAACACGAATGAGTTACGCATGAGCACAATTTGCAGAAAATCTTCAACGGAGTCGACCACACCTGCACACCAGATCCCATGAGAACTCTTCAGTTAAGCATACTTGGGAGAGAGCAGTATTATGGTGGGTGACCTCTTGGGAAGTCATCTTGTTGAACCACCTATTGATGTCGCCCATTTTATTTCCTTTTATTTTTATTTTATTTTGCCATTGATGCCTAAGAACTGGGGGATCGACTCCAAAAAAAATCATCGATATGATGCCTTAGATTGAAAAACACGAGTCGTGGGGTCCAAGCAGCTGATCTGTGCATCTCATGTGGAGGGCTCATAGAAATCGCTATAACTTCACGCACGATCATCTGATTCACCATTATGACTCAAATCTGGAATGATCTCCGCGTAATGCATGATGTGCAAATGTGCCAAAGGTGCATCTGGCGAGACCCGTATCTTCGATTTTGGCTATTTCGAAGCCTTATCGCAGCACGTACATATTCCGCATGAGCATAATTTGTGGTAAATCTCCAGCGGGCACAACCACACCATCACACCAGATCACATGAGAACTCTTCAGTTAAGCGTGCTTGGGCAAGAGTAGTATTATGATGGTTGACCTCCTAGGAGGTCATAGTGTTGAACCATCTGTTGATGCCATCCATTTTATTTCCTTTTATTTTTATTTAATTTTATCATTTATATCATAGAACTCGAAGATTGACTCCGAAAATATCATCGATGGGATGTCTCGGACTTAAAAACATGACCCATGGGGCCCATGCGGCTAATCCGCTCATCTCGTGTGGAGGCCGCAAGAAAATCGCCATAACTTCGCGCACAATTGTCCGATTCAACATTATGACCCCAATCTGAAAAGATCTCCGCAGGGCGCATGATGCACAGATGTGTTGTAGGTGGATCTGGTGGGACCCGTTTCTCCAATTTTGGCTATTTCGAATTCTTACCGTGACATAGATGGTTCTATATGAGCACAATTTCTTGCAAATCTTTAGCGGGCGCGACCGCACCAACACACCAGATATCATGAGAACTCTCCAGTGAAGAGAGCTTTGGCAAGAGAAGTACTATGAACGGTGACCTCCTGGGAAGCCGTCATGTTGAACCATCTATTAATGCCGCCCATTTTATTTCCTTTTATTTCTATTTTATTTTATCATTTTCTCCGGAGAACTCGATGATCGACCAAAACATCATGATGGGAAGCTCTGACAAAACATGAACTGGGACCCACATAGTCGATCCAGTGTCGCGTGAGGAGGCCTGAAATCACCATAACTTCGATGATCGTCATTCGCCATTATGACCCCAACGGAAAGATCTCCGAGGGGACGACGCTGATGAGGTAGTAGATCTGGTGACTATTCTTTATTTCACATAATTTTAATTTCACCGTCCAACTCCCGACCCATGAAACTCTTCGCATGTGCCGGAGAGCAAGACGATGGGTTACCTCCTAGGAAGTCATCATGTTGAACTATCTATTGATGCTGCCCATTTTATTTCCATTTATTTTTATTTTAATTTTTCATTGACGCCAAAGAACTTGACTATCGACCCCAAAAACATCATAGATGGGATGCCTCGGATTGAAAAATATGAGTCGTGGGGCCCACGCGGCTGATCCACGCGTCTCATGTGGAGGACACACGAAAATCGACATAACTTCACGCTCGATCGTCTGATTCGCCATTATGATCCCAATCTGGAAGGAACTCGTGGGGCGCACGATACGCAAATGTGCCAAAGGAGCATCTAGCGGGATCTGTATCTCCAATTTTGGCTATTTCGAAGACTTACCGTGGCACGTACCAGTTCCGTATGAGCATAATTTGTGGCAAATCTCCAAGGTACCGCAGAATAAGACACCGCCACAAGAGAAACACTGCTTAAGCGTGCTTGAGAGCGATTGACCTCCTACGAAGTCGCCAGCCATATGTTAATGCCTCCCATTTTATTTGCTTTTTTTTTTATTTTATTTTACCGTTGATGCCGGAGAACTCCGATCAACTCAAATCATCATGATGGGATGCCTCGAAAAATATGAGTCGGAGCCCACGATCTAATCGCGATCTCATGTGGAGTCCGCATGAAAATCGCCATAACTTCGCACCCATTCTCCATTATGACCCCAATTGGAAAGATCTGGGCGATAACGCAGATGTGCCAAAGATCCGTCCGATCTCCTATTTCTTTCAAACATTACCACGGGATGGACGGGTTCTGCATGAGCACAATTTGCAGCAAATCTCCAGTGGGGGCGGTCGCACAAGCACACAAGATCCCAGAGAACTCTTCAGTTAAGCGTGCTTGGGAGAGACTAGTATTATGCTGGGTGACCTCTTGGGAAGTCATCGTGATGAACCTTTTATTGATGCCGCCCATTTTATTTCCTTTTATTTTTATTTTATTTTTTCGTTGATGCCGGAGAACTAGGCGATCGACTCCAAAAATATTGTCAATGGGATGCCTTGGACTGAAAAACACGAGTCATAGAGCCCATGTGGCTGATCCACGCTTTTCATGCGGTGGCCGCACGAAAATAGCCATAACTTCACATACGATCGTCTGATTCGCCATTATGACCCAAATCTGGGAGAACTCGAGAATCGACTTTGAAAATGTCATCGATGGGATGCCTCGGACTGAAAAACCTAAGCCGTCAAGCCCACAAGGCTAATCCACGGGTATCGTGCAGAAGCTGTACGGAAATCGCCATAACTTTGCGCACCATCGTCCGATTCGCCATTATGACCCCAATCCGGAAAGATCTCCGTGGGGTACACGATGAGCAAATGAGCCAAAAGCCCATCTGGCGGGACCCATATCTTTGATTTGGCTATTTTGAAGCCTTACTGTGACACGTACAGGTTCTGCATGAGCAAATTTGTGGCAAATCTCCGGTGACCACACCGCCAACATCGCATGAGAAATTTTCGCATTTTTGGCAGAGCAAGATTATGATGAGTGATCGGAAGTCGTGTTGAACCATCCGCTGATGTCGCCTATTTATTTTCTTTATTTTAATTTATTTTACCATTGAGAATTCGAGATCCACTGAAAACATCATCGATGGATGCTCGCATCAAAAAACACGAGCTATGAATTGGTCCGTGAGTCTCGTGGAGGCCGCATAAAAAATCGCCATAACTTTAACATCGTCGATTCATTATGACCCCAATCCAAAGATCTCAAGTACCCACGATGATGAGTCGTAGTGCACCGTCAGATATTTATCTCGGCTCGGCCAGTTTGAAGCTCATATCGAACGGTTCGTTGAGCATAATTTGTGACAAAGCTCTAGTGGGCGTAACTGCACTAGCACACTAGATCCCTTGAGAACTATTTAATTAAGCTTGCTTGGGCGAGAGCAGTACTATGATGAGTGACCTCCTAGGAAGTCATCGTGTTGAACCATATGTTGATGTCGCCCATTTTATTTCTTTTTCTTTTTATTTTATTTTATCGTTGATTCCACAGAACTCGAAGATTGACTCTAAAAATCTCATCGATGGGATGCCTCGAACTAAAAAATATGAGATGTGGGGCCCACACTGATTCGTACGTCTCGTACGGATGCGAAATCGCCATAACGTCATGCACGATCGTTGGATTCACAATTATGACCTCAATCCGGAAAGATCTCCGAGGGGGAGGGGGGAACATATGTGCTGCAGGCGCATTTGGCGGGTCAAGTATCTCCGATTTCGGCTAGTTGAAAGCCTTAACGCGGCACAGAAGGATTTCGGATGAGCATAATTTACGACAAATCTCCAGCGGGTGCGACCACAGCAACACACCAGATCCCATGAGAACTCTTTAGTTAAGCGTGCTAGGCGAGAGCAGTACTATGATGGGTGACCTCTTGGGAAGTTGTCGTGTTGAACCATCTGTTGAGGCTGTCCATTTTATTTCCTTTTATTTGTATTGTATTTTACCGTTGACGCCGGAGAACTCAACAATCGACTCCGAAAATGTCGTAGATGGGATGTGTCGAACTGAAAAATACGAGTCAATGCGCTAATTCGAGAATCTCTCGTATGTAGCCTAAAATTGCCATAACTTTGTACCATTGTCGATTTGCCATTATGAACCCAATAAAGATATCTGGCGAGGTAGATGAGATTTCAGGGTCGGATTCAGATTCTCGATTTTATTTCAAGCCTTATCGCAAAGACCGTTCCAGATGAGCATAATTTGTGACAAATCTCAAGCAGACGCGACCGCACTAGCACACCATATCCCATGAGAACTCTTAAATTCAACGTGTCTGGGCGAGAGCAGTACTATGATGGGTGACCTCGTGGGAAGTTGTCGTGTTGATCCATCTGTTGATGCTACCCATTTTATTTCATTTTCCTTTTAGTTCATTTTACCATTCATGCCGTAGAACTAGATCGACTCTGAAAATGTCATCGATGGGATGCCTCGGACTGAAAAATATGTGTCATGGGGCCCACACGACTGATCTGCGCATCTCGTGTGGAGGCCGCACGAAAATCACCATTACTTCGCGCACAATCATCCGATTCGCCATTATGACCCCAATCTAGAAGGATCTCCACGGGGCGCACGACGAACAAATGTGCCACAAGAGCATCTGGCGGGTCCCATATCTTCGATTTCGGCTACTTTGAAGCATTATCGCGGCACAAATGGGTTACGCATGAGCACAATTTACTAAATCTCGGCGGACGCGAAAGACACTAATTCTAGAACTCTTCAATTAAGCGCTTGCGAAAAGATTTATGATGGTGACCTCCTAAGAAGTCATCAGAAAACCATCTATTGATACCTATTTTATTTTTTATTTTATGTTGCCGAACGCCAGAACTCAATCGAATTCTAAAATGTCATCGATGGGATGCCTCCGACTGAAAAACATGAGCTGTGGGGCCCACGCGGCTGATCCGCGCATCTTGTGTGGAGGCCACATAAAAATTGCCATAACTTTGCGCACGATCGTCCGATTTGCCATTATGACCCCAATCCGGAAAGATCTCCACGGGGCGCACGACGCGCAGATGAGCCGCAGACGCATCTAGCGGGACCCGTATCTCAGATTTCAGCTATTTCAAAGCCTTACCGCAGTACGGATGGGTTGTGGATGAGATCAATTTGCAGCAAATCTCAAGTGAGTGCGATCTCACCAACACTCCAGATCCCATGAGAACTCTTGAGTTAAGCGTGCTTGGGCGAGAGCAGTACTATGATAGCTGATCTCCTGGGAAGTCATCATGTTGAACCATCTGTTGATGCAGCCTAATTTATTTTCTTTTATTTTTATTTTATTTTATCGTTAACGCTGCAGATCTCAGAGATTAACTTTGAAAATGTCATCGATGGGATGCCTCGGACTAAAAAACATGAGTCGTGGGCCCCACACGGTTGGTCCGCGCATCTTGTATGGAGGCCGCACGAAAATCGACATAACTTTGCTCATGATCATCCGATTCACCATGATGACCCTAATACGTAAAAATCTCTGTGGGGCGAACGATGCATAGATGAGTTGCGGGCACTTCTAGTGGGACCCATATCTCTGATTTTGGCTATTTCGAAGCCTTGCCGCGGCATGGACAGGTTCTGGATGAGCATAATTTGTGGCAAATCTTCAACGGGTGTGATCGAACCAACACACCAGATTCCATGAGAACTTTTCAGTTAAGCATGTTTGGGCGAGAGCAACACTATGATGGGTGATTTCCTGGGATGTCGTCGTGTTGAACCATCTGTTGATGCCGCCCAATTTATTTTCTTTTATTTTAATTTTTTTACCATTGACGCCGTATAACTCAGAGATCGACTCCGAAAACATTGAAGATGGGACGCCTCGTACTAAAAACCACGAGCCGTGGGGACCATGTGGCTGATGCACCTGCACAAAAATCACCATAACTTCGCGAACGATCGTTCGATTCGCCATTATGACCCAAATCTGGAAAGATCTTTGCAGGATGAATGATGAGCAGATCAGCCGCAGGAGCATTTGGCTGGACCCGTATCTCCGATTTCATCTATTTTGAAGCCTTACTCCGGCACGTTCTAGTTTCGCATGAGCACACTTTACAGAAAATCTCCAACGGGCTTGACCGAACCAGCATACTAGATCCCATGAGAACTCTTCAATTAAGCGTGCTTTGGCGAGAGCAGTACTATGGCGGGTGACCTCCTAGGAAGTCATCCTGTTGAACCATTTGTTGATTCTGCCCATTTTATTTCCTTTTATTTTTATTTTATTTTGTCCTTGACACGGAGAACTCGGTGAACGACTCCGAAAACTATGTAGATGGGATTCCTCGCACTGAAAAACATGAGCCGTAGGGCCCACGCGGTTGATCCGCGCGTGTAGTGGGGAGGCAACATGAAAATCGCCATAACTATGTGCACGATCGTTCGATTCTCCATTATGACCCAATCCAGAAAGATCTCAGTGGGGCGCACGACGCATAGATGACCTGCAGGCGCATCTAGCGGGACCCGTATCTCCAATTTTGGCTATTTCGAAGCCTTGCCACGGCACGGACGGGTTTTTCATGAGCCCAATTTGCGACAAATCTCCAACGAGGGCAATGGCACCAGCACACCAAATCCCATCAGAACTCTTCAGTTATGCGTGTTTGGGCGAGAGCAATACTATGGTGGGTGACCTCCTCAGAAGTCATCGCGTTGAACCATTTGTTGATGCCGCCCATTTTATTTCTTTTTAATTTTATTTTATTTTACCGTTGATGCCAGAGAACTCGACGATCGACCCCGAAAACGTCATCAATGGGATTCCTCGTCTATGGCTGATTCGGGTTCGTCGCGACGAATCGCCATAACTCGTGCATGATCGTCGATTCGCCATTATGACCCCAACCGGAAAGATCTCCACGGCGCGACATAAGATCGCCAAAGGCACATCGATAGGAATCGATCAATTTTGGCTATTTGAAGCTTTACCGCAAAGACAACGGGTTTCGCATGAGCATAATTTGCAGATCTCGCGGCGCGACGCACGCAAAGACACTAGATCCCATGAGAACTCTTCGTTAAGCGAAGCGAGAAAGATGATGGGTGACCTCCTGGGAAGTCATTGTGTTGAATGATCTGTTGATGCAGCCCATATTATTTTATTTTATTTTTTATTTTATTTTACCAACTTAGCAATCGACTCCAAAAATGTCGTTGATGGGATGCCTCGGACTGAAAAACATGAGCCGTGGGGCCTAATCTGCTGACCCACATGTCTCGTGTGGAGGCCGCACAAAAATCGCATAACTTCCCGCACGATCGTCCGATTCACCATTATGACTCCAATGCGGAAAGATCTGCGGTGACGCGCAGATGTGTCGTAGGTATCTTTGATTTTGACTATTTAGAAGCCTTACCGTGACATGGATGGATTCCGGATGAGTGCAATTTGTGGCAAAGCTCCAACGAGCGCGACCGCACATGTACACTAGATCCCATGAGAACTCTTCAATTCTCGTCGTACTATGATGGGTGACCTCCCGGGAAGTCATCGTGTTGAACCTTCTCTTGATGCCACACATTTTATTTCCTTTTATTTGTATTTTATTTTAACGTTGATGTTGGAGAACTCGACGATCGACTCCGAAAATGTCATTGATGGGATGCCTCTGACTGAAAAACACGAGCTATGGGGCCCACAAGGCTGATCCGCGCGTCATGTGTGGAGGCCGCACAAAAATTGCCATAACTTTGTGCACGATCGTCTGATTCACCATTATGACCAGAATCCGAAAAGATCTCCGTGGGAAACACGACGCGTAGATGAGCCGCAGGCGAATCTGGAGGGACCCGTATCTTCGATTACAAATATTTTGAATCCTTACCGTGGCACGGATGGGTTCTGCATGAGCATAATTTGTTGCAAATCTCCAGCGGGCGCAACCTCACCCGCACACCAGATCCCATGAGAACTCTTCAGTTATGAATGCTTGGACGAGAGTAGTACTATCATGGGTGACCTCTTCGGAAGTCATCTTGTTAAACCATCTGTTGATTCCGCCCATTTTATTTCCTTTTATTTAATTTTATTTTACCATTGATGCGAATAACTCGGAGATCGACTCCGAAAATGTCATCGATGGGATATCTCGGACTGAAAAATAAGAGTCGTGAAGCCCACATGGCTGATCCACGCATCTCGTATGGAGGCTGCACGAAAATTTCCATAACTTCGCACACGATCTTCCGATTCACCAATATGACCCCAATCTGAAAGATCTCCGCGGGGCGCACGACGCATAGATGTGTTGCAGATGCATCTGGTGGGACCCGTATCTCCGATTTTGGCTATTTCGAAGCCTTACCGTGGCACGACGAGTTCCGCATGAGCACAATTTGCGGCAAATCTCCAGAGGGAGCGACTACACCAGCACACCAGATCCTATGAGAGCTCTTCTAAGCTTGGGCGAGAGCAAGATATGGGTGACCTAGGAAGTCTTCATGTTGAACAATCTGTTGATGCCGCCCTTTTTATTTCCTTTTATTTTTCTTTTATTTTATCATTTATGACGGAGAACATGGCGATCGAGTCCGAAAATGTCGTAGATGGGATGCCACGGACTAAAAAACATGAGCCGTGTGTTCCACAAGCTGATTCGCGCGTCTCGTGTGGAGGCTGCACAGAAATTGCCATAACTTCGTGCACGATCATCCGATTCGCCATTATGACCACAATCCAGAAAGGTCTTCGTGGCGACGACGCAACAGCCAGAAGATCTCGCACCAGTATCTCGATTTTGGCTATTTGGAAGCCTTACCGCGGCACGTATGAGATCCGCATGAGCATAATTTGCGACAAATCTCTAGCGAGGGAGACCGCACCAAAGACATAAATCCCATCGAACTCTTCGCTTATGCGTGCTATAAAGATGGTGGGTGACCTCCTCGGTTGAACCATTGAACCATCTGTTGATGCCGCCCATTTTATTTCCTTTTAGTTTTATTTTATTTTACGGTTGATGCCAGAGAACTCGATGATCAACCCCAAAAACATCATCAACGGGATTCCTTGGACTAAAAAACATGAGCCATGGGGCCCATACAGCTGATCCATGGGTCTCGTGCAAAGGCCGCACGAAATCGCCATAACTTCGTGCACGATCGTCCGATTCGCCATTATGACCCTAATCCGAAAAGATCTCCACGGGGCGCACGACACATAGATCAGCCAAAGGCACATCTAACGGACCAGATCTTCGATTTCTATTTGAAGCCTTTACCGCGCAGACCGGGTTCCGCATGAGCATAATTGATCTCCGGTGCGCCGCGCACCAAAGACACTAGATCCCATGAGAACTCTTCAGTTAAGCGAGCTTGGGCGAGAGCAATACTATGATGGGTGACCTCCTGGGAAGTCGTTGTGTTGAATGATCTATTTATGTAGCCCATATTATTTTATTTTACCATTGACGCCAAAGAACTCAGCGATTGACTCCCAAAATGTCATCGATGGGATGCCTCGGAATGAAAAACACGAGCCGTGGGGCCCACGAGGCTAATCCGCGCGTCTGGTGCGGAGGCCGCACAAAAATCGCCAAAACTTCACGCTTGATCATCCGATTCACCATTATGATCCCAATCCAGAAAGATCTCGGCGTGACATGACGCAGATGTGCCAAAGCGGGGACACGTATCTCGATTTCGACTATTTCAAGCCTTACCGCAAAGACATGGGTTCCGCATGAGCATAATTTATAAAATCTCCATGCGACGCACCAAAGACACCGATCACATGAGTACTCTTCAGTTAAGCGTGCTTGGGCGAGAGAAGCACTATGATGGGTGACCTCCTGGGAAGTCGTCATGCTGAACCATCTCTTGATGTCGCCCATTTTATTTCCTTTATTTTTATTTTATTTTACCGCTTGACGGAGAAAAACGTCATCAATGGGATGCCTTAGACTGAAAAAGAAGAGTCGTGGGGCCCATGCAACTGATCCACCTGTCTCGTGCATAAGCCACAAAAAATTGCCATAACTTTGAGCACGATCGTCTGATTCTCCATTATGACCCCAATCCGGAAAGATCTCCCCGGGGTGCATGACCTGCAGATGTGCTGCAGGCGCATCTGGTGGGACCCGCATCTTCGATTTTGGCATGCTCGAAGCCTTACTGCGAAACGGACGAGTTACACATGAGCACAATTTGCAAAGAAATCTCCGTATGACCGCATCAAAGACACCGATCCTATGAGAACTCTTCAAATTAGCGTGCTTGAGAGCAGACTACAATGGGTGACCTCCTAGGAAGTGATCATGTTGAACTATCTGTTGATGCTGCCCATTTTATTTTATTTTATTTATTTTACCATTGACGCAACACAAATCGGAGATCGACCAAAATGAATTGGGATGCGAAAAACATAAGTCGGGGCCCATGCTACCGATCCACGCTCGTGGAGGCCGCATGGAAATTGCCATAACTTCATGCATGATCGTCGATTCTCCATTATGACCCAAATCCAGAAAGATCTCCGCTGGGCGAACGACGCTCAGATGACCCACAGGCGCATCGGGTCACGTATCTCCGATTTCCGTTAGTTTGAAGCCTTACCGCTGCACGGACGGGTTCCGTATGAGCACAATTTATGGTAAATTCTAGCTAAACCGCATAAAGACACCGATCCTATGAGAACTCTTCAGATAAGCATTCTTCAGCGAGAACAGGACTATAATGGGTGACCTCCTGGGAAGTCATTGTCTTGAACCATCTGTTGATACCGCCCATTTTATCTTTTTTTTCTTTATCATTGACACCGCAGAAATCGAAGATCAACTCCGAAAATGTCGTCGATGGAATGCCTCGAACTAAAAAACACAAGTTGTGGGGCCCACACGGCTGTTCCACTCATCTCGTGTCGAGGCCACACGAAAATTGCCATAACCTCACGCACGATCGTCCGATTCTCCATTATGACCCCAATCCAGAAAGATCTCTGGACGACACGATGACCAGAGCATCTGTCACGACCCCATTTCGCTATTTGAAGCCTTACCGCAAAGACGATGTTCCGCATGAGCATAATTTATGGCAAATCTCCAGCGGGCACGACCACACCAGCACATCAGATCCCATGAGAACTCTTTAATTAAGCGTGCTTTGGGGATAGTATTACTATGATGGGTGACCTCCTGGGAAGTCATCGTGTTGAACTATCTATTTATTTTATTTCTTTTTATTTGTATTTTATCTTAACATTGACGCTGGAGAACTCGGTGATTGACTCCAAAAATGTCGATGGGACACCTCAAACTAAAAACACGAGTCGTGGGGCCCACTTGGCTGATCCGCACGTCTTGTAGGGAGGCCAAAAATTGCCATAACTTCACGCTAGATCTTCCAATTCGACATTATGACCTCAATATTGAAAGATCTTCGTGGGGACAACGATGATGAAAGATTGCGGGATAAGATTCTCATTTCTAGTTCAAGCCTTACCATGGCACGCATACGTTCATGAGCACAATTTGCATCTAATCTCCAACGCTTAACCACACAAAGACAGAGCACATGAGAATTCTTCGCTGTGGGAAAGAGCAAGATTATGATGACCTCTGAAAGTCGGTTAAACCATCTATTGATTCCACCCATTTTATTTAATTTTATTTTTATTTTATTTTATCATTGACATCAGAAATTCATAATCGACAAAAACGCCGTCATGGGATGCCTCGATTGAAAACACGAGCCGTGGGGCCCACGCTCGATCCGCGGCATCTCGTGTGGAGGTCGCATGTAATTGCCATAACTTCACGATCGTCCGACGGCCATTATGACCCTAATCCGAAAGATTCGGGGCACGATGCAGATGAGCCACAAAGATCACTGGACCAGATCTGATTTTGATTATTTTGAAGCCTTATCACAGCACGGACCTCTCCATTTATTTATTTTATTATACCGTTGATGCTGAAGAACTCGGAAATCAGTTCTGAAAATGTTGTCGATGAGATGCCTCAGACTGAAAAACATGAGTCGTGGGGCCCACGTGGTTGATCCCCGCGTCTCGTGCGGCCTCCGAGTTGTGGGGCCCATGTGGCTGAAAATTACCATAACTTTGCGCACGATCGTCCGATTCACCATTATGATCCTAATCCAAAAAGATCTCCACGCGACGGCGCAGACACATGCATCTGCAGGACCCATATCTCGATTTCTATTATTTGAAGCACCGCGACACGGGATGAGCATAATTTGTAAATCTCCACGAAGCGACAAGCACAATATCCTATGAGAACTCTTCGCGTTGCTTGGGGAGAGCAATAGATGGGTGACCTTGGAGGTCATGTTGGAACCATCTGATGCCACCCATTTTATTTCCTTTATTTTTATTTTATTTTATCGATGGAGAACTCGTAATCGACAAAAATCATGGATGAGATGGCAAAAAACACGAGTAGGGGCGTGATCCATCTCGCGAGGTCGCATAAAAATCACCATAATTCGCCATGATGACTAATATCATAATCCGGAAAGATCTCTGGGCGACGATGCGTGATGTGTCGCAGCATCCGTATCTGGATTCCAATTCTCGCTTCAAGCCTACCGCACGACGGTTCTGATGAGCATAATTTGAAATTTACGGCCGCACTGTGACACGATCCATGAGAACTCATTAGTTGCTGCTTGGGCAAGAAATACTATGATGAGTGACCTCCGGAGGTCATCATATTGAACCATTGATGTCGCCATTTTATTTTATGTTATTTTTTTATTTTACCGCTTGACGCCGAGAACTCAAATCGACTCAAAAATATCGTCGGCGAGATGCCTTGACCAAAACATGAGTCGTGGGGCCACGCGGTTGATCTCGATCTCGTCAGGCGCACAAAATTACTATAACTCGCATCCCATCATCCGATTCACCATTATGATCCTAATCTGAAAGATCCTGGAGCGACGATGATGTGCTCGGATCCGCCAAGACTCGATCTCGATTTTAGAGCACCGCGGCACGGATGGGTTCCGCATGAGGATAATTTGCGACAATTCTCCAGCGGGCGCGACGAGAGCAATACAATGATGGGTGACCTCCTGGGAAGTCGTCGTGTTGAACTATCAGTTGATGTCACCTATTTTATTTTATTTTATTTTTATTTTATTTTATCGTTGATGCTGTAGAACTCGGAGATCGACTCCTACAATGTCATCGATGGGATGCCTCAGACTAAAAAAAAACACGTGGGGCCAACACGGAAATCCGCGCCTCGGGAGGCCCCATGGAAATCACCATAACTTCACACGACAGATTCCATTTAGATCCCAACTGAAAGATCTCCGAGGCGACGACGCTAGATGTGCCAAAGCATCTAGTGGGACCGCCTGATTTTAGCTTTTTCAAGCATTATCGCAAAGATGGACGTTCCGATAAGCACAATTTGCAGAAATCTCTCAGCGACCGCACATACTATATCACATGAGAACTCTTCGCTTAAGCTGCTTGCGAGCAAGATTATGATGGATGACCTCCTTGGAAGTCATCGCATTGAACCATCTGTTGATGCCACCTATTTTATTTTCTTTTGTTTTTATTTTATTTTATCGCTGACGGAGAACTCGCATCGACTAAAACGCCGTCGGGATGCATTGACGAAAACACGCACGCGGGTCACCTGCCGACGATCTCGCGCGGAGGCCGCACGAAATCGCCATAACTTGTGCATAATCATCCATTCGCCATTATGACCCAATCAAAAGATCTCCGTGGCCCACGATGAGCCAATAAGCCGCCGTGCACATCCGGATCCGATTCCATTTTTGAAGCCTTAGTGTGACAAGTACGGGTTCCGCATGAGGACAATTTGTGGCAAATCTTCAGCAGGCGCGACCGCACCAGCACACCAGATCACATGAGAACTCTTCGCTAAGCGCGTTTGCGAGCAAGATTATGATGGGTGACCTCCGGAAGTCATCGTGTTGAACCATCTATCGATGCCGCCATTTTATTTCTTTATTTTTTTTATCGCTGACCGAGAACTCGACTCAAAATGTCATTGATGTTTGACAAAAAATGAGCCGTGGGGCCCACGCTTGATCCGCGATCTCGTGAGGCCGCACAAAATCGCATAACTTCACGATCGTCCGATCGATTATGACCCCAATCCGAAAGATCTCGTGGCATGATGCAAAAGGTGCTGAGGCGATCGGACCGTTCTCGATTTTGGCTATTTCAAGCCTTACCGTGGACACGATGGGTTCCACATAAGCATAATTTATCAAATCCAAGCGTGACCGCACAAGACACCACCCCATGAGAACTCTTCGCTAAGCATGCTTGAGAGCAATATTATGATGGGTGACCTCGAGAAGTCACCATGTTGAACCATCTATTGATGCCGCCATTTTATTTCTTTTATTTTATTTTATTTTATCATGACGGAGAACTCGGAAATCGACTCAAAAATGTCATCGATGGGATGCTCGATCAAAACATGCCGTGGCCCACGCTGCCGATCCGCGTGGAGGCCGATGAAAATCACCATAACTTCACGATCCCGATTCTCCATTATGACCCACCAAAGATTTTCACACGAGCATAAAGCAAACGCGCGGGACCCAGATCTGATTTTGGCTTTTGAAGCCTTACGCACGCACGGGTTTCGCATGAGCATAATTTGGCAAATCTCCAGCGAGACCGCACCAAAGACAAGATCACATGAGAACTTTTAAGCTGCTTGGGCGAGCAGACTATGATGGGTGACCTGGAAGTCGCGTGAACCATCCTTGATTCCGCCCATTTTTTTTTTTTTATTTTATTTTACCGTTGCGCGAGAACTGGATCGACTCAAAATGTCATCGATGGGATTCTGAAAAACACCATGGGGCTCACATGACTGATCATGCTCGGAGAGGTCGCACAAAATTGTGATAACTTCGCATCATCATCCGATTTCCATTATGACCCCAATAAAAGATCTCCATGGGGCGCATGACGCGCAGATGATGCAGCAGATATGGTGACTCAGATCTGATTTCTGAAGCTTTATCAGCATGGACGTTCTATGAGCACAATTTACAAAATCTCTAGCGACGCACAGACACCGATCCCATGAGAACTCTTCGCTTAAGCGTTTGGTGAGAGCAAGTACTATGATGGGTGACCTTGGAAAGTCGTGGTTGAACCATCTATTGATGCCGCCCATTTTATTTCTTTTATTTTATTTTATTTTACCTGATGCGAGAACTCGCGATCGACTCAAAATATCATCGGGGATGCCTCTGATAAAAAACATGTCCATGGGGCCCACCGATCCGCGTCGTGGAGGCCACACAAAAATTGCCATAACTTCGCGATCGCCAATTCCATTATGACCCAATCCGAAAGATCTCCTCGCAATACCACGTAGACATGTCGTATCTCACTATTTCAAAGCCTTACCGCTATTCGCCATATGAGCACAATTTGGCAAATCTCCAGAAGTGCATTGCACCAAAGACACCGATCCATGAGAACTCTTCCATTAAGCTTGCTTGGATGAGAGCATTACTATGATGGGTGACCTTATGGGAAGTCATCGTGTTGAACCATCTGCTGATGCCGCATTTTATTTCTTTATTTTATTTTATTTTACGCTGATGCCGAGAACTCGATCAACTCAAAAATGTCATCAATGGGATGCCTCAGACTGAAAAACATGAGTCGGGGCCCATCGATCGCATCTCGTGGGAGGCCATTAAAATTGCCATAACTTCACTACATCGCCGATTCGCCATTATGACCCCAATCAAAGATCTTGCATGACGGTGATGAGCTAGTATCTGGGGACCCGATTCACACTATTTTGAATTCACATACGGCGGTTCTCGATGAGCATAATGCAAATCTCATCTCGACCACCCAAGACACTAGATCCATGAGAACTCTTCGCATGCTAAGAGAGCAATATGATGGTGACCTCTGAAGTCCTTGTTGAACCATCGTGATGCCGCCCATTTTATTTTCTTTTATTTTTATTTTATTTATTTTACCGCTGATGCCGGAGAACTCGAGATCGACTCAAAATGTCATCGGGATGCCTCGACGAAAAAAGAGGGCATCACGCATCGCAGAGGCCACATGAAAATCACCATAACTTCATGCACGATCTTCTGATTTTCCAATATGACCCCAAACTGGAAAGATCTGCATGACGACAGATGTGCATAAGAGACGGACCCATATCTTCATTCGCTATTTGAAGCCTTACCGCCACAGACGATTTTCAATGAGCACAATTTAGGCAAATCTCCGGGCGGACACAAAGACACCATCACATGAGAATTCTTGAGTTAAGCTTGAGCAAGATTACTATGATGGGTGACCTCTGGAAGTCATCGTGTTGAACCATCTGTTAATGCCGCCCATTTTATTCCTTTTATTTCTATTGTATTTTACCATTGACGCTAGAGAACTCAGAGATCGACTCTAAAAACATCGTTGATAGGATGCCTCGTACTAAAAAACATGAGTCGTGGGGCCACTCGACTAATCCACACGTCTTGTGTGGAGCTCACACGAAAATCGCCATAACTTCATGCATGATCGTATGATTCACCCTAATGACCCCAATAAAGATCTCTGGGAACGGCAAGGTGATCCTGCCCATCTGACAGATTCTCCATTTCGCTATTTCAAAGCCTTACCATGCACTGGGTTCCGCATGAGCATAATTTATGGCAAATTCCGCCGGGCGACCGCATCCAGACACCGATCCATGAGAACTCTTAGTTAAGAGCTTGGCGAGAGCATTACCATGATGGGTGACCTGAAGTCATCGTTGAACCATCTATGACCATTTTATTTTATTTTATTTTATTTTATTTAATCGGAGAACTCCGATCAATGTGACGTGGGATGCCTGACCGAAAACATAAGACGAGGCCTACATGGCCGATCAGCTCTTCTCGTAGGGCACGAAAATCGCCATAACTCATGCACGTCCGATTCGCCATTATGACCATAACTGAAAGATCTCCATGGGTGGCGATGCAATGTGCCAAAGGCGACCGCGGACTCAGATTCGATTTTGCTATTTAAGCCTTACCGCAAGACGGACGGGTTCGCATGAGCACAATTTGGCAAAACTCCTGACCACAAAGACACCGATCACATGAGAACTCTTCGCTAAGCGTGCTTGGGTGAGCATTACTATGATGGGTGACCACCGAAGTCGTTGAACCATCCATTGATGCCACCCATTTTATTTCCTTTTATTTTTATTTTATTTTATCATCGAGAACGATCGACTCAAAATGTCATCGATGGGATGCCTGACTAAAAAACACGCGGTCATGGGGGCCGATCTGCGTCTCGTGTGGAGGCCGCATGCCCATAAATTCATGCACGATCGCCCGCATTATGACCCCAATCAAAAGATTTGACGATGAGTGATGCGCAGCGAGATCCCCTATTCATTTCGCTATTTTCAAGCCTTACCGTGACGATGAGTTCGCATGAGCATAATTTGGACAAATCTCAGACGCACCGCAATCACACCATATCCCATGAGAACTCTTCGCTGCGAAGCAGAGCATTACTATGATGGGTGACCTCGGAAGTCATCGTTGAACCATCGTTGATGTCGCCATTTTATTTCTTTATTTATTTTATTTTATCATATGCTGAGAACTGATCGACTCAAAAAATGTCATCGATGGGATGCCTCGTTGAAAAAAAGAGCCGTGGGGCCCACGTCGATCTCTCATCGTGGGAGCACAAAATCCATAACTTCGCGCACGATCATCCGATTCCATTATGACCCAACCGAAAGATCTCGCGGGAGCACGATGCGCGATATGCCGCAGAGCCAAGGACATATCTCCGATTTCGCTATTGGCTTACGCACATGACGTTTTGCATGAGCATAATTTGCAAGAAATCCCACGACACACCAACACACCGATCCCATGAGAACTATTTAAGCGGCATGAAGAGCAATACTATGATGGGTGACCTCGGAAGTCATCGGTTGAACCATCTATGATGCCGCCATTTTATTTTTTATTTTTATTTTATTTTATTTGACGCGGAGAACTCGGTGATCGACTAAAATCATCGATGGGATGCCTCGAGAAAATATGAGCCATGGGGGCCCACGCTAATATCGCCTCGTGGAGGTCGCACGAAAATCATAACTTCACGCACGATCGTCCTGCCATTATGACCCCAATAAAGATCTCCGACGCGTGATGCCAAAGGTGCATCTCGGACCCGATCTCCGATTTAGCTATTTCAAGCCTTACCACGACGTGTTCCATATGAGCACAATTTGCAAATCTCCAGGGGCGACCAAAAGACACCGATCACATGAGAACTCTTGTTAAGCTGAGAGCAAGATATGATGGGTGACCTCCTGAAGTCATCGTTGAACCATCTATTGATGCCACCATTTTATTTCCTTTTTTTAATGCGGAGAACTCGAGATCGACTCAAAATGTCTGATGGGATGCCTGACTAAAAAAAACATGAGCCGTGGGCCCACGAATTAATCCACGATATCATGTGGAGGCACGAAAAATCGCCATAACTTCACGCACGATCATCCATTCCATTATGACCCCAATCAAAGATCTTGGATGATGACGAAATGATGACCGCAGCATTGGACCGATGATAATTATTTCAAGCCTTCAAGTACATGGGTTCGATATACAATTTAAATCTCGGGCGCGACCACACAAAGACACCGCATCCCATGAGAACTCGCTAAATGAAGCAAGAGCATATGATGGGTGACCTCGGGAAGTCATCGTGGAACCATCTATTGATGCCGCCATTTTATTTCCTTTTTTTATTTATTTTATTTTATCATCGGAGAACTAGGATCGACTCAAAATCGATGGGATGCCTCGATCAAAAAACATGAGCATGGGGCCCACGGCCGATCCACGCTCATGGAGGCATAAAATCCATAACTTCATGCACAATCGTCCGATTCCATTATGACCCCAATCCGAAAGATCTCCGGCATGCGCGCAGATGAGCCATCATGGGCAAGACAGATCTCATTTTGGCTATTTCAAGCCTTACGTGGCATGACGTTCGCATGAGCACAATTTGGCAAATCTAAGTCGACCGCACTCAAAGACACTAGATCCCATGAGAACTCTTCAAAGCATGCTTGGTGAGAGCAAGATACATGGGTGACCACCTGGAAGTCATCGGTTGAACCATCTGATGTTGCCCATTTTATTTTATTTTTATTTTATTTTACCGCTGATGCCGAGAACTCGATTAATCAAAATGTCATTGATGGATGGGAACAAAAACATGAGTCGGGGGGATCCTCGCGCTCATGGTAAGGCCGCAAAATCACCATAACTTCACGCATCGTCATTCGCCATTATGACCCCAATCCAAAGATCTCGGGGCGCATGACGATGTGTGCAGCATCTGGGACTATCTCCATTTCGCTATTTGAAGCCTTACCGCGAACGAAGTTTTGCATGAGCACAATTTGCAGCAAATCTCCAAGCGACCGCACTAAAGACAATCACATGAGAACTCTTCGTAATGCTTGGCGAGAGTACTATGATGGGTGACCTCGAAGTCGTCGTTGAACCATCCTGATGTCGCCCATTTTATTTCCTTTTATTTTATTTTATTTTACCATGCCGGAGAACCGGATCGACTCAAAATGTGATGATGGGATGCCTTGAAAAAACATGAGTCGTGCCCACGTGATCCGCGATCTGGAGGCCACGAAAATCACCTTAACTTCGTGCACGATCGTTCGATTCGCCATTATGACCCAAATCCGAAAGATCTCCGGGCGATGACGCAGAGATGTGCCGAAGCATCGGGACCATATATCTCCATTTTCAGCTAGTTCAAAGCCTTACCGTGACACAGACGGATTCTACATGAGTATAATTTGCTGCAAATCTCTAACGAGCGCGACCACACCAACACACCATATCACATGAGAACTCTTCAATTAAGTGTGCTTCGGCAGAGCAGTACTATGATGGGTGACCTCGAAGTCATTGAACCATCTTGATGCCACCCATTTTATTTCTTTTTATTTTTTTATTTTACCATGATGCGAGAACTCGGATCGACTAAAATATCATGAGATGCCGTTAAAAAAACACGATGGCCCATCGACCATCCGCGGAGGCCGCATAAAAATAACGCCTTATGACCATCTTCCGATTCTCCATTATGACCCAATCCGAAAGATCTCAGAGGGTGCACGCATGAGATGCGTGAGATCCGGGACCGTATCTCTGATTTTGATCAAAGCCCGCTGCACGGACGGTTCCGATGAGCATAATTTGCAAATCTCCAAATCGCACCATACCAGATGATCATAAGAACTTTCTGTGTGTTTGAGAGCAATACTATGATGACCTCCGGAAGTCATCGTTGAACCATCTGCTGATGCCCATTTTATTTCCTTTTTATTTTATTTTATTTTACGTTGATGAGAACTCGACGATCGACTCAAAATGTCATCGATGGGATGCCTCGACTAAAAACACGAGTCGGGCCCATGCGTCGCATGTGAGGTCAAGAAAATCACCATCGCACGTCCGATACCCATTATGCCCTAATCCGAAAGATCTGGCGACGACGCATACATGTGATGAAGCACATCAGGGACCATATCTATTTTGGCTATTTAAAAGCCTTACCATAACGTTCGCATGAGCATAATTTGAAAATTCCCATGACGCATGCACAAAGACACCATCACATGAGAACTCTTCGCTAAGCTGCTTGAGAGCAAGACTATGATGGGTGACCTCGGAAGTCATCGTGTTGAACCATCCGCTGATTTTATTTCCTTTATTTTATTTTACCGCTGACGGAGAACTCGATCGACTCAAAATGTCATCGGGATGCCTCGAAAAACATGAGTCGGGGCCACGGTCGATCTCGCGCTCGCGTGAGGCCATAAAATCACCATAACTTTGTGCACCATCATCCATTCTCCAATGACCAATCCAAAAGATCTCAGGGCACGATGTGCAGCATGTAGGCATCTGCTGACCCGTGACTCGCTATTTCAAGCCTTACCATGGCAGTTCCATGAGCATAATTTGTGGAAATCTCCAACGGGCGACGCACCAAGCACAAGATCCATGAGAACTCTTCGCTTAAGCTGCTTGGGCAAAGAACATGATGGTGACCTCCTGAAGTCATCGTTGAACCATCTATTGATGCCCATTTTATTTTATTTTATTTTATTTTATTTTACCATGACGCCGAGAACTGAGATCGACTAAAAATGTCATCGATGGGATGCCTGACAAAAAACATGAGAGGGCCCATGATCCGCGATCTGTGTGGAGGCCGCACAAAATCGCCATAACTTGCACGCATCATCCGATTCACATTATGACCCCAATCCGAAAGATCTGTGGGACGATGACGCAGATGAGCCAGCGTGCACATGGCCGACTGATCTCCATTGGCTATTTGAAGCCTTACCGCGGGACGGATAATTTAATGAGCACATGCAAAAATCTCTTGACCGACAAAGACACCGATCCATGAGAACTCTTCGCGTGTTTGGGTGAGAGCAAGATAATGGGTGACCTCGAAGTCATGTTGAACCATCTGATGCTACCCCATTTTATTTCCTTTATTTTATTTTATTTGACCGGAGAACTGATCGACCAAAAATGTCGATGGATGCCTCGACCGAAAAACATAGCCGTAAATACGCGATCCGCTGTCTTGTGGAGGCCGCAGCCATAACTTCATGCAGCTCATTCGATTCACCATTATGACCCCAATCGAAAGATCTCCGTGCGACGATGATGCCGAGCGCATCGGACTGGGATTCCAATTTCACTATTGCTTTTCTTGCACGACGGGTTCCGCATGAGCAATTTTGTGGCAAATCTCCAGGCGCCGCACCGCACACTAGATCCATGAGAACTCTTCGCTAAGGCTTGCGAGAGCGATATGATGGGTGACCTCCTAAGAAGTCGTCGTGTTGAACCATCTATTGATGCTACACATTTTATTTCTTTATTTTATTTTACATGCCGAGAACTTGATCGACTCAAAAAACATCATAGATGGGATGCCTTTGAAAACACGAGTCATCATGGCCGATCTCGCCTCGTGGAGGCTACAAAAATCGCCATAACTTCACGCATCATCCCATTCCCATTATGACCCCAATCTGAAAAGATCTCGGGCGACGACACGCAGATGAGCATATTCCGTGGACAGATTCCCATTTGGCTATTTTGAAGCCTTACGCCACGGGTTCGCATGAGCACAATTTGTGGAAATCTCCAATGGGCACGGCCGCACCAGCACACTAGATCCCAAGAGAACCCTTCAGTTAAGCTTGTTTGGGTGAGTGCAGTACTATGATGGGTGACGGGAAGTCGTGAACCATCTATTGATGCCATCCTTTTTTTTTTTATTTTTATTTTATTTTAATTCAGGAGAATTGATCGACTCAAAATGTCATCGATGGGATGCCTTGACGAAAAACATGAGCCGTGCCCACAATGATCCTGTCTCGTGTGGAGGCCGCACGAAAATCACATAACTTCGACCATCGTCCATTATGACCCCAATCCGAAAGATTTCCACGGGCGATGATGCCGATGAGCCAAAGCGACCCGATCTCCAGATTTTGCTATTTCAAGCCTTAATTTATGCCAAATCTCCAGCAGGCGTCATCGCAATAGCACACCAGATCACATGAGAACTCTTCAGTTAAGCATACTTGGGGAGAGCAGTACTATGATGGGTGACCTCTTAGAAGTCGCCGTTGAAACCATTACTTTATTTTATTTTTTTTTTAATTTTATTTTATTTTACTATTGACACCATAGAACTCGATGATCGACTATGAAAATGTCATCGATGGGATGCCTCAAACTGAAAAATACGAGTCGTGGGTCCTACGCGGCTGGTCCGAGTGTCTCATGTGGAGGCTGCATGGAAATCACCATAACTTCACACACGATCATCATATTCGCCATTATGACCCCAATCTATAAAGATCCGTGACGACACACGATAAGCGATGCATCTAGCGTGACCAGATTCCATTTCGCTAATTTGAAACCATCAGAGACGCGAAGTTCGATGAGCACATCAGGACAAAATCTATAGTGGGCGCGATCGCACGAGCACACCAGATCTCATGAAAACTCTTCAGTTAAGCGTGCTTGGGCGAAAGCAATACTATGATGGGTGACCTCTTAGGAAGTCATCGTGTTGAACCATATGTTGATGCCGCCAATTTTTTTCCTTTTATTTCTAATTTATTTTATCATTGACGCCGAGAACTCGTGATCCCAAAATGTCATGATGGGATGCCGACGAAAAAAGCCGCGGTGCTATGCGGCTGATCCACACATCTCGTGTGGAGGTTGCACGAAAATAGCCATAACTTCACGCACGATCGTCGGATTTGCCATTATGACCCCAAATCGAAAAGATCTCGCCACAGCGTAGACGAAGCCGCAGCGATCGTGACCCAGATCTCCATTTTGGCTAGTTCAAGACGCACGCGCACGACGGTTCTGTGATAGCACAATTTGTAAATATCCTATACGACCGCACTCAAAGACACCGCATCCCAAGAGAACTCTTCAGTTAAGCGTGCTTGAGCTAGACCAGTACTATGATGGGTGACCTCTTGCGAAGTCGCAGTGTTGAACCATCTGTTGATGCCACCCATTTTATTTCCTTTTATTTTTATTTTATTTTACCATTGATGTCGGAGAACTCGGCTATCGACTATGACAACGTCATCGATGGGATGCCTCTGACTGAAAAACATGAGCCGTGGGGACCACGAGGCTGATCTGTGTGTCTCGTGTGGAGGCCGCACAAAAATCGCCATAACTTCGTGCACGATCGTCCGATTCGCCATTATGACCCCAATCCGAAAATATCTCCGCAGGGCGCATGACGTGCAGATGTGCCAAAGGTGCATCTGGCGGGACCCATATCTCCAATTTTGGCTATTTTGAAGCCTTACCATGGCACAGATGGGTTCCACACAATTTGTGGCAAATCTCCAGCAGGCACCACCGTGCCAGCACACCGAATCACATGAGAACTCTTCAATTAAGCATGCTTGGGTGAGAGCAGTACTATGATGGGTGACCTCTTGAGAAGTCGTCGTGTTGAACCATCTGTTGATGCCACGATTTTATTTCTTTTTTATGTTATTTTATTTTACTGTTGACGCCGGAGAACTCGACGATCTAGCGGGACCCGTATCTTTGATTTTGACTATTTCAAATCATTACCGCGGCACGGACGGGTTTTGGATGAGCACAATCTTGGGTAAATCTCCAGCGCTGATCAAAGACACCACATCCTATGAGAACTCTTCGCCATGCGTTTGGGACGAGCAGATGGGTGACCTTTTGAGAAGTCGTCGTGTTGAACCATCAGTTGATGCCGCCCGTTTTATTTCCTTTTAATTTTATTTGATTTTACTATTGACACCGGAGAACTCGGCGATTCACTCTGAAAATGTCGTCGATGGGTTGCTTCAGACTGAAAAACATGAGCCAAGGGTCCCACGCGGCTGGTCCGAGCATCTCATGTGGAGGCTGCATGGAAATCACCATAACTTCGCCAATGATCACCAGCACAATTTTATGCAAATCTACCGCGCGGCTGACGCAGCACACGATCCCATGAAAACTCTTCGCTAAGCTGTTTGCAGAGCAATACTATGATGGGTGACCTCTTAGGAAGCGGTCGTATTGAACCGTCTATTGATGCCGCCCATTTTTTTCTTCTATTTCAATTTTATTTTATCATTGATGTCATAGAACTCGATCGACAAAATGTCGATGGGATGCTCGGATCAAAAATATGAGCCGCAGGCCTACGCGGTCGATCCATCGCTGGAGGCCGCACATATATATATATATATATATATATATATATATATATATAACTTACGCATGATCGCCCGACGGCCATTATGACCCCAATTCGAATGATCTCCGCGAGCGACGACGCCGCAGATGAGCGCAGCATAGACCCGTGATCTCATTTTGGCTATTCAAGCCTTACCGCAAAGATGACGTGATCCACATTAGCACAATTTATTGCAACGTAGCCACCGCCAAAGACACCGCATCCCAATGAGAACTCTTCAATTAAGCGTTGGGAGCAAGACTATGATGGGTGACCTCTCGTGAAGTTGAACCATCTGTTGATGTCGCCCATTTTATTTCCTTTTATTTTTATTTTATTTTACCATTGATGTCGAAGAACTCAACGATCGACTCTGACAACGTCATAGTTGGGATGCCTCCCACTGAAAAACATGAGCTGTGGGGACCACGAGGCTGATCTACGTGTCATGTGTGGAGGCTGCATAAAAATTTCTATAACTTTGTGCACGATCGCCTGATTCGCCATTATGACCCCAACTGAAATATCTCATGGGCATGACATGCGATGTGCCAAAGGTATCCGGGACCAGATTCCAATTTTGGCTATTTTGAAGCCTTACAAGGCATGGACGAAGTTCCACAAGAGCATAATTTGGTAAATCTCCAACTACCACCGTGACAGATCACATGAGAACTCTTCGCTAAGGGGCGAGCAAGATTATGATGGGTGACCTCTTGGGAAGTCATGTTGAACCATCTGATGCCGCCATTTTATTTCCTTTTATTTTATTTTATTTTACCGTTGACGGAGAACTCGATCAAAATCATCTGGGATGCCTCGACTCAAAAATATGAGCATGGGGACAGGTCGATCCACGATCTCGTGGAGGCCGACGAAATCACCATAACTGCATGATCGACCGATTCGCCATTATGACCCCAATCCAAAGATCTCCATGGGCGCGACGACGCGATGCCAAAGTGCACATCTAGCGGACTGATCTCCAATTTTGCTATTTTGAAGCCTCGCCAACGACGGGTTCCGATGAGCATAATAAAAATCCGCCGGTGTCACCGCAAAGACACCGCATCACATGAGAACTCTTCGCTAAGCTGCTTTGGGTGAGCTGCAGATTATGATGGGTGACCTCTGAAGTCACCGTGTTGAACCATCTATTGATGCCGCATTTTCTTTTTATTTTAATTTTATTTTTTATGATCGCCGTAGAACTTCGATCGACTCACGAAAATATTGTAGATGGGATGCCTCAGGCGAAACTCAATGATCGAATCAGCGTCATCGATGGGATGCCTCGACTACCGACGGGAGCCCAGGCGCGATTCGCACCTCGTCACGAACTACATAAAATGCGCTTCGCATGATCATCGATTGCCATTTATGACCCCAAAAAAAGATCTCTTGAGGCGTCTGGCCGAGATGAGTCCACGGCGCATCTGGCGGGACGTATCTTCGATTTTGGCTATTTGAATCATTAACGCTGACGGGTTTGGATGAAAATTTCGGTAAATCTGCCGTACGCGGCCGACACCTGGATCTATGAACTCTTGATTAAGCGTGCTTGGGAAGCGATCTATGATGGGTGACCTCCTGGGAAGTCATCGTGTTGTACCATCTAATGGTGCCGCCTAATTTATTTTCTTTTATTTTTATTTTATTTTATCGTTGATGCATAACTTCGAGAGATGACTCGAAAAGGTCGATGGAATGCTTGAGAAAAAACATCAGCTGGTGGCGCACTTCGTCTTCTCAGGCCCAACGAAAATCACCATAACTTTACGCACGATCATCCGATTCATCGTTATGACCCCAATTTAGAAAAATCACCGTGGGGCGATACGATGTCGCTAATAGGGGTATCTCGATTCTAGCTATTTTAAATCTTTACCGCATCATAGACGGGTTTTGGATGAGCATAATTTGCATCAAATCTCTAGGAGTGATACGAGCACACGGATCTCGAGAACTCTTGATTAATCGTGTTGGGGCGAAACCTATGATGATGACCTCACAGGAAGTCATCGTGTTAAACAATTTGTTGATGTCACCCATTTTATTTCTTTTAATTTTTATTTTACTCTACCGTTGACGCCAGAGAACATGGTGATCGGCTCCAAAAAAGGAGTAGATGGTATGCCTCGGACTGAAAAAAATGAGCTGTGGGGCCCACTCGACTGATCCGCACGTCTAGTGTGGAGGCCGCACGAAAATCGCTATAACTTCACGCACGATCATCCGATTCACCATTTATGTCCCTAATCCGGAATGATCTCAGATCGCAGATGAGTCATCGCATCATTTTGGACTGTATCTCGATTTCGACTATTTGAAGCTTACTGGCGGCCGGATTTTGGATGAGCTTGCGGCAAATCTCCGGCGGCACAAAGCACCGATTCCATGAGAACTCTTCAGTTAAGCGTGTTTGGGCGAGAGCAGTACTATGATGGGTGACCTCTTAGGAAGTCTTCATTTTGAACCGTCTGTTAATGCGCTAATTTATTTCCTTTTATTTTTATGTTATTTTACCGTTGACATCGCAGAACTCGAAGATCAACTCCAAAAGCATCATCGATGGGATGCCTTGGACTGAAAAATATGATATATGGGGCCCACGAGGTTGGTTCGCGCTTCTCGTGCGGAGGCTGCATAGAAATCACCATAACTTCACGAACGATCATCTTATTTGCCATTATGACCCCAATCCAGATAGATCTCCGTAGGGCGCACGATGCGCAGGTGTGACGTAGGCGCATTTGGCGGGACTCGTATCTCCGATTTTGGCTATTTCGAAGCTTTATCGCAGCATGGACGGGTTTCGGATGAGCACAATTTATGAAAATCTCTAGTGGGCGCGACCGCACCAGGACACCAAATCTCATGAGAACTTTGTAGTTAAGCGTGTTTGGACGAGAGCAATACTATGATGAGTGACCTCTTTGGAAGTCATCGTGTTGAACCATCTAATGATGCCGCCCAATTTATTTTATTTTATTTTTATTTTATTTTACGGTTGATGCATAACTCGGAGATCGACTCCGAAAAGGTCGTCGATGGAATGCTTCGGAATGAAAAACACAAGCTGGCGTAGACAGGCCGCTGGTCGCATCATCAGGCCCAATCACCATAACTTCCGCATCGATCGCCGATTCTATGACCCCAATCAAAAAAATCAATGGGGCGCGACATGAGATGTGTGAGCACATCTAGGAGGACCGTATCTCCGATTTTGGCTATTTTGAATCTTTACTGCTGCATAGACGGGTTCCGGATGAGCATAATATGCGTCAAATCTCTAGCGGGGTAGCGAGCACACCAGATCCCATGAGAACTCTTCAGTTAATCGTCTTTGGCGAGAGCACTACTATGATGGGTGACCTCCTGGGAAGTCATCGTGTTAAACAATTTATTGATGCCACCGATTTTATTTCTTTTAATTTTTATTTTATTTTACTGTTGACACCAAAGAACAAGGTGATCGGCTCCGAAAATGGCATAGTTGGGATGCCTCGGTGAAAACATGAGTAGGGGCCTCGGCGATCGCGTTGTGGAGCCGCAAAATCTCTATAACCGTTACGCATCATCACCATTCCTTTTCGGAAAGATCTCTCCATGGCGCGGATGGTCGCATCTAGCGGGACACGTATCTCTGATTTTGACTATTTTGAAGCCTTACTGCGGCACCAACGGATTCTGGATGAGCTCAATTTGCGATAAATCTCCGGTAGTGCGCGCACACAGATCCCATGAGAACTCTTGATTAAGCGTGCTTGGCGAAGCGATCTTATGATGGATGACCTCTTAAGAAGTCTTTGTTTGGAACCATCTGTTAATGCCGCCCAATTTATTTCCTTTTATTTTTATGTTGTTTTACTGTTGACATCGCAGAATTCGAAGTTTGACTCCAAAAGCGTCATCGATGGGATTGCCTCGGACTGGAAAATACAAGATGTGGGGCCCACACGGCTGGTCCATGTGTCTCGTTCGGAGGCCTCATGAAAATCACCATAACTTTGCGAACGATCATCTTATTCGCCATTATGACCCCAATTCAGATAGATCTCCTCAGGGCGCACGACACGCAGATGTGATGTAGGCGCATTTAGCGGGACCTGTATCTCCGATTTCGACTATTTCGAAGCTTTACCGCAGCATGGACGGGTTCCGGATGAGCACAATTTATGGAAATCTCTAGTGGTAGCCTGACGCAAATCTCATGAGAACTTCTGCGGTTAAGCGTGTTTGGTGAGCAATCTTATGATGGGTGACTTCCTAGGAAGTTGTCGTGTTGAACCATCTATTGATGCCGCCCATTTTATTTACTTTTAATTATATTTTATTTTACCGTTGACATCAAAGAACTCGGTGATCGACTCCGAAAATGTCATAGATGGGATGCCTCGGACTGAAAAATATGAGTCGTGGGGCCCATGCGGCTGATCCGTGCTTTCGTGCGAAGGCCGCATGAAAATCACCATAACTTCTTGCACGATAGTCTGATTTGCCATTATGACCACAATCCGAAAAGATCTCCACGGGGTACACAATGTGCAGATATGCCACAGGTGCATCTGGTGGAACACGTACCTCCGATTTTGGCAAGTTCAAAGCCTTAGCAGGGCATGGACGGGTTCCGCATGATCATAATTAGGCAGTCTCCGGCGCGGCGCACCGGTACACCGGTTCTATGAGAACTCTTGATTAAGCGTGCTTGCGGCGATCTTATGATGGGTGACCTCCTGTGAAGTCGTTGTGTTGAACTAACTTTTGATAGAGCCAATTTTATTTCCTTTTATTTTTATTTTATTTTACCATTGACGTCGGAGAACTCGACAATTGACTTCGAAAATGTTATTGATGGGATGCCTCGGAATGAAAGAAATGAGGCGATGCGTCGGGAGGCGCAAGAAAATCGCCATAACCGATCATCGATCTCGATTCTTATGTAATCGGAAAGATCTTAATGGGGTGCACCACGTGCAGATGAGTCGCATGGCTGGACCGTCGATTTATTTGAATCCTTCTGCGCAAAATAGGTTTGGATGAGCATAATTTTACTGGCCAGCCTTTACGCAGATCCATGAGAACTCTTAGTTAAGCGTGCTTGCGAGCGCGATCTTATGATGGGTGACCACTCTTAGGAAATCGTCATGTTGAACTATCTGTTGATGCCGTGCATTTTATTTCCTTTTGTTTGTATTTTATTTTAATGTTGACGCTGGAGAACTCGATGATTAACTCCGAAAACGTCGTCGATGGAATCCCTCGGACTAAAAAACTTGAGCCATGGGGCCCAATCAGCTGATCCGCACATCTCGTGTGGAGGCCACACGAAAATCACCATAACTTTTTGCACGATCGTATGATTCGCCATTATGACCCCAATCTGGAAAGATTTTTGTGGGGCGCATGACGCGTAGATGAGCAGCACGGACGCGTACATGAGCATCTGGCGGGACACATATCTTTGATTTCGGCTAGTTCGAAGCCTTACCGTGGCACGGACGGGTTTCGCATCAGCATAATTTATGAAAAATCTCCAATGGGCACGACCGCACCAACACACTATATCCCATGAGAACTCTTCAGTTAAGCGTGCTTGGGAGAGAGTAGTCCTATGATGGGTGACCTCCTGGGAAGTCATCGTGTTGCACCATCTATTGATGAGGCGCATTTTATTTCCTTCTATTTGTATTTATTTTAACATTGACATCGGAGAACTCGATGATCGACTCCTAAAACGTCATCGATGGGATGTCTCGGACTGAAAAACATGAGCTGTGGGGCCCATTGGGCTGATCCGCGCATCTCATGTGGAAGCTGCATGAAAATTGCCATAATCTCGCCCACGATCGTCCGATTCGCCATTATGATCCCAATCTGGAAGGATCTCCGTGGGGCGCACGATGCGCAGATGAGTCATAGGCGCATCTAGAGGGAACCATATCTCTAATTTTGACTATTTCGAAGCCATACCGCGGCACGGATGGGTTCCGGTGAGCATAATTTATGGCAAAGCTCTAGCTGGCGCAACTGCACCTGCACACCAGATCCCATGAGAACTCTTAAGTTAGGCGTGCTTGGCCGAGAGCAGTACTATGATGGGTGACCACTCCTGGAAAATCATCGTGTTGAATGATTTGTTGATGTCGTGCAATTTATTTCCATTTATTATATTTTATTTTAACGTTGATGCTAGAGAACTCGATGATTGACTCCGAAAACATCATCGATGGGATACCTCAGACGAAAAACATGAGCCGTGGGGCCCACTGGGTTGATTCGCGCATCTCGTGAGGAGGCCGCACAAAAATCATAACTTCACGATCATCAATTATGACTATCTCGAAAGATCTCGCGGGCACAATGCGTAGATGACCCGCAGGTGCATCTGTTGGGACCCGTATCTCTGATTTTGACTATTTTGAAGCCTTACCACAGTACGGACGGGTTTCAGATGAGCAAAATTTATTGCAAAGCTCCAGTGGGCGCGACCGTACCTGCACACCAGATCAATGAGAACTCTTGAACTAAGCGTGCTTGGGAGAGAGCAATACTATGATGAGTGACCACTCCTGAGAAATCGTCGTGTTGAACCATCTATTAATGCCTTGCATTTTATTTATTTTTATTTTTATTTTATTTTGATGTTGGTGTCGGAGAACTCGGTGATCGCGTAAAATCGATGGGATGCCGCGGGCGGTGACCGGCAGGTGCATCTCGTGTCTACATCTATAACGCCTCGTCGATTCACCATAATCCGGAAGGATGGGCGTAGATGGGCATCATCTCTCATTTTGGCTATTTCTAATCCTTACCCGCCCTGAGCAGTTCCACATGAGCATAATTTCGAAATCTCTAGCGGTAGCCACATTCCATCATGAGAACTCTTGATTAAGCGTTTAAATACAATTCTATGACCTTCGAAAATCGTCGTGTTGAACCATATGTTGATCTTGTGCATTTTATTTCCTTTTATTTATTTTATTTTATTTTTGAAGAACTCGTGACTCAAATGTCATTGATGGGATGCATCGGACTGAAAAACATGAACCGTGGGGCCCGCTAGGCTGATCAGCTCATCTCGTGTGGAGAACGCACGAAAATCATCATAATTTCGCACATGATTGTCTGATTCACCATTATGATCAGAAAGATCTCTGCGGACGCGCGTATGAATGAGCACATCACGGGAACCGGTATGTCAGATGTTCAGCTAAAACGGCCGCGGACGGGTTCCACATAAGCAATTTAGTGTAAATCTCCAGCAGACGCGACCGTATAACAAAGGGATGACGAGAACTCTTGATTAAGCATGCTTGGCGAGCGATATTATGATGGGTGACCTCCTGGAAGTCTTCGTGTTAAACCATCTGTTCATTCCACCCATTTTATTTCCTTTTATTTTTTTTGTATTTTACCTTTATTTGGAGAACTCGAAAATCAACTCCGAAAATGTCATTGATGGGATGCCTCGGACTAAAAAGCACGAGCCATGGGGCCCATGCGGCTGATCCACATATATCGTGCAGGGGCCACAAGAAAATCTCCATAAATTTGTGCATGATCTTCCGATTTGCCATTATGAGCTTAATCCAGAAAGATCTCCAGGAGACGCACGACATGCAGATGAGCCACAGGGACAACTAGCATCCATATCTTCGATTTTGGCTATTTCAAAGCCTTATCGCGACACGTACAGGTTCCGCATGAGCAAAATTTGTAGCAAATCTCCAGCGGCCGTGACCACACTAGCTCACTAGATCCCATGTGAACTTTTCAGTTAAGCATGCTTGGCCGAGAACAGTACTATGATGGGTGACTTCCTGGGAAGTTGTCATATTGAACCATTTGTTGATGCCGCCCATTTTATTTCATTTTATTTTTATTTTATTTTATCGTTGACGTCGTATAACTCGACAATCGACTCTGAAAATTTTATTGATGGGATGCCTCGGAAAAATATGACCGGTAAACGATTCACACATCTCACATGGAGGTCGCATGAAAATCATAACCTCACGTCGTCGATTCACCATTATGACCCCCGGAAAGATTTTGATACGATGGTGATGAGCCGACATATCTAGGGACCCATATCTCGATTTTGGCTATTTGAAGCCTTATCGTGGCACACGTCGCATGAGCACAATTTGTGGCAAATCTCAATGAACACGATTACCGCACTAGTTCCATGATGAGAATTTACTTGGGTGAAGCGATCTTATGATGGGCGACCTCTTGGGAAGTCGTCGGGATGAACCATCTGTTGATGTCGCACATTTTAATTCCTTTTATTTTTATTTTATTTTACCGTTGATGTGGAAGAACTCGGTGATCGACTGCGAAAACGTCATTGATGGAATTCCTAGAACTAAAAAACACAAGTCGTTGGGCCCTAGTGGCTGATCTGCGTGACTCGTGCATAGGCCACACGGAAATCACCATAATTCATGCACAGTCATCCGATTCGCCATTATGACCCCAATCCAGAAGGAAATCCAGGCGCGAGCATGGATGTAGTAGGCCCATCCAGGACCATATCTCCGTTTTGCTATTTTGAAGCTAATGTAGCGGGCGGGTTCCGGATGAGCATAATTTGCGTTAAATCTCCAACAGGCACGACCGAACCAGCACACCATATACCATGAGAACTCTTCAGTTAAGCGTGCTTGGGCGAGAGTTGTACTATGATGGGTGACCTCCTAGGAAGTCATCGTTGAACCATATGTTGATGTCGCCCATTTTATTTCCTTTTATTTTTATTTTATTTTACCATTGACGCCAGAGAACTCGACGATCGACTGTGAAAACATCATTGATGGAATGCCTAGGACCAAAAAACATGAGCCATGGGTCCCACACGGCTAATCTATGTAACTCGTGTAGAGGCCGCACGGAAATCACCATAACTTCGCGCATGATCGGTCGATTTGCCATTATGATCCCAATCCAAAAAGATCTACATGGGGCACATGATGCGCAGATGTTCCACAGGCCCATTAGGCGGGACCCGTATCTCCGATTTCAGCTATTTTGAAGACTTCCGTGGCACGGACGGGTTTCAGATGAGCATAATTTGCGTCAAATTTCCAATAGGCACGGCTGCACCAGCACACCAGATTTCATGAGAACACTTCAGTTAAGCGTGCTTGGGCAAGAGCAATACTATGATGGGTGACCTCTTGGGAAGTCATCATGCTGAACCAACTGTTGATGCCCCCCATTTTATTTCCTTTTATTTTTATTTTATTTTACAATTATCGTCGGAGAACTAGGTGATCAACTCCGAAAACGTCATCGATTGGATGCCTCGGACTGAAAAACATGAGTCGTTTACGCTAATCCACATCATCTGGAGGAGGGAAATCACCATAACTTCATGCAATCGTCGATTATTCGCCATTATGACCCTAATCGAGAAAGATCGTTTGGGTGGGGCGTATCTCTATTTTCGACAAGTTTGAAGCCTTCTGCGCGCGGATGGGTTACATGAGCATAATTTCTTTGCAAATTTCCAACGAGCCGGCACTCACGGATGAGAACTCTTCAGTTAAGCATGCTTGGGCAAGAGTAGTATTATGATGGGTGACCTCCTGGGAAGTCGTCGTGTTAAACCATCTATTGATTCCTCCCATTTTATTTTATTTTATTTTTATTTTATTTTACGTTGGCCGGAGAACTTCAATTGACTCAAACGTCGATGACATGGCCGAAAAAACATGAGGGCCCTACAGGCGATCCTCGCATCTCATGTAGAGGCCCGCGAAAATCACCATAACCCGCACAATGCGATTGGCCAATATGATCTAATCAGGAAAGATCTCCGTGATGCACGATGCTAGATGTCTTGTGACTGTCAGTAGAACCCATGAAGCCTACCGACGGACGGGTTCCGCGAGAATAATTTGCGGCAAATCTCTCCGGGTGGGCAGCACCGGCCACACAAGATCATGAGACCTCTTGATTAAAGCATTCTTGAGGTGCAGAGCAATCTTATGATGGGTGACCTCCTAGGAAGCCATCGTGTGGAACTATCTGTTGATGCTGCCCATTTTATTTTATTTTATTTTTATTTTACCGTTGACGCCATGGAACTTCGGTGAATCGAAAATATCATGAAGAAATGCCTCAGTTGAAAAACAGCGTGGGGATGCGATCTCGCGTCTCGTCAGGCACGAATATCACCATAACTTTCGATCATCATCGATTGATTATGATCCTAATCGAAAGATCTCTCGGGCATCGATGCAGATGTGCCATAGGCGCATTTAGCATGACCCTTATCTCCAATTTTGGCTAGTTCAAAGCCTTACCGCGCCATGGGCGGGTTTTGCATGAGGATAATTTATGGCAATTCTCTAGCAGGCACGGCCGCACCAACACACCAGATCCTATGAGAACTCTTCAGTAAAGCATGCTTGGGCGAGAGCAATACTATGATGGGTGACCTCCTAGGAAGTCATCGTGTTGAATCATCAGTTGATGCCGCCCATTTTATTTTATTTTAGCGTTGACGCTGTAGAACTCGGAGATCAACTCAAAAATATCGTCAATGGGATGCCTCGGACTAAAAAACATGAGTCGTGGGGCTAACACAGCTGATCCGCGTGTCTCATGTTGAGGCCACCCCGAAATCGTCATAACCAGTGCGATTATATTCATTATTCAGGAAAGATCTGTGGTGCATGATGCAGAGGTGCGAGCACATCTGGCGACCGTATCTCCAATTTGTGTATTTCAAATCCTTATCGCGGCATGGACGGGTTCAACATTAGCATATTGTATTGCAAATCTCTAGCAGGCGCAACCGCACCAGCACACCAAATCACTTAAGAACTCTTCAGTTAAGTGTGCTTGGGTGAGAGCAGTACTATGATGGTTGACCTCCTGAGAAGTCGTCATGTTGAACCATTTGTTGATGCTGCCCATTTTATTTTAATTTATTTTTATTATATTTTATCGTTGACACCGAAGAACTCAAAAATTGACTCCAAAAACATCATCGATGGGATGCCGGTGAAAAAATGAGCGTTGTGCAGCGGTGATCCGCGATCTGCGTCTCGCAGGCCACGAAATCTCCATAACATCACCCATGATCATTTGATTCGCGATTATGATCTCAATCTGGGAAGATCTCTGCGGGGCGCACAATGCGCAAATGTGCAAAACGGGCATCTAGCAGGACCCATATCTTCGATTTGACTTTGAAGCCTTACGGCGCGTTGGGTTACATGAGAACAATTTGCGTCTCCAACGTCGCGCACATGACCGATCACATGAGAATTCTTCAGTTAAGCTTGCTTGGGCGAGAGCTGTACTATGATGGGTGATCTCTAGAGAAGTCGTCGTGTTGAACCATCTGTTGATGCCGCCCATTTTATTTTTGTTTATTTTTATTTTATTTTGCCGTTAACATTGGAGAACTTGGCGATCAACTCCTAAACCATCATCAATGGGATGCCTAGGACTAAAAAATAAAGACACGCCCATACAGCTGATCTGCGCATCTCGTGTGGAGGTTGCATAAAAATCACCATAACTTCGTGCACGGTCGTCCGATTCGCCATTATGACCTCAATCCAGAATGATCTCCGTGGGGCACACATCGTGCAGATGGACCAAAGACGCATCTGGTGGGACCCGTATCTCCAATTTCAGCTATTTTGAAGCCTTACTATGACACGGATGGGCTTCTTATGAGCATAATTTGCAGCAAATCTTCAACGGGCGCGACCGCACCAGCACACCAGATCACATGAGAACTCTTCAGTTAAGCATTCTTGGGTGAGAGCATTACTATGATGGGTGACCTCCTGGGAAGTTATCATCTTGAACCATCTGTTGATTCCGCCCATTTTATTTTCATTTATTTTTATTTTATTTTATCGTTGACATGGGAGAACTCAGTGATCAACTTCGAAAACATTGTAGATAGGATACCAAGGACTGAAAAACACGAGTCATGGGGCCCACGCGGCTAATCGATGCATCGTGTGGCGAAAAATCGCCATAACTTCCGCCGATCGTCGATTTCCATTATGACCCTCTTCGAAAGATCTCGTGGAGCACAAAGCGGCGGATGGGCCCATCTCGAGACCCTATCTCCGATTTCAGGTATTTAGAAGCCTTACCATGTCACGCACGGGTTTCGCATGAGCATAATTTGCAACAAATCTCTCGCGGGCGCAACCACACCAGCACACCATATCACATGAGAACTCTTGTTAAGTGAGCTTGGGCGAGAGCATTACTATGATGGGTGACCTCCTGGGAAGTCGTCGTTTTGAACCATCTGTTGATGCCGCCCATTTTATTTCCTTTTATTTATATTTTATTTTATCATTCGCGAGAACTGATCGACTCAAACATCATTAGATGGGATGCCTCGACTAAAAAACATGAGCGATACGTCCCTCATCTGTGGCGCACAAAAAATCACCAAAACTTTGTGCACCATTGTCCGATTCGCCATTATGATCCCAATCCAGAAAGATCTCCGTAGGGTTCATGATGTGTAGATGTGTTGCAGGAGAATCTAGCAGGACCGTATCTTTGATTTCTACTTGTTTGAAGCCTTATCGCAGCACAGACGGGTTTCACACGAGCATAATTTATAGCAAATCCAGTGCGGAACACCACTGATCCTATGAGAACTCTTGATTAAGCATGCTTGAGAGCATAATGGTGACCTCGAAGTCATCGTGTTAAGCCATCTATTGATGCCACCCATTTTATTTCCTTTTATTTTTATTTTATTTTGCTATTGATGTCGGACAACTCAGCGATCGACTTCTAAACCATCATCGATAAGATGCCTCGGATTGAAAAATATGAGCCGTGGGGCCCCACGTGATCATCTGTGGAGGCCAGAAATAAATAACTTGAGCGATCATCGATTTTCCATTATGACCCCAATCCGGAAAGATGTCCGCGGGGCACACGTCATAGATGGACCAAAGATGCATCTGGAGGAACCCGTATCTCTAATTTCAGCTATTTTGAAGCCTTACAGTGGTACGAATGGGTTCCACATGAGCACAATTTGTAGCAAATCTCCAGCGGGGGCAACCGTAATAGAACACTAGATCACATGAGAACTTTTCAGTTAAGCATACTTGGGTGACAGTAATGCTATAATGGGTGACCTCTTAGGAAGTCATCCTGTTGAACTATCTATTGATGCCGCCCATTTTATTTCCTTTTATTTTTATTTTATTTTACCGAGAAGAACTTCGGTCGACTCTAAAATGTCATGATGGATGGACGAAAAATAAGAGCGTGACCCACTATCCGTGCATCGTGTGGAGCCACGAAAATCACCATAACATGTTCGTCCATTACCCCAATGATGAAAAAGTTCTTGCGGCGCACGACTGGCGGGTGTCGCGGGACATGTATCTCCAATTTTGACTATTTTGAAACGCACGGGTTTCATGAGCATAATTTATGGAAAATATCAAATCCAGGGTGGCACCGCAACCGCATGCCATGAGAACACTTCAATTATGCTTGAGAGCGATGATGGGTAACCTCCTCAAAATTCATCGTGTTGAACCATCTGTTGATTACACCCATTTTATTTTCTTTTATTTTTATTTTATTTTATGTTGTGAGAACTTCGACAATTGAATCAAAAAATCGTAGATGGATGCCTCGGGAAAAAAATGCCCGGAATCACTTCGTGTGGAGGCACTTCGCCATAACTTCACGCGATCATCGATTCGCCATTATGACCCCAATCCGAAAGATCTTGGGGAGCGCAGATGAGCCACATGACATCTGGCGGGGCATGTATCTCGATTTTGAAGCCTTACGCACATTAGCATGAGCACAATTTATGGTAAATCTGGCGCCCGCAGATCCCATGAGAACTTTTCAGTTAAGCATGCTTGGGCAACAGTACTATGATGGGTGATCTCTTGGGAATCTCGTGTTTAAGCATCTGTTGATCGCTTTCCTTTTATTTTTATTTTATTTTTGTTGACAGGAGAACTTAGATCTCAAAAAATGTCATGATGGGATGCCTCGGTGAAAAATATGAGCCATGGGGGATCCGGCGATCTATCGTGGGCCCCATCATAACTTTGATCGATTCGCCATTATATGAATTGAAAGATCTCCGCAGGGCGCATGACACATAGATGAGCCACAGCATCTGGTGAAAACCATATCTCTGATTTCGGCTATTTTGAAGCCTTACCATTGCACAGATAGGTTTCGCATGAGCATAATTTACTACAAATCTTTAGCGGAGGAAACCGCACAAGCACACTAGATCCCATGAGAACTCTTCAGCACACCAGATCCCATGAGAACTCTGCTGTTTAGCGTGCTTGGGTGAGAACAGTACTATGATGGGTGACCTCTTGGGAAGTCATCATGTTGAACCATCTGTTGATGCCCATTTTATTTCCTTTTATTTTTATTTCATTTTACCATTGATGTTGGAGAACTCGGTGATCGACTCCAAAAATGTTGTCGATGGGATGCCTAAACACCACGTGTCTTGGGGCCCAGTTATCTCTGCGCGTCTCTGTGGAGGCGCATAAATCGCGCATAATCCGATTATTATGACTGACAAAAAAAAGATCTTAGCAGGGCCGCGTAGATGAGTAGAAAAATGCATCGGGACTGTATCTCGATTTTGGCTATTTCAAACTTACAACATAAATGAGTTCGCATGAGCACAATTTGGCAAATCTTCCACGCGCGGCCGGATCCATGAGAACTCTTGATTAAGCATACTTGGGCAAGCGATATGATGGGTGACCTGGGAAGTCGTGTTGAACCATCTATGCCGCATGTTTTATTTCCTTTTATTTTATTTCTGGTGGCTGGAGAACTTCGTGATCGACTCCAAAATGTCATCGATGGGATGCCTCGGCGAAAAACATGAGTCATGGGCTCAAGCGATCCGCATCGTGCAGCGCACAAAATCGCCATAATTTGCATCGATCGTCCGATTGCCATTATGTCCCCAATCAGAAAAGATCTCTGGGGCACATGTGATATGATGCATAGCGTATCTGGCGGGACTCGCATCTCCGATTTTGGCTATTTCAAAGCCATTCAAGCAGCGGGTTCGGATGAGCACAATTTGCAAATCTCGCGAGGCGGCCGACACAAATCCATGAGACTCTTGATTAAGCGTGCTTGAGAGCGATCTTATGATGGGTGACATCTTGGGAAGTCATCTTATTTAACAATCTGTTGATGCTGCTCATTTTATTTTCTTTTATTTTAATTTTATTTTACCATTGACACCGGAGAACTCGGTGATCGAGTTCGAAAATGTCATCGATGGGATGCCTCGGACTAAAAAAAATGAGTCGTGAGGCCCACATGACTGATCTGCACATCAAGTGTGGAGGCCGTACGAAAATCACCATAACTTCACACGCGATCATCTCATTTGCCATTATGACCCATTCCAGAAAGATCTCGGGGCTCGATGCGAGATGTGCGGTGCATCTTGGGACTCTCGATTTTGAAGCCTTACCACGCACGGGCGGGTTCCGCATGAAATTTTGCAAATCTCCGGGCGTGCCGCGCACGATCTCATGAGAACTCTTTTAGTTAAGCGTGCTTGGGTGAAGCGATCTTATGATGGGTGACCTCTTGGAAGTCATCGTGTTGAACCATCTGATGCGCCCATTTTATTTCTTTTATTTTTATTTTATTTTACCATTGACAGAACTTCGGATCGACTCAAAAATGTTGCGGATGGGATGCCTCGGTGAAAAATATGAGCCATACCGCGGTGATTCGCCCTTCTCGTGTGGAGGTCGCATAGAAATCGCCATAAGTTCACGCACGATCGTCGGATTCGCCATTATGACCCCAATCTGGAAAGATCTCTGGGGCACATGATGTGTAGATGAAGTCGCATCTTAATTCGTACTATTTCAAAAGCCTTGCATGGCGGCGGGTTTATGAGCATAATTTGTGGCAAATCTCTAGAGGGCGCGACAGCACCAGCACACCAGATCACATAAGAACTCTTCAGCTAAGCTTGCTTGGGCGAGAGCATTACTATGATTGGTGATCTCCTGGGAAGTCGTTGTGTTAAACCATCTCTTGATGTCGCCCATTTTATTTCATTTTATTTTTATCTAATTTTATTGTTGATGCCGGAGAACTCGGAGATTGACTCCGAAAATATTGTAGATGGGATGCCTCGAACTGAAAAATATGAGTCATGGGGCCCACGTGGCTGATCTGTGCATCTCGTGTGGAGGCCACACAAAAATCATCATAACGCGCATCCGATCTTATTTATGACCCAATCGGAAAGATCTCCAGGTGTGGCTGCGCGAGATATCTGCGAGCATCTGGCGGACCGTATCTCCAATTTTGGAAATTTTGAAGATTTATTGTGGCACGAACGAGTTCCGCATGAGCACAACTTACGGTAAATCTCCAGTGGGAGGGACCACACCAGCACACCAGATCCTTTGAGAACTCTTCAAATAAGCATGCTTGGGCTAGAGTAGTACTATGATGGGTGACCTCCCGGGAAGTCGTCGTGTTGAACTATTTGTTGATGCCGCCCATTTTATTTCCTTTTATTTTATTTTTTTTATCATTGACGTCAGAGAACTCGACGATCGACTCCAAAAAAGTCATTGATGGGATGTCTCAGATTGAAAAACACGGTGTGTGGTCCACTTGGTGATCACGTGTTGGTGCAGGAAATCCATAACCCGCGATCATCGATTCATTATGACCTCAATCGGAAAGATCCGTGTGATGGTGCAGCATGACGTGGCGAGATCTATATCGATTTGGCTATTTTGAAGCGACCCGCGACGCGCGGGTTCGCATGAGCATAATTTGGCAATCTCCAGGGTGACGCACACCGGATCCATGAGAACTCTCTTATGTTAAGCGTGCTTGGCGAGATATGATGATGGGTGACCTCTTGGAAGTCGTGTTGAACCATTGATGCCTCAATTTTATTTATTTTATTTTTATTTTATTTTATCGGAGAACTTCGGATCGACTCCAAAAATGTCGTCGATGGGATGCCTCAGACTAAAAAACATGAGATGTGGGGCCCATGAGGTTTATTGTATGTCTTGTGCAAAGGCCGCACAAAAATCGCCATAACATCACGCTCGATCGTCCAATTCACCATTATGACCCCAATCCGGATCTGCGGGCATGGCCGCGTGATGAGATCGGCATCGCGGGATATCTCGATTTGGGTACTTCGAAGCATTACCGCAGCATGGACGGGTTCCGTATGAGCGCAATTTGCAAATCCAGCGGGCACAATCACCCACGGATCCATGAGAACTCTTGATTAAGCGTGCTTGGGAGGAGCATATGATGGGTGACCTCAGGAAGTCATGTTGAACCATTTGTTGATGCCCATTTTATTTCATTTTATTTTTATTTTATTTTAACATTGGCGTGAACTTCGGTGATTGACTCCAAAACCATGGGATGCCTCTTGAAATATGAGTTATGGGGCAGCGTCGATCCGAATCTCATTATGCGGTGCACAAAATTTCCATAACTTCTTGTAGGATCATTTGATTCGCCATTATGACCATAATTTGGAAAGATCTCTGCAGGGTGCATGACGCGTAGATGGTCCAAATGTGTATCTAGCGAGACCCGTATCTCCGATTTCAACTATTTCGAAGCCTTACCGCAGTACGTACGGGTTCGGTATGAGTACAACTTGTGGCAAATTTTCAACGGGTGCGATCACAATAGTACACCAAATCACATGAGAACTCTTCAGTTAAGCGTGCTTGGGTGAGAGCAGTATTATGATGGGTGACCTCCTCAGAAGTCGTCATGTTGAACCATCTTTTGATGCTTCCCATTTTATTTTATTTTATTTTATTTTATTTTTCGTTGACGGAGAACTTCGGCGTCGACTCAAAAGTCATCGATGGGATGCCTCGGAAAAAGATGAATGGGGCCAGGTTGCGCATGTGCACATGAAATTGCCATAACTTGCATGATCGCGTCGATTGATTATGACCCCAATCGAAAGATCTCTAGAACACAAATGTGCCATAACCACATCGGATGGGACCATCTCGATTTTATTTAGCCACCTATCGGGTTCCAGATAGCATAATTTATGACAAATCTCTCGCGTGATGCGCACACTAGATCTCATGAGAACTCTTGATTAAGCTTGTGCGAGCGATCTTATGATGGGTGACCTCAGGAAGTCGTCGTGTTGAACCATCTGTTGATGCCATTTTATTTCCTTTTATTTTATTTTATTTATTTTTGTTGATGGAGAACTTCGATCGACTCAAATGTTCGATGGGATGCCAACTAAAACATGAGCATGGGCCCGTGGTGATCATTCGTCTCGTGGAGGACTCGAAAATTACCATAACTTCATGCGATCGTCGATTTATGACCCAAATCGGAAAGATCTTCGGCGCATGTGCCGATGTGTGCTGGATGGAACATATCTCCAATTTTATTTGAAGCACTTACATGATAGTTCCGCGGAGCATAATTTGAAATCTCTGTGCGACCCACTCCGGTTCTGCTCTTGATTAAGCGTGCTATGATGGGTGACCTCACAGGAAGTCATCGTGTTGAACCATTTATTGATGATGCGTATTTTATTTCCTTTTATTTCTAATTTATTTTAACGTTGACACCGGAGAACTCGGTGGTCGACTCCGAAAATGTCATCGATGGGATGCCTCGAACTGAAAAACATGAGCCATGGGGCCCCTGGGTTATGTCTTGTGGAAGGCGACAAAATTGACATAACGCGCGATCATCCACCATTATGAAAACCTAATTTGGAAAGATCTTGGCATGATGACATAGCGCATCTGGTGGGACCGCATCTTCGATTTCTATTTCAAAATCCCTGACGGGTTTTATGAGAAAAATCTTCGGGAGGCAGCACACACCGGATCTCAAGAACTCTTATGGGTGGGGTGAAGATGATGGGTGATCTTGGGAAGTCGTCAAATTAAACCATCTGTTGATGCCAATTTATTTCCTTTTATTTTTTATATTCGTGTCACGAAAATCATCGAATGGATGGCTCGGTTGGCCACGTGGGGCGTTGATCTCATGTTGGGCCATACGAAACCATAACTTCATGATCTGAACCGCATTAGATGCACATCTGCGGACTGTATCTCCATTTTTGACTATTTTGAATCCTTCTGCGTGACGCATGAGTTCGCATAATGAGCCGCAAATCTCTCCGGTACCGCACCGCTGCACGGATCTTATGAGAACTCTTTAGTTAAGCATGCTTGGGCGAAAGCAGCACTATGATGGGTGACCTCGTGGGAAGTCATCGTGTTTAACCATCTGGTGATGCCGCATTATTTTATCCTTTTATATTTTATCGTTGACCTTTGGAGAACTTCGATCGACTTAAAAAACATCATCGATGGGATTCATAAACCCGCACATGATTGTCGGTTGCCGTGCGCGATCAATCGAAAGATCTCAATTGGCGCTTGAGCAGGAGATGTGCCAAAGGCGCATCTGGGACCAATCTCGATTTTGGCTATTTGAAGCCTTACCACAAAGACGCATTCCGGTTTCATGAGTGCATAATTTGAGGAAAATTTTTAACGAAAGCGCTATTCACCGCGACACCAAATCCTATGAATCTTCATTTGGCGCATGAAAGTAGCAGCTAAGTTATGGTGACCTCCTCAGATGTCATCCTTGAATCATCTGCTGATGCCATATTTATTCTCCTTATTTTATTTTATTTTACCATTGATGCTCAAGACCCTGCAATCTACTCCACTCCAAAAATATCCGACATAAGATGCTTACAAAAAACATGAGTCGTAGCCCACGCCACCACTCAGATTTTATGTGGAGGTCGCACAAAATTATTGTCATAATTCTTCCCAATGACCTATCCTCGATGCATTATGACCTCGATCCGGAAGATTCCGTTAACAACGATGAGCCATAGTGGATCTCGTGGGACCAGATCTGATTTTGGCTAGTTCGAAGCCCGGTCTGGGTACGGGCATCGTATCCAAGACAAATTCGTGGGAAATCTCCAACGCATGGCACTCAAGACATCTCGTTTCGAGAACTCTTCGCTATACGCAGCGAGAAATATTATGCGATGGGTGACTTCTGAAGTCGCCGGTTGAACCATCCGCTGATGCCGCCAATTTTATTTACTTTTATTTTATTTTATTTTCATTGACACTCGGAGAACTCTAAAATGTCATCAATGTGATGCCTCAGACTAAAAAACATGAGTCGTGTGCCCACACTGTTGATCAGCACCTCTCATGCGTATGCCACACGAAAATTGTCATAACTTCACATCAATACCCACCACTTTTACCCAACTGAAAGATGGGTCACGCGTAGATCACAAGTAGACAGTCTAGCGAGACCCGTATCTTCGATTTTGGCTATTAAGAAACCTTATCGCGGCACAGACGAGTTCTGCAAGAGCATAATTTGTGAAAAATTTTCAGCGGGGACGACCGCACCCGCACACCACATCCCATCAGAACTCTTCAGTTAAGCGTGCTTGGGCAAGAGCAGTACTATGGTGGATAACCTCTTGGGAAGCTGTCGTGTTGAACCATCTATTGATGCCGCCCATTTTATTTCCTTTTATCTTTTTTTATTTTATCGTTTACGCTGGAGAACTCGACGATCGACACCAAAAACATCGTAGATGGTATGTCTCGGACAAAAAAACATGAGCTGTGGGGCCCAGGTGGCTAATCCTCGTGTCTCGTGGGGAGGCCGCATGAAAATTGCCATAACTTTGTGCACGATTGTCCGATTCACCATTATCACCCCAATCCGGAAAGATCTCCGCGGGATGCACGACGCGTAGATGAGCCACATGCACATCTGGCAGGACCCGTATCTCCGATTTTGGCTATTTTGAAGCCTTACCGTGGCACGGAGGGTTCTGGATGAGCCCAATTTGCGGCAAATCTCCATCGAATTCCACCGCACCAGCACACCATATCACATGAGAACACTTCACTAAGCATGCTTAAGGAATGTAAAGAGGTGACCATCGTGGGAAGTCATCGAACCATCCATCTGTTGATGTCACCTATTTTATTTCCTTTTATATTTATTTTATTTTACCGTTAACACCGGAGAACTTGACTATTGACTCCAAAAACCTAGTTGATGCAATTCCTCGGAATGAAAAACATGAGCCGTGGGGCCCACACGGCTGATCTGCGCATCTCATGCGGAGGTCAGACGAAAATCACCATAACTTTGCATAGATCATCCGATTTGCCATTTTGACCCCAATCCGGTAAGATCTCGGTGGGGTCCATGACGCGCAGATGTGCCAAAGGTGCATCTAGCGGGACTCATATCTTCGATTTTGGTTATTTTGAAACCCACTATGCGGCACGACGTTCTGAATGTGACAATTTAAGGTAAATCTCCAATGGCACCACACTACCACCAAATCACATGAGAACTCTTTAGTTAAGTGTGGATACTATGATGAGTGTCCCGGAAGTCATCACAAACCAACCCAACCCATTTTATTTTCTTTTATTTTTAATTTATTTTACCATTGATGCTAAAAAGCTTGGAGATCGACTCCAAAATGTCGTCGATGGGATGCCTCGGATTGAGAAACATGAGACGTGAGACCCACATGGCTGATTCGCTCGTCTCGTGTCGAGGTCGCATGAAAATCTCCATAACTTTGCGCACGATCTTCCGATTCTCCAATATGACCCCAATCCGGAAAGATCTCCGGGTGCGCATGTCAGAAGCATCTAGTGAGACCCGAACTCGATTTTGGCAAAGCCTTGCCGCAGGCACTTAACGTTCCGCATGAGCACAATGTCGCGAAATCTCCAACGGCACAGCCCACCAAAGACACTAGATCCCATGAGAACTCTTCAATTAAGCGTGCTTGCGCGAGAGCATTATTATGATGGGTGACCTCCTTGGAAGTCATTGTGTTAAACTATTTATTGATGCAGCTCATTTTATTTTATTTTATTTTTATTTTACCATTGATGCCGGAGAACTCGGCGATCGAATCCAAGTCATCGATGGCATGCCTCGGACTGAAAAACACGGGTCGTGGGGCCGACGCGGCTGATCCACATGTCTCATGTGGAGGCCGCACGAAAATCGCCATAAATTCAATCACAATCGTCTGATTCACCATTATGACCCCAATCCAGAAATATCTCCACGGGGCGAGACGACGTGATGAAGCCCTAGCATCTGGGACCCATATCTCCGATTTTGGCTATTTCAAGCCCACAAGCATGAGTTTATTATAAATCTCCACCGGCGTGACCGCTGTGAAGACACCGATCACATGAGAACTCTTGGGTGAGAGCAATACTATGATGGGTGACCTCGGGAAGTCATCATGTTAAACCACCATGCCGCCATTTTATTTGTTTTAATGTCGTTTTAGAACTTGGCGACGAAAAACGTCCACGGATGCCTCAAATCGAAAACACGACCCATACATGGGCCCAAGGTTGATCCACGCATCTCATGCAGAGGCCGCAAATAAATCACCATAATTTTACGCACGATCATCCGATTTTCCATTATGACCCCAATCCGTAAAAGATCATTTTCCATTATGACCCCAATCCGTAAAGATCTTCGCCGCGACAGATGATGAGTGATATCCGATTTCTATTATTACGAATCTTTGCCACAGCAGGAATGAGTTCCAGATGACCACAATTTGCGGCAAATCTCCAGTGGGAGCGACCACAACAGCACACAATATCTCATGAGAACTCTTCATTTAAGCGAGCTTGGGTGAGAGCAGTACTATGATGTGTGACCTCTTGGGAAGTCGTCATGTTGAACCATCTGTTGATGCTGCCCATTTTATTGCCTTTTATTTCTATTTTATTTTATCATTGACGACGGAGAACTCGATGATCGACTCCGAAAATGTCATTGATGGGATGCCTCAGATTGAAAAACATGAGCCATGGGGCCCACACGGTTGATCTGCATGCCGTGTGCAGAGGCTGCACGAAAATCACCATAAGTTCGCTCACGATCGTTTGATTCACCATTATTACCCCAATCCGGAAAGTTCTTCACGGAGCGCATGAGCAGATGAGCCGCAGACGCATATTGCGGGACCCATATCTCCGATTTCGGCTATTTCGAAGCCTTACCGCAACACGTACGGGTTCCTCATGAGCACAATTTATGGCAAATCTTTAGTGGGCGCTACCTCACTAGCACACCAGATCACATGAGAACTTTTTCAATTAAGTGTGCTTGGGCAAGAGCAGTGCTATGATGGGTGACCTCCTAGGAATTCATTGTGTTGAACCATTTGTTGATGCCCCCCATTTTATTTCTTATTACTTTACTTTTATTTTATTTTATCATTGACGTTGGAGAACTCAGTGATCAACTCAAAATGTCATTGATGGGATGTCTCGGACCAAAAAAACATGAGCCATGGGGCCCACATGACTGATCCGCGCATCTCGTGCGGAGGCCGCACGCAATCGTCATAAGTTCACACACGATCGTCTGATTCGCCAATGTGACCCTAATCTGGAAAGATCTTCGTAGGGCGCACAACACGTAGATGAGCCGCAGACACATTTGGCGGGACTCGTATCTTCGATTTCGACTATTTTGAAATCTTTTTGTGGTACAGACGGGTTCCAGATGAGCACAATTTGCGACAAATATTTAGCGGATGCGACCACACTAGCACAGCAGATCCCATGAGAACTCTTCCGAGCGTGCTTGGGCGAGAGCAGTATTACGATGGGTGACCTCTTGAGAAGTCATCGTGTTGAACTATCTGTTGATGTCCCTCATTTAATTTTCTTTTATTTTTATTTTATTTTATCGCTGACGTCGCAGAACTCAGAGATCGACTCTAAAAAGGTTGATGATGTGATGCCTCGGACTAAAAAGCATGAGTCGCCCAGTAGCTGGGCCCGACGTTGAGGAGGCCGATAGAAATCGCCATAAGTTTGCGCGCGATCATCCGATTTGCCATTTTGACCCCAATTTGGAACGATCTATGTGGGTTGGACGCGTGATGAGCAAGAAGCGATTTGGTGACCCGATTCTCGATTTATTTCAAAGCCTTATGGTACTAAGGGATAGGATGAGCACAATTTATGGAAAAGCTCTAAGAAGCGACCGCATGCACAACAGATCCCATGAGAACTCTTTAGTTAAGAGTGCTTGAGCAAGTGCAGTACTATGATGGGTGACCTCCTGGGAAGTCATCGTGTTGAACCATATGTTGATGCCGCCCATTTTATTTCCTTTTATTTGTATTATATTTTATGTTAACGCCAGAGAACTCAAGATTGACTCTGAAAATAGCATTGATGGGATGCAACGGACTGAAAACACTTGTTATGGGGGCCCACTAAGCTGATCTGCATGTCTCGTGTGGAGGCCACACAGAAATCAACATAACTTCACGCACGATTGTCCGATTAGCCATTATGACCCTAATACAGAAAGATCTTTGTGGGGTGCACGATGCACAGATATGCCACAGGCGCATTTGGCGGGACCCATATCTCTGATTTCGGCTATTTTGAGGCCTTACCATGGCACAAGGTTCTGGATGAGCACAATTTACGACAAATCTTTTACGAGTGTGACCACACCGGCACACCAAATCCCATAAGAACTCTTCGCTGGTTAAATAAAGACTATGAAGGGTCACCTTCTAGGAAATCGTTATGTTGAACCATCTTTTGATGCCGACCATTTTGTTTCCTTTTATTTTTATTTTATTTTACCGTTGATGCCGAAGAACTCAAAAATTGACTCTGAAAATTTAATCGATGGGATGCGTCAGATTGAAAAACATGAGCCGTGCGACCCACGAGGATAATCCTTTAAAATCGTGTGGTGGCCGCACAGAAATTGCCATAACTTCACGCATGATCGTTTGATTTGGCATTATGACCCCAATCTAAAAAGATCTCTATGGGGCACACGACGCATGAGCGCGATATGCGTTCTCTCTTTTGGCTATTTTGAACCCTTATCGGGGAACATACGAGCTCTGCATGAGCACAAGTTGCTGCATATATTCACCTGGCGTGACCGCACCAGCACATGAGATCACATGAGAACTCTTCAGTTAAGCGTGCTTGGGAGAGAGCAGTACTATGATGGGCGACCTCCTAGGAAGTCGTTGTGTTGAACCATCTGTTGATATTGACCCTTTTATTTTACCGTTGACACCGCAGAACTCGGAGATCGACTCCGAAAATGTTGTCGATGGGATGCCTCGGACTGAAAAACATGAGTCGTGGGACCCATGTGGTTGATCCGCTGTCTTCCGGAGGGCTACTCGCCGCCATAACTTCGCAATCCAATTCTTCGCCGACCTAATCCGTAAAAGATCTCATGACGACGCCGCGATGAAGCAAGACATCTTGGACCCGCATTCTCCACATCAATTATTTCAAAGCCGCGCGGACGGGTTCCATGAGCACAAATTTGCAAAAATCTCCAAATGAGGGAGACCGCAAAGACACCGCATCACGAGAACTCTTCGCTAAACATGCTTGGTCGATATGATGGTGACCTGGGAAGTCAGCAACCGCCTATTGATGCCCCATTTTATTTCCATTTTTTATTTTTTATTTCACCGTTGATGCCGAGAACTGGCAATTGACAAAACATCACGATGAGATGCCGCGACATCGAAAACATGAGCGGGGCCCATGCGCGGCGGTCGCAATCGCCATAACTTGCACGCTCTCGATTCTCCATTATGACCCCAATCCGGAATGATCTTGACGGGGCACACACGATGCGTAGATGAGCTGCAAGCGCATCTGTAGGGACATGTATCTCCCATTTTGGCAAGTTTAAAGCCTTACCGCATCCTGCATGAGCACCATTTGCGAAAAATCTTCGAGCGACCAAAGCATACCGCATCACATGAGAACTCTTCAATTAAGCATGCTTGGGCGAGAGCAGTTCTATGATGGGTGAACTTCTTCAAAGTCATCATGTTTAACGATCTGTTGATGCCGTTCATTTTATTTTCTTTTAATTTTATTTTATTTTATCGTTCACGCCGGAGAACTCGGTGATCGACTCCAAAAATGTCATCGATGAGATGCTTCGGATTGAAAAACATGAGGCGTGGGGCCCACATGGCTGATCCGCATGTCTCGTGTGGAGGCCACACGAAAATCTTCATAACTGCGTGCAAGATCATCTGATTCGGCATTATGACCCCAATCTGAAAAGAACTCTGCGGGGTGCATAACATGTGGATGAGCCGGGGATCTAAGACTCAGATTCCGACTATTATTTCAAAGCCTTTACGCACGGAAGGTTCCGCATGAGCACAATTTATCAATCTTCAATGCACACACACTAAGACCATATTACATGAGAACTCTTCGCTTGATTTCGGTGAGCAATACAATGATGGGTGACCTTTTAGGAAGTCATTGTGTTGAACTATCTGTTGATGTCTCCTATTTTATTTCCTTTTATTTTTATTTTATTTTATCGTTGACGCCGGAGAGCTCAGGGATCTACTCCAAAACATCGTTAATGGGATTGGCCATTATGACTCCAATCTGGAATGATCTCCGCGGGGCGCACGACGAACAGATGAGCCGCTGACACATATAGCGAGACCCCATATCACCGATTTCATTTGTTTCAAAGCCTTACTGTGGCATGTATGAGTTTCTCATGAGCACAATTATGACAAATCTCCAAAGCGAGCGACGAAAGTACTATGCTGGGTGACCTCCTGGGAAGTCGTCGTGTTGAAACATCTGTTGATGCCGCCCATTTTATTTCCTTTTATTTTTATTTTATTTTATGGTTGATGAGAACTCACGATCGACTCAAAATGTCAATGATGCCTCACCAAAAAACACAAGTTGTACACGGTTTATATACATCTCATGCAAAGGCCGCACAAAAATCACCATAACTTCACGCACGATTGTCCGATTCGTCATTATGACCCCAATCCGAAAAAGTCTCTGGGCGATGATGTGATGGCCATCTTGGGACAGATCTTTGATTTTGGCTATTTTGAAGCCTTACCGCACCGTCCGGGTACCGCATGTGCATAATTTGCGGCAAATCTCCGGGCGGCGACCGCACAAACACGCATCCCATGATAACTCTTCGTAGCTTGAGAGTAATACTATGATGGGTGACCTCTTGGGAAGTCATCGTATTGAATCATCTATTGATGCCGCCCATTTTATTTCCTTTTATTTTTATTTTATTTTATCGTTGACACCGGAGAACTCGGTGATCAACTCTGCAAACATCATAGATGGGATGCCTCAGATTGAAAAACACTAGTCGTGGGGCCCACACAGTTGATTCACACGTCTCGTGTGGAGGTCGTAATGGAAATCACAATAACTTCACTCACGATCGTCCAATTTGCCATTATGACCCCAATTCGAAAAGATCTCAGCGTGGTGCATGACGCGCAGATGAGCTGCAGGCGCATTTGGTGGAACCCGTATCTTTGATTTCAGCTAGTTTGAAGCCTTGCCGTGGCACAGACGGGTTCCACATGAGCACAATTTGCAGCATATCTCAAGCGGGTGCGACCGCACCAGCACGCCAGATCCAACGAGAACTCTTCAATTAAGCGCTTGGGCGAGAGCAGTACTATGATGGGTGACCTCCTAGGAAGACATCGTGGTGAACCATCTGCTGATGCCACCCATTTTATTCCCTTTTATTTTTATTTTATTTTACCGTTGAGAATGGAGAACTCGGCGATCGATCGGACTGAAAAACACGAGTCGTGGGGCCCACATGACTGATCCGTGCTTCGAGTGTGGAGGCCGCGCGAAAATCACCATAACTTCACGCATGATCGTCAGATTCTCCATTATGACCCTAATCTGGAATGATCTCCACAGGGAGCACGATGTGCAGATGAGCCACAGATGCATCTGGCGGGACCCGTATCTCCGATTATGGCTATTTGGAAGCCTTACCGAGCGGCATGGACGGGTTTCGCAAGAGAAAAATTTGCAGCAAATCTCCAGAGGGCGCGACCGCACTAACACACCAGATCACATAAAAACTCTTTAGTTAAGCATGCTTGGGCGAGAGCAGTACTAGGATGGGTGACCTCTTCGGAACTCGTCGTGTTGAACCATCTGTTGATGCCTCCCATTTTATTTCTTTTTATTTTATTTTATTTTATCATTAACACTGGAGAACTCGGTGATCGATTCTGAAATTGTTGTAGATGGAATGCCTTGGACTAAAAAAACATGAGCTATTGGGCCGATGCGATTGATCCATGCGTCTCGTGTGGAGGCCGCACAAAAATTATCATAACTTCGCACACGATTGTCTGATTCGACATTATGACCCCATCTGGAAAGATCTCCTGACGACGCGTAGATAGCCAGCGCACGCATGGGACACGATCTCAATTGCTATTTCAAAGCCTTCGGCGTGGGTTCCGCATGAGCATAATTAGCGGCAAATATCCAGCGGTCATGACCACAACAGCACACGAGATCCCATGAGAACTCTTCAATTAAGCAAGCTTGGGCGATAAAAGTACTATGATGGGTGACCTCCTAGGAAGTCATCGTGTTGAACCATCTGTTGATGCCGCCCATTTTATTTCCTTTTATTTCTATTTTAATTTATCATTGACAACGGACAACTCGATGATCTACTAAGAAAATGTCATAGATGGGATGCCTTAGACTGAAAACACTCATCGTGGGGCACATACGGCTGATCCGCGAATCTTGTGTCGAGGATGCACGAAAATCGTCATAACTTCGCGCATGATGCACAGATGAGCCACAGACGCATCTAGCTGGACCCATATCTCCGATTTTGGCTATTTTGAAGCCTTACCGCGGCACAGACGGGTTTCACATGAGCATAATTTGTGGAAAATCTATACCGGGCATGACCGCACCAGCACACCAAATCACATGAGAACTCTCAGTTAAGCGTGCTTGGTTGAGAGCAGTACTATGATGGGTGAACTCCTGGGAAGTTGTCGTGTTGAATCATCTGTTGATGCTGCCCATTTTATTACCATTTTAATTTATTTTATTTTACCATTGATGTAAGAGAACTCGACGATCGACTCTGAAAATGTCATTGATGAGATGCCTCGGACTGAAAAACAGGAACCGTGGGGCCCACTAGGCTCATCCGCACGTCTCGTGCGGAGGATGCATGGAAATCGCTAGAACTTCGCGTATGATCGTCCGATTCTCCATTATGACCGCAATCCAAAAAGATCCCACAGGCGATCGTAGATGAGCCAGGAGCATCGCGGGGATCTACGATTTCGGTATTTTGAAGTCTTACGCGAAATGAGCGACTTGTGCACAATTTGTGGCAAATCTCCGGTAGGTGCCGCATAAAACTGTATTGATTAAGCGTGCTTGGGAAGCGATCTTATGATGGGTGACCTCTTGGGAAGTCTTCGTGTTGAACCATCTGTTGATGCTGCCCATTTTATTTCCTTTTATTTTCTTTTATTTTTATTTTATTTTACCGTTGACGCCGAATAAGTCGGTGATCGACTCTGAAAATTTTGTCGATGGGATGCCTCATACTGAAAAATCACGTGAATGCGGCTAATGTCATCTCGGAGGCGCAAGAAAATCACCATAACTTTACACGATCATCGATTCACCATTATGATCCAAAATGATCTACGGGTGCGGCGCGTGAATGAGCCTGAGCATCAGTGGGACGTATCTCAATTTTGGCTATTTTAAAGCCTTACCGCAGCACGGATGGGTTTCGCAAGAACAAAATTTGCAGCAAATATCCAGTGGGAGCGACCCCACCAACACACTAGATCACATGAGATTCAGTTAAGCATGCTTGGGCGAGAGCAGTACTAGGATGGGTGACCTCTTCGAAACTTATCGTGTTGAACCATCTATCGATGCCGCCCATTTATTTTATTTTATTTTATTTTATCGTTGACATCGGAGAACTCAGAGATGGACTTCGAAAACACCATCGATGGGATGCCTCAAATTGAAAAATATGAGCCATTGAGCCCACTCAGTTAATCTGTGCATCTCGTGTGGAGGCCGCATGGAAATCGCCATAACTTCACGCATGATCTTCCGATTAGTCATTACGACCCCAATCCTAAAAGATCTCCGGGAGGTGAATGATGCGCGGATGTCCGAGTGATCTGGCGGGACCGTATCTCGATTTATTATTTGAAGCACTACGTCGCGATGGGTTCCGATGAGTTTAATTGCGACAAATCTGGCGGAGCGCGACCACCTTATCCCATGAGAACTCTTGATTAAGCGTGGCGGATGAAGCGATCTATGATGGGTGACCTCATGGGAAGTGTTAACTTGGAGATCGACTTCAAAAATATCGTCAATGGGATGCCTTAGACTGAAAAACATGAGTCGTGCGGCACACGTGGTTGGTCCATGCATCTCGTGCGGAGGCTGCACGAAAATTGCCATAACTTTGCACACGATCATCTAATTCAGCATTATGACCCCAATCCTGAAAGATCTCCGAGGGGCGCACGATGCGCTGATGTGCCAAAGGCACATCTAGCGGGGCTCGTATCTACGATTTTGGCTATTTCAAATCCTTATTGTGGCACCGACGGGTTCCGCATGAGTACAATTTATGGCAAATCTCCAGCAGGCGCAACCGCACCAGCACACCAGATCCCATGAGAACTCTTCAATTAAGCGTGCTTGGGCAAACGATCTTATGATGGGTGACCTAGGAGATGAACTATCGATCTTTTTATTTTATTTATTTTTATTTTTATTTTTATTTTATTTTATCATTGAAGGTAGAGGACTCGTCGATCGACTCCCAAAATGTCCTCGAAGGGATGCCTTGGACTAAAAACATGAGCGCTCGGTGCGTCTTGTGCGGGCAGAAATCGCCATAACTTCACACACGTTCGTCTGATTTGCCACTGTGACTTCAATCTAGAAAGATCTCTGTGGGGTGCACGATGTCAGATGAGCCGTAGGCATATATAGCGGGACCCATATCTCTAATTAAAGCTATTTCGAAGCCTTATCGCGGAACGGACGGGTTCCGCATGCGCACAATTTCTGGCAAATCTCCAATGGGCGCAATCACACCAACACACTAGATCCCATGAGAACTCTTCAGTTAACCGTGTTTGGGCGAGAGCAATATTATGATGGGTGATCTCTAAAAGTCATCGTGTTGAACCATCTGTTGATGCCGCCTAATTTTTTATTTAATTTTATTTTATTTTAACATTGATACTGCGAATTCGGAGATCAACTTCAAAAATGTCATCGATGGGATGCCTAAGACTGAAAAATATGAGTCGTGGGGCCCACGCAGTTGGTTCGCGCATCTCGCGTGGAGGCCGCACGAAAATCGCCAAAACCTCACCCACAATTTTCTGATTCTCCATTATGACCCCAATCCTGAAAGATCTCCAGGTAGCGCTGAAAGAGCGCAGTGCATCTAATAAGACCGTATCTCCTTTTGGCTATTTGAAAGCGACCGTATGGGTTCCGCATGAGCATAATTTGCGAAATCTCCACACGCGTAGCACCTGATCCCATGAGACCTCTTCAAGCTTGGGTGAGCGATCGTGATGGGTGACCTCCTAGGAAGTCGTTTTGAACCAACTTTGATGTCACCCATTTTATTTCCTTTTATTTCTATTTTATTTTATCATTGACGCCCGAGAACTCGGTGATCGACTTCGAAAATGTCATTAATGGGATGCCTCATGAAAACACCAAGAGGGACGGTTGGTGCCGCGTCTCGTATGGAGGCCACACAAAATCAACATAACTTGCGCGATCGTCGATTCACCATTATGACCCAATCACGAAAGATCTTAGGGTGCACGTGGCGTAAATGTTCCAAAGGGGAAACTTCGTGTCTCTCGATTTAAGCTATTTGAAGCCTTACCGTAGCATCGGCGGGTTCGCATGAGCCTTTGTAGCAAATCTCCGGTAGTGCGATCACCAACACTAGATCCATGAGAACTCCTCGTTAAGCGTGCGGCGAGGAAGCGATAATGATGGGTGACCTCTTAGGAAGTCGTCGTGTTGAACCATCTGTTGATGGCACCCATTTAATTTCCTTTTATTTTTATTTTATTTTACCGTTGACACCGAAGGACTCGATGATTGACTCCAAAAACATCGTGGATGGGATGCATCAGATTGAAAAACATGAGCCGTGGTGCCCACGCAGCTGATCTGCGCATCTCGTGCGGAGTCCGCACAAAAATCACCATAACTTCATGCATGATCGTCCGATTCACCATTATGACTCCAATCCGGAATGATCTCATGGGGACGGCGGATGATTACAGCACATGTGACGTATCTCTCGATTTGGCTATTTCAAAAGCCTTGCAGCGTATGAGTTCGCATGAGCACAATTTTTGAAAAATCTCCATCGAGTGCGACCGCACCAGCACACCAGATCACATGTGAACTCTTCAGTTAAGCGAGCTTTGGCGATAGCAGTACTATGATGGGTGACCTGCTGCGAAGTTGTCATATTCAACTATATGTTGGTCCTGCCTATTATATTTCCTTTTATTTTTAATTTATTTTACTGTTGACCCTGGAGAACTCGGCGATCGAATCCGAAAATGTCATTGATGTGATGCCTCGAAAAACATTGTGGGCCCTATGGGCGTCACCGCATCTGGGAGATGTGGAAATCGCCATAATTTCTCCCACGATCGTCTGATTCGCCATTATGAACCCAATCCGAAAAAGTCTCTATGGGGCGCACAAGGAGCAGATGGCTGCAGGCCCATCTGGCCGGACGGTAACTCTGATTTCAGCTATTTCAAAGCTTTACCACACTACGTACGGGTTCCGCATGTGCGTAATTTGCAGCAAATCTCTAGTGGTGCGACCATACCAGCACACCATATCCCATGACAACTCTTCAGTTAAGCGAGCTTGAGCGAGAGCAGATTATGATGGGTGAACTCCTGGGAAGTCATCGTAGTGAACCATCTGTTGATGCCGCTCATTTTATTTCTTTTTATTTCTATTTTATTTTATCGTTGACGTCGGAGAACTCGATGATCGACTCCGCAAACGTCATAAATGGGATGCATTGGATTGAAAAACATGAGTCGTGGGGCTCACGCGGCTGATCTGCACGTCTCATGTGGAGGCTGCACAGAAATCACTATAACTTCACTCAAGATCATCCAATTCGTCATTATGACCCCAATCTGGAAAGATCTCCACGGGGCGCTCGACGGGCAGATGAGCTGGAGGTGCATATGGCGGAACCCGTATCTTTGATTTCGACTAGTTCAAAGCCTTACCGCGGCACAGACGGGTTCCACATAAGCATAATTTGTGGCATATCTCGGTAGATCGCACTCCCCAATCTTGAGAACTGGCGAAGCGTAGTACCATGATGGGTCACCTCACAGGAAGTCGTCGTGGTGAACCATCGATTGATGCCCTTTTATTATTTTTATTTTATTTTGGCGTGGAGAACTCACGATCGACTCTGAAAATTTCATCGATGCGATGCCTCGTCTTGAAAATCTGAGCGGGGTCCGCGCGATCCGTGTCTGGGAGGCCGCCCGAAATTGCACGCGTCGATTTTTATTATGACCCCAATCCGGAATGATCTCTGCGGGGTGCACGACGTGCAGATGAGCCACAGGCACATCTGGCGGGACTCATATCTCCGATTTTTGCTATTTTGAAGCGGCGAGGCGAGTTTCTCGAGCACAATTTGTAGCAAATCTCCGGCCCGAACACACCACACACGGATCACATGAGAACTCTTGATTAAGCGTGCTTTGAAACTCATCATGTTGAACCATCTATTGATGCTGCCCATGTTATTTCCTTTTATTTTTATTTTATTTTTTCATTGACACCGAAGAACTCGACGATCGAATCCAAAAACATCGTAGATGGGATGCCTCAGACTGAAAAATATGAGTTGTTGGGCCGACGCGACGGATCCATGTGTCTTGTGTGGAGGCCACACGAAAATCATCATAGCTTTGATTACGATTATCCAATTTGCCATTATGACCCCGTCCGGAAAGATCTCTGTGGGGCGCATGACGCCTAGATAGCCAAAGGCGCATCTAGCAAGACACATATCTCCGAATTCGACTATTTCAAAGCCATATCATGGCATGTGAGGCAGAGCAATTAGTGGCAAATCTCCGCGGTGACAATACCGACACCCATGTCCGAACTCTTCAACTAAGAGAGCTTGAGCGATCTCCTAGGAAGTCATCGTGTTGAACCATCTGTTTATGCCACCCATTTTTTTCTTTTATTTCTATTTTATTTTATCATTGGAGAACTCGGTGATCTACTCCAAACATGTCATAGATAGGATGCCTCGGACTGAAAAACATGAGCCGTGGGCCCTATGTGGCTGATCCGCACATCTGTGGAGGCGCAAAATTGCCTAACCGCGCGTCAGATTCACCATTATGTCGAAAAGATTTATGTAGGCGTACTACACGGAGATGAGCCACAGGTGCATATGGCGGGACTCGTGTCTCTGATTTTGGCTATTTTGAAGCCTTACCGTAGCATGAACAAGTTCCACATGAGCACAATTTGCGGAAATCTACAGCTGGCATGACCGCACCAGCGCACTAAATCCCATGAGAACTCTTCAGTTAAGCGTGCATGGGCCAGAGCAGTACTATAATGGGTGACCTCCTGGGAAGACATCATGTTGAACTATCTGTTGATGCTGCCCATTTTATTTCCATTTTATTTTATTTTATTTTACCATTGACGCTAGAGAACTCGACAATCGACTCCCAAAACTTCATTGATGAGATGCCTCAGACTGAAAAACACGAGCTGTGGTGCCCACATAGTTGATTTATGCATCTCGTGCAGAGGCTGTAGAAAAATCACCATAACTTCATGCACGATCATCTGATTCGCCATTATGACTCCAATCCGGAATGATCTTCACGGGGAGCATTATGAGCAGATGAGCTGCAAACACATCTGGCAGGACCCGTATCTCCGATTTCGGCTATTTTGAAGCCTTACTGAGGCACGTATGAGTTCCGCATGAGCACAATTTATGGCAAATCTTCAGCGTGGGCGACCGCACCAGCACACAAGGTCATATGAGAACTCTTCAGTTAAGCAAGCTTTTGCGAGAGCAGTACTGTGATGGGTGACCTCCTGGGAAGGCATCATGTTAAAACATCTGTTGATGCCGCCCATTTTATTTCCTTTCATTTTTATTTTATTTTGCCGTCGACGTCGAAGAACTCAACGATCGACTCCAGAAACGGCATTGATGCGTTGCTTTGAACTAAAAAGCATGAATTATGGGGCCCACACGACTGATACGCGTGTCTCGTGTGGAGGCCACATGGAAATCGCCACAACTTTGTGCACGATCGTCTGATTTGCCATTATGACCACAATCTAGAAAAGTCTCCGCAGGCGGTGAGAAGATGGCCGAGCTATGGCGGGCCGGTATCTCGATTTTGGCTATTTGAAGCCTACACAACATAAAGGTTTATGTGCATAATTTTTCGGCATATCTCCGGTAGCGGCGCACACATCAAATCCAATGACAGCTTTTTAGTTAAACGAGCATGGACGAGAGCAGTAGTATGATGGGTGACCTCCTGGGAAGTCATCGTATTGAACCATCTATTGATGCCACCCATTTTATTTTCATTTATTTTTATTTTATTTTATCATTGACACCAAAGAACTCGGTGATCGACTCCACAAACGTCCTAGATGGGATGCCTTAGAATGAAAAACACGAGTCGTGGGGCTCACGCGGCTGATCCGCTTGTCTCGTGTGGAGGCTACATGGAAATCACAATAACTTCGCTCACGATGGTATGTTTTGCCATTATAACCCCAATCCAGAAAGATCTCTGCGGATTGCAGGACGTGTAGATGAGCTACAGGCGCATCTAGCGGAACCCGTATCTTCGATTTTGGCTAGTTTGAAGCCTTACCGTGGCACAAACGGGTTACGCATGAGCAGAATTTGCAGCATATCTCCTGCGTGGCCGCACCGCGGATCAATGAGAACTCTTGATTAAGCTTGGGCGAAAGTAGTACTATGATAGGTGACCTCATCAGAAGTCATCGTAGTGAACCATCTGTTGATGCCGGCAATTTTATTCCCTTTTATTTTTATTTTATTTTACCGTTGATGCCACAAAACTCAACGATCGACTATGAAAATGTCGTCGATGGCATGCCTCGGACTAAAAAAAAGCTGGCCGGTGATCCCGCATCTCGTGTGAGGCCGAAAATCGCCATAAATTCCCACGATCGTCCGATTAGCCATTATGACACCAATGGAATGATCTTCGAGGCACGATCGCATGAGAGTCGGTGGTGCATCAGCAAGACCCATATCTTGATTTATTTGAAGCCTCACTGCGGCCGGATGGGTTCGCGAGCACAATTTTTGGAAAATCTTGGTAGTCGGCGCTCCGACATCATGAGAACTCTTGATTAAGCGTGCTTGAGCGATCTTGATGGGTGATCTCCTGGGAAGTCCTCGTGTTGAACAATCTATTGATGCCATCTATTTTATTTCTTTTTATTTATATTTTATTTTATCGTTGACGCCGCAGAACTCACGATCGACTTCAAAAATGTCATCGATGAGATGCCTCAGACTGAAAAACACGAGCCGTGGGGCCCACGCGGCTAATCTACACGTCTTGCGGAGGTCGCACGGAAATTGCCATAACTTCACGCATGATCGTCCGATCCGCCATTATGACCCCAATCCGGAAAGATCTTTGTGGGGCACATGATGCACAGATGAGTCGCAGGCGCATAAGGCGGGACCCTTATCTCCGATTTCTGCTAATTCAAAGTCTTACTGTGACACAGACGGGTTCTGTATGAGCATAATTTGCGGCAAATATTCAATGGGGGCGACCACACCAGCACACCATATCACATGAGAACTGTTCAGTTAAGCATGCATTGGTGACAGCAGTACTATGATGGGTGACCTCCTAGGAAGTCGTCATGTTGAACCATCTGTTGATGCCGCCCATTTTATTTTCTTTTATTTTCAGTTTATTTTAACATTGACATTGGAGAACTTGAAGATTAACTTTAAAAACATCATTGATGGAATGCCTCAGACTGAAAAATAAGAGCCGTGGGGCCCACGTGGCTTATCCACGTGTCTCGTGTGGAGGCCGCAAGGAAATCATCAAAACTTCGCGTACGATCATTCAATCCGGAAAGATCTCCGCGAGGTGCACGATGCATACATGAGCTGCAGGCGCATCTGGCGGGAGCCGTATCTCCCATTTTAGCTATTTCAAAACCTTACCACAACACAGACCGATTTCGAATGAGCACAATTTGCGACAAATCTCCAGCTAGCATGATCGCAACAGCACACCAGATCCCATGAGGCTCTTCAGCTAAGCGTGCTTGGGCGAGAGTAGTATTATGACGGGTGACCTCTTAGGAAGTCATCGTGTTGAACCATCTGTTAATGCCGCCCATTTTATTTTCTTTAAATTTTATTTTATTTTACCGTTAATGCCGGAGAACTAGGAGATCGACTCTGAAAATGTCATCGATGGGATGCCTCGGGCTAAAAAATGCAAGCCGTAGGGCCAACTCGACTGATCCGCGCATCTCGCGTGGAGGCTGAACGAAAATCACCATCACTTCACGCACCATCGTCCCATTCATAATTAAGACCCCAATACGGAAAAATCTCTGCGGGGCACACGACGCGTAGATTAGCCTCAGGCGCATCTAGTGGGACACGTATCTCCGATTTCGACTTGTTCAAAGCCTTACCGCGGCACAGATGGGTTCTGCATGAGCACAATTTGCAAAAAATCTCTAATGGGTGTGACTGCACCAGCACACAAGATCTTAGGAAAACTCTTCAGTTAAGCGTGCTTGGGCGAGAGCAGTACTATGATGGGTGACCTCCTAGTAAGTCATCGTATTGAATCATCTGTTGATGTCGCCCATTTTATTTCCTTTTATTTTTATTTTATTTTATCATTGACGGTAGAGGACTCGTCTATCGACTCCTAAAACATCATCGAAGGAATGCCTCGGACTAAAAAATATGAGTCGTGGGGCCCACTCGATTGATCCGCTCTTCTTGTGCAGAGGCCTCACGAAAATCTCCATAACTTCACGCACGATCGTCTGATTCACCATTATGACCCCAATCTGGAAAGATCTCTGTGAGGTGCACGATGTGTAGATGAGCCGGATGTGCATCTGGCAGGACCCGTATCTTTGATTAGGCCTATTTCGAAGACTTATCATTGTACAGAAGGGTTTCGCATGAGCACAATTTCAGGAAATCTCCAGCGGGTGCAATCGTACCAACACCCCAGGAACTCTGGTTAAGCGTTCGGTGAAACACTATGATGGGTGATCTCCTGGAAAATCATCGTGTTGAACCATCTGTTGATGCCACCCAATTTATTTTCTTTTTTTTATTCTATTTTAACGTTGATACAGCATAACTCAGAGATCGACTTCAAAAACATCATCAATGGGATGCCTCAGAATGAAAAACACGAGCTGTTGGGCCCACAAGGTTGGTCCGCGCATCTCGTGTGGAAGTCGCACGAAAATCACCATAACTTCACGCACAATCGTCTGATTCACCATTTTGACCCCAATCCTGATAGATCTCCACGTGGCGCACGACACGTAGAAGAGCCGCAGGTGCATCTAGCAGGAACCGTATCTCCGATTTTGGCTATTTCGAAGCCTTATCACGACACGAATGGGTTCTGTATGAGCATAATTCTGAAATCTCCGGGCATGATCGTACCGGCACTCCATGAGAACTCTTTTAGCGAACTTGGGGCTACTATGATGGGTAACCTTCTAGGAAGTAGTCGTGTTAAACCAACTTTTGATACCGACCATTTTATTTCTATTTTATTTTATCGTTGACGTCGGAGAACTCGGTGATCGACTTCGAAAATGTCATCGATGGGATGCCTTAGATTGAAAAATATGAGTCATGGGGCACACGCGGTTGGTCCCCACGTCTCGTGCAAAAGCTGCACGAAAATCAACATAACTTCATGCACGATCGTCCGATTCACCATTATGAACCAATCTTGAAAGATCTCCGTGGGGTGCACGACACGTAAATGTGCCAAATCGCTGGCGGCGATTTAGGTTATTTTGAAGCCTTACCCTAGCACGGACAGGTTCCGCAAGATCACAATTTGCGGTAAATCTCCAATGGGCGCGACAACGAAGCAAGAACTCCAGAAGTGCTTGGCGAAAACTATGATGGGTGACCTCCTTGGAAGTCATCATGCTAGACCATCTATTGATGCCACGAATTTTATTTCCTTTATTTGTATTTTATTTTAACGTCGATGTTGGAGAACTCGATGATCGACTCCAAAAATGTCATCAATGGGATGTCTCGGACTGAAAAACATGAGATGTGGGGCCCAATGGGCTGATCCACCGGTCTCGTGTGGAGGCCGTACAAAAATCGTCATAACTTTGCACACGATCTTCCGATTTGCCATTATGAACCCAATCCGGAAGTATCTCCGCGGGGCGCATGATGCGTAGATGAGACGCAGACACATTTGGTGGAACCATATCTCCGATTTTGACTATTTCAAAGGCTTACCACGGCATGGACGGGTTTCGGATGAGCATAATTTGCGTCCAAGCTCTAGAGGGCGCGGCCACACTAACACACTAGATCACATGAGAACTCTTTAGTTAAGCGTGCTTGGGTGAGAGCAGTACTAGGATGGGTGACCTCTTCGGACGTCATGTTAAACCATCTGTTGATGCCTCCCATTTTATTTCATTTTATTTTTATTTTATTTTATCATTGACACTGGAGAACTCGACGATCGATTCCAAAAATGTCGTAGATGGGATGCCTCGGACTAAAAAACATGTTGGGCGCGGCCCGGTCACCCGTCGTGTGGAAAATTGTCATAACTTTGCACGATTGTCGATTCGCCATTATAACTGGAAAGATCTCATGGGGCGACGACGCGATAGCCAAAGGCGCATCTAGCGGGTCACGTATCTCCAAATTCGGCTATTTCAAAGACTTTCCGTGGCACGTACGGGTTCCGCATAAGCATAATTAGCGGCAAATCTCCAGCGGGCATGACCACAACAACAAACAAGATCCCATGAGAACTCTCCAATTAAGCAAGCTTGGGCGATAAAAGTACCATGATGGGTGACCTCCTAGGAAGTCATCGTGTTGAACCATCTGCTGATGCCGCCCATTTTATTTCCTTTTATTTCTATTTTAATTTATCATTGACGCCGGAGAACTCGGTGATCTACTCCGAAAATGTCATAGATGGGATGCCTCAGACTGAAAAACACTCGTTGTGGGGCACATACGGCTGATCCGCTCATCTCGTGTTGAGGCCACACGAAAATCGTCATAACTTTGCGCACGATCATCCGATTGCCCATTATGACCCCAAACCGAAAAGATCTATGCGGTCATATGACACACAGATGAGCCATATGCGCATCTAGCTGGACCCATATCTCCAATTTTGGCTATTTCAAAGCCTTACCGTGGCACGGACGGGTTCCAAATGAGCATAATTTATGGCAAATCTATAGCGAGCGTGACCGCACCAGCACACCAAATCATATGAGAGCTCTTCAGTTAAGCGTGCTTGGTCGAGAGCAGTACTATGATGGGTGACCTCCTGGGAGGTTGTCCTGTTGAATCATCTATTGAAGCAGCCCATTTTATTACCATTTTATTTTATTTTATTTTACCATTGACATAAGAGAACTTGACGATCGATTCCGAAAACGTCATTGATGAGATTCCTCGGACTGAAAAACATGAGCCGTGGGGCCCACTAGGCTCATCCGCGAGCCTCGTGTGGAGGCTGCGTGGAAATCGCCAGAACTTTATGCACGATCGTCCGATTCTCCATTATGACCGCAATCCAAAAAGATCCCGGTGGGGCACACAACGCGCAGATGAGCTGCAGGCGCATCTAGCGAGATCCATATCTCTAATTTCAGCTATTTCAAAGTCTTACCGTGGAACGAACGACTTCCGTAATAGCACAATTTATGACAAATCTCTAGCGGGTGCCACCGCACCAGCACACTCACATGAGAACTATTGATTAAGCGTGCGGCGAAAACGATCTTATGTGGTGACCTAACTTTGCGCCGATCTTTGTCCCATTATGACCCAATCACAGGAATAACTCGCGACGCCTTGATGGCATAATTTTGCGATCATCCCATTGGGACACCATTATCTCCAAGCTGACACGAAAGCCATGCATGACCATGGTTACAGGGGAAGCAAAATTTAAAAAATATCCGGTGGTAGCGACCCCACCGGCCTCCGGATCACATGAGATTGATTAAGCGTGCTTGAGGAAGCGACACTAGGATGGGTGACCTCTTCGAAACTTGTCGTGTTGAACCATCTATCGATGTTGCCCATTTTATTTTATTTTTTATTTTACCGTTGATGCCGGAGAACTCGAAGAATGACTTCAAAAATGTCGTCGATGGGATGCCTCAGATTGAAAAATACGTGTCGTTGAGCCCACTCAGTTAATCTGCTCGTTTCGTGTGGAGGCTGCATGGAAATTGCCATAACTTCACGCATGATTTTCTGATTTGTCATTATGACCCCAATCTAAAAGATCTCCGGGGCTCGATGAGCGATGTGAGCGCGTAGGACCATATCTCGACTTTTTGGCTATTTCAAAGCCTTCTAGCGTCCGGATGGGTTTGGAATGAGTTCAATTCGCAAATCTCTGGGTGCGGCGCACCCTATCCATGAGAACTCTTGATTAAGCGTGGCGGAGAAGCGATCTCGATGGGTGATCTCCTGGGAAGTTATCGTGTTGAACCATCTGTTGATGCCGCCCAATTAATTTTCTTTTATTATTATTTTATTTTACCGTTGATGCCGCAGAACTTGGAGATCGACTTTGAAAATATCATCAATGGGATGCCTCAGACTGAAAAACATGAGACATGCGGCACACGTGGTTGGTCCGTGCATCTCGTGCGGAGGCTGCACGAAAATTTCCATAACTTTGCACAGAATCATCTAATTCAGCATTATGACCCCAATCTTGAAAGATGTCTGGGGCGCGCCGAGATGTCCAAAGCGCAGCGGGACTATCTTTGATTTTGGCTATTTCGAAGCCTTATCGTGGCACTGACGGGTTCTGCATGAGCACAATTTGCGGTAAATCTCCAACGGGCATAACCACACCAGCACACCAGATCCCATGAGAACTCTTCAGTTAAGCGTGTTTGGGCGAGAGCAGTACTATGATGGGTGACCTCCTAGGAAGTCGTCGTATTGAACCATATGTTGATGCTACCTATTTTATTTATTTTTATTTTTATTTTTATTTTATTTTATCATTGATGGCAGAGGACTCGTCGATCGACTCCCAAAACATCACTGAAGGGATGCCTCGATATAAAAAACATGAGCCGTGGGGCCCACTCGATTGATTCGTGTGTCTTGTGCGGAGGCAGCACGAAAATCACCATAACTTCATGCACAATCATCCGATTCTCCATTATGACCTCAATCCAGAAAGATCTCTGCAGGGTGCACGATGTGCTGATGAGCCGTAGGCGCATCTAGTGGGACCCGTATCTCTAATTAAGGAAATTTTGAAGCCTTATCATGGAACGGATGGGTTTCGCATGTGCATAATTTCCAGCAAATCTCCAGCGGGCGCAATCACACCAAAACACTAGACCCCATAAGAACTCTTCAGTTAAATGTGTTTGGGTGAGAGAAATACTATGATGGGTGATCTCTTGAAAAGTCATCATGTTGAACCATCTATTGATGCCGCCCAATTTTATATTTTATTTTATTTTATTTTAACATTGATGCTGCAGAATTCGGAGATCAACTTCAAAAATGTCATCGATGGGATGCTTAAGACTGAAAACATGAGCCGTTGGGCCCACGCGGTTGGTCTGCGCATCTCGTGCAGAGGCTACACGAAAATTGTCAAAACTTCACCCATAATTGTCTGATTCACCATTATGACCCCAATCCCAAAAGATCTCCGCTGGGCGCACGACGCGCAGAAGAGCCGCGGGCGCATCTAACAGGACCCGTATCTCCAATTTCAGCTATTTCGAAGCCTTATCACGACACATATGGGTTCCGCACCATAATTTGTGAGAAATCTCCAATGGGCACGGCTGCACCATCACACCAGATCCCATGAGAACTCTTCAGTTCAGCGAGCTTGGGCGAGAGCAGTACTATGATGGATGACCTCCTAGGAAATCATTTTGAACCAACTTTTGATGCCGCCCATTTTATTTCCTTTTATTTCTATTTTATTTTATTGTTGACGTCGGAGAACTCAGTGATCGACTCCGAAAATGTCATCGATGGGATGCCTCATACTGTAAAACACCAACCGTGGGACCCACATGGTTGGTCTGCACGTCTCGTACGGAGGCCACACGAAAATCAACATAACTTCACGCACGATCTTCTGATTCACCATTATGTCCCAATCCTGAAAGATCTCCGTAGGGTGCACGACGTGTAAATGTGCTAAAAGCGCAACTGATGAAACTCGTATCTCTGATTTAGGCTATTTCGAAGCCTTACCGTAGCAAACGGGTTTTAGCGTGAAATTTGTAATCTCCGGTGTGTGGTGCACCACTAGATCCCATGAGAACTCCTCAGTTAAGCGTGCTTGGGCGAGAGCAATACTATGATGGGTGACCTCCTGAGAAGTCATCGTGTTGAACCATCTGTTGATGGTGCCCATTTAATTTCCTTTTATTTTTATTTTATTTTACCATTGACGTCGGAGGACTCGGTGATCGACTCTGAAAACATCGTGGATGAGATGCATCAGATTGAAAAACATGAGCTATTGTGCCCACGCAGCTGATCCGTGCTTCTTGTGCGGAGGCCACACAAAAATCGCCATATCTTCATGCACGATCATTCGATTCACCATTATGACTCCAATCCAGAATGATCTTTGTGGGGTGCACGATGAGCAGATGAGCCACTAGGACATTTGACGGGACTAGTATCTCCAATTTTGGCTATTTCAAAGCCTTACCGTGGCACGTATGAGTTCCGCATGAGCATAATTTTTGGCAAATCTCTAGCGGGTGCGACCACACCAGCACACCAAATCACATGTGAACTCTTCAGTTAAGCAAGCTTTGGCGAGAGAAGTGCTATGATGGGTGACCTCCTGCGAAGTCATCGTGTTCAACCATTTGTTGATCCCGCCCATTATATTTCCTTTTATTTTTAATTTATTTTACTGTTGATCTGGAGAACTCAATGATCGACTCCGAAAATGTCATTGATGTGATGCCTTGAATTGAAAAACATGAGATGTGGGGCCCACATGGCTGATATGCGCATCTCGTGTGGAGACCGCACAGAAATCGCCATAATTTTGCGCACGATCGTCCGATTCGCCATTATGAACCCAATTCGAAAAAAGTCTCCAGGCGCTGAGTAGATGATTGGCCATGTGTAACTCTAATTTCAGCTATTTTGAAGCGTAATTTGCGGGTAGTCTCTAGCGGGTGCGACCATACCAACACACCATATCCCATGACAACTCTTGATTCAGCTTGGCGAGCGATATTATGATGGGTGAACTCTTGGGAAGTCGTCGTAGTGAACCATCTGTTGATGCTGCCCATTTTATTTCTTTTTATTTCTATTTTATTTTATCGTTGACGTCGGAGAACTCGATGATCGACTCCGTAAACGTCGTAGATGGGATGCATTTTATTGAAAAACATGAGTCATGGGGCCCACGCAGTTGATCCACATGTCTCGTGTGGAGGTCGCACTAAAATCACTATAACTTCGCTCATGATCATCCAATTCGCCATTATCGGAAAGATCTCGCGGAAGACACGGCGGCGGATGTAGGCACATCCATATCTTTGATATCTAGTTGAAGCTTACTTTACAAGCGGGTTCCACATAATTTGTGGCATATCTCCGGCGGCGTGGCCGCATAGCACCAAATCTCATGAGAACTCTTCAGTTAAGCTTGGTTGAGCTAGATCAGTACCATGATGGGTCACCTCTTGGGAAGTCGTCGTGGTGAACCATCGATTGATGTCACCCATTTTATTACCTTTTATTTTATTTTATTTTACCGTTGATGCTGGAGAACTCGACGATCGACTCTGAAAATGTCATCGATGCGATGCCTCGTACTAAAAAACACGAGTCATTGGCCCCACGTGGCTGATCCGTGTGACTCGTGTGGAGGCCGCACAAAAATTTCCATAACTTCGCGCACGATCGTCCGATTTTCCATTATGACCCCCAATCTGGAATGATCTACGCGGGGTCTGAGAAGAGCGAGGAACATTTGGTGGGACTATCTCGATTTTTTATTTGAAGCCTTACCGCGGCCGGGTTAAGAGCAAAATTTGCAAATCTCCGATTGCGACCACCCAAATCACGAGAACTCTTGATTAAGTGTGCTTGGCGGGTGAGCGATCTAGGATGGGTGACCTCTTGAAACTCATCATGTTGAACCATCTATTGATGTATATTTATTTCCTTTTATTTTATTTTTATCATTGACACCGGAGAACTCAACGATCGACTCCAAAAACATCGTAGATGGGATGCCTCAGACTGAAAAACATGAGTTGTTGGGCCGACGCGACTAATCCATGTGTCTTGTGTGGAGGCCGCACGAAATCATCATAACTTTGAATACGATTGTCCAATTCGCTATTATGACCCCATCCGAAAAGATCTTTGTGGGGCGCACGACGCCTAGATAGCCAAAGGCGCATCTAGCGGGACAATATCTCAATTTTTTGAAAGCCATACGACGCGTCGGTTTCCATAAGAGCATAATTAGGCAAATCTCCGTAGTGACCACACCACGGTATCCCATGAGAACTCTTCAACTAAAAGATAGTGAAGTATGATGGATGATCTGGAAGTCATGTTGAACCATCTATTGATGCCACCCATTTTTTCCATTTATTTTTATTTTATTTTATAATTATTTAGAGAACTGGTGATCTCATGTCGTAGATGGGATGCTTGATTTGGAAAACATGAGTTGTGGGCCCTATGAGGCTGATCCGTGTGTCTCGTGTGGAGGCCGCACAAAAATCGCCCTAACTTCACGTACGATCGGTCGATACACCATTATGACCCCAATCCGAAAAGATCTATACGGGCGTACTACGTGGAGATGAGCCAGGTGCATCCGGCAGGACCCGTATCTTTGATTTTGGCTATTTTGAAGCTTTTTTGCTGACGCGGATGGGTTCCACATGAGCACAATTTGGCAAATCTCTGAACCGGTACACCATCCCATGAGAACTCTTCAGTTAAGCGTGCATGGGCCAAAGCAGTACTATAATGGGTGACCTCCTAGGAAGTCATCGTGTTGAACCATCTCTTGGTGCTACCCATTTTATTTCCATTTTCTTATTTTATTTTACCATTGACTCCAGAGAACTCGACAATCGACTCCCAAAATGTCATTGATGAGATGCCTCGGACTGAAAAACACGAGCCGTGGTGCGTAGCGTCGCTCTCGCATGCTCGAAATCACCATAACTTCATGCACGAAAGTTTGATTCTCCATTATGACTCCAATCCGGAATGATCTCCGCGGGGAGCATTATGAACAGATGAGCCGCAGGCACATATTGCGGGACCCGTATCTCCGATTTTGGCTATTTTGATGCCTTACTGTGGCACGTATGAGTTTCGCATGAGCACAATTTATGATAAATCTTCAGCAAGAGCTACCGCACCAGCACACAAGGTGATATGAGAACTCTTCAGTTAAGCAAGCTTTGGCGAGAATAGTACTATGATGGGTGACCTGTTGGGAAGTCATCGTGTTGAACCATCTGTTGATGCCACCCATTTTCTTTCCTTTCATTTTTATTTTATTTGTCGTTGACGTCAAAGAACTCGGTGATCAACTCCAGAAACGTCATTGATGCGTTGCTTTGAACTAAAAAATAGGAGTTGTGGGGCCCACGCGGCTGATACGTGTGTCTCGTGCGGAGGTTGCACGAAAATCTCCACAACTTTGCACACGATCATCTGATTTGCCATTATGACCACAATCTAGAAAAGTCTCACATTTGCAAGAAGATGGCCAGCTCTTATCTGGGACGGATATCGATTTTGACTATTTGAGCTTACTACCACAACATCTGGTTTATGTTGCATAATTTGCGGTATCTCCAGCAGGCGCCACCACACTAGCACATCAGATCCAATGACAACTTTTAGTGTTTGGAGAGCGATCTGATGATGGGTGACCTCGTGGGAAGTCGTCGTATTGAACCATCTATTTATGCCGCCCATTTTATTTCCATTTATTTTTATTTTATTTTATCATTGACACTGGAGAACTCGGTGATTGACTCCGCAAACGTCATAGATAGGATGCCTTGGATTGAAAAACGAGTCATTAGGGCCGCTCATCTTGTGGAGGCATGGAAATCACAATAACTTCACTCACGATCGTATGTTTCTCCATTATGACCCCAATCCGTAAAGATCTCTGCGGGTTGCACGATGTGTAGATGAGCTGCAGGCGCATCTGGCGGAACCCGTATCTTTAATTTCGGCTAGTTCGAAGCCAAGCGGGTTCGTATGAGCGAATTTGCGACATATCTCCGAGCGTGATTGTACCGGCCGATCATGAGAACTCTTGATTCGTGAACTTGGGCGAAGCGATCTTATGATGGGTAACCTTCTAGGAAGTCGTCGTGTTGAACCAACTTTTGATGCCACCCATTTTATTTCCTTTTATTTCTATTTTAATTTATCATTTACGCCGGAGAACTCGGTGATCAACTCTGAAAATGTCATCGATGGGATGCCATAGATTGAAAAATATGAGTCGTGTTGGTTCATCACATCGTCGCGGAAGTATCAAAATCAACATATCCGCGCGATCGTCGATTCACCATTATGAACCAATATTGAAAGATCTTAGGTGACGACACATAAATGTCTTAAATCTTGGCGTGGAACTCATTATCTCCGATTTGGTTATTTTGTACCACATGGGCGGGTTCCACATGATCACAATTTTGGAAATCTCCAAGGTGACGCAACACCAGATCTGAGAAATCTTGAGTACTTGGGCGAGCGATGATGGGTGACCTCACCTGAAGTCGTGTTGGACCATCTATTGATTGCGCCCATTTTATTTCCTTTATTTGTATTTTATTTTAACGTCGACGCCGGAGAACTCGATGATCGACTCCAAAAATGTCATCGATGGGATGTCTCGGTGAAAACATGGTGTGGGGCCCAATGGGCGTCCGCGATCTCGAGGCGCACAAAATCGCCATAACTTCACGCACGATCTTCCGATTTGCCATTATGAACCCAATCTGGAAGGTTCTCCATGGGGCGCACGATGCGCAGATGAGTCGCAGACGCATCTAGTGGAATCATATCTCCAATTTCAACTATTTCGAAGGCTTACCACGTCATGGACGGGTTCGGATGAGCACAATTTGCGACAAAGCTCTAACGGGTGCGACTGCACCTACACACTAGATCCCATGAGAACTCTTCAGTTAAGCATGCTTGGGCGAGAGCAGTACTATGATGGGTGACCACTCCTAGAAATTCATCGTGTTGAACCGTCTATTGATGCCGTGCATTTTATTTCCTTTTATTTATATTTTATTTTAACATTGATGCCGGAGAACTCGATGATTGACTCAAAACATCATCGATGGATGTCGGGCGAAAAAAGCATGAGTCGTGGGCCAGGGTTGATCCACATCTATGGAGGATGCACAAATATCATAACACGATCATCCGGTTTGCCATTATGACCCAATCGGAGAGATCTCCACGGGCACGCGTGATGACCGGGCGCATCTGGGGACCGTATCTCGATTTTCACTATTTGAAGCCTTACCTCGACCGGGGGTGGATAAGTACAATTTGTGGAAAAGCTCCAGCGTGTGGTACCTCCACGGATCTCATGAGAACTCTTGATTAAGCGTGCTTGGGTGAAGCGATCTTATGAGTGACCACTCAGGTAATCGTGTTGAACCATCTGTTGATGCCATGCATTTTATTTCATTTTATTTTAATGTTGATGCTGGAGAACTCGACGATCGACTCCGAAAACATCATTAATGGGATGCCTCGGCGAAAAACACAGGCGAGGGCTCCGCGATCCGCGTCGTGGAGGCCGCAAAATCTCCATCCACCGATCGTCGATTTGCCATTATGACCCAATTCTGAAAGATCTCCGCTAGGCGCAAAACGCGTAGATGAGCTGCAGGTGCATCTGGCGGAAACCATTTCTCCGATTTTAGCTATTTTGAATCCTTACAGTGGCACGGACGGGTTCCGCATAAGCACAATTTGCGAAAATCTCTGGCATGCACTCACCGCGGATCTCATAAGAACTCTTGATTAAGCGCTTGAGTGAAGCGATGCTTTGATGGGTGACCTCTTGGGAAATCATCGTGTTCAACCATCTATTAATGCCGTGCATTTTATTTCTTTTTATTTGTATTTTATTTGAACGTTGATGCCGAAGAACTCAGCGATCGACTCTAAAAACGTCATTGATGGGATGCCTCGGACTAAAAAACACTAGTCGTGCGCGGGTGATCCGTGTCGTGTGAGCCGCGGAAATCACCATAACTTCATGCACAATGTGATTCGTCATGCCATTATCAAGGAAAGCTCGCAGGGTGCAACGCCTGATGAATAGGTGCATCTGGCGGGACTCGTATCTCCGATTTTGGCTTGTTCGAAGCTTACCGTGGAACGGATGGGTTCCGGATGAACACAATTTATGACAAATCTCTAATGAGTGTGGCCTAACGCATCTCATGAGAACTCTTGATTAAGCGTGCATGGCGAGCGATCTTATGATGGGTGACCTCCTGGAAAATTATCGTGTTGAACTATCTGTTGATGCAGCCTATTTTATTTCCTTTTTTTAATTTTATTTCCATTGACGCTGCAGAACTCGGTGATCGACTCCGAAAATGTCATCGATGGGATGCCTCGGATTGAAAAATGTAGGCCCCACTGGCGATCCGCATCGTGTGGAGGCGCAAAATTGCATAACCGCGATCATCCGATTCACCATTATGACCCCAATCCGGAAAGATCTCCTCGGGGCACACGACACATAGATATTTCACAAGTATCTCCAATTTTGGCTAGTTCGAAGCCTTACCGCGACACGAATGTGTTCCGCATGAGCACAATTTGTGATAAATCTCCAGCGGGGGCGACCGCACCAGCACACCATATCCCATGAGAACTCTTCAGTTAAGCGTGCTTGGCCGAGAGCAATTCTATGATGGGTGACCTCTTGGAAAGTTGTCGTGTTGAACCATCTGTTGATGTCATCCATTTTATTTCTTTTTATTTTTATTTTATTTTACTGTTGACATTGGAGAACTCAGAGATCGACTCCAAAAATGTCGTCGATGGGATGCCTCAGATTGAAAAACATGATCCGTGGGGCCCACACTGTTGATTCGTGCATCTCGTGCATAGGCCACATGGAAATCTGGAAAGCCCACACTTCGTGCACGATCGGCCGATTCGCCATTATGATCCTAATCCGGAAAGATCTCCACGGGATGCACGACGTGTAGATGTGTCGTAGGCGCATCTAGCGGGACCCGTATCTCCGATTTTGACTAGTTCGAAGCATACCATGATGGGGACGGGTTTTGCATGAGCACAATTTGTTACAAATCTCCAGCGGGCGCGACCGCACCAGCACACCAGATCCCAGGAGAACTATTCAATTAAGTGTGCTTGGGCAAGAGCAGTACTATGATGGGTGATTTCCTAGGAAGTCATTGTGTTGAAACATCTGATGATGTTGCTCATTTTATTTCTTTTTCTTTTTATTTTATTTTACCATTGACGTTGGAGAATTTGGTGATCGACTCTGAAAACATGGTCGTCGGGATGTGCCAGTGAAAAAAAAACACATCGCTGATCATATCTCGAGTGGAATTCGGCACACTTCATGATCATCCGATTTGCCATTATGGCCCCAATATGGAAAGATCTTTGGGGGTGCAATCGAAATGTGCCATAGCGCATCTAGGGACATATCTCGATTTTGGCTATTTGCACTTATCATGGCACGCGTATTCGCATGATTTCCGGGTAATCTCCAATGCGACCGGTGCGACACTAGATCGAGAACTCTTGATTAAGTGAGCTTGGGCGAGGAAGGATCTTATGATGGGTGACCTTTTGGTAAGTCATCGTGCTGAACCATCTGTTGATGCTGCCCATTTTATTTCCTTTTTTATTTTATTTTACTGTTGACACTGGAGAACTCAGTGATCGACTTCGAAAATGTCACCGGTGGGAGACCTTAGACTAAAAAAGATAAGTCATGGGGCCACTGCGTCGTGCATCTCAGGCACACAAAGCCATAACTTGCACCATTCTGCGATTATTGCCAATTTGGAATTTGGAAATATCTCCATAGCGCTTGCATATGATAGCGTATCTCGCGGGACACGTGTCTTTGATTTCACCTTGTTTGAAGCCTTACTGTGGTACGGACAGGTTCCACATGAGCATAATTTGTAGCAAATCTCTAGAGGGCACGACCGCACCAGCACACCAGATCCTATGAGAACTCTTTAGTTAAGCATGCCCAGGCGAGAGCAGGACTATGATGGGCGACCTCCTGGAAAGCTGTCGTGTTGAACCATCTGTTGATGCCGCCCATTTTATTTCCTATTATTTTATTTTATTTTATCATTGACACCGGAGAACTCGGTGATCAACTCCGAAAACATCATAGATGGGATGCCTCGGAAAAACATGAGTATATGACGGTGATCAGCTCGTGTAGAGGCCACGAAAAAGCCATAACCGCGACAAGCCGATTTATGCCATTCCGGAAAGATCTTCTGCGACGTAGATCTACCAAAGATGCATCTGGCGGGACTCGTATCTCTGATTTTGACTATTTCAAAGCCTTACCGCAGCACGGACGGGTTCCACATGAGCATAATTTGCGGCAAATCTCCAGCAGGCTCGAATGCACTGACACATAAGATCCTATGAGAACTCTTCAATTAAGTGTGCTTGGGCGAGAGCAATACTATGATGGGTGACCTCCTCGGAAGTCATTGTGTTGAATGATATATTGATGCCATTCATTTTATTTTATTTTATTTTTATTTTATTTTACCATTGACGCTAGAGAACTCGGCGATCGACTCCGAAAATCTCATCGATGCGATGCATCAAGCTGAAAAACACGAGTCGTGGGGATCATGAGGCTGATCCATGTGTCTCGTGCGGAGGCCGCACGAAAATCACCATAACTTCATGCTTGATCGTCTGATTCGCCATTAGGACCCCAATCCAGAAAGATCTCTGCAGGGTGCATGACGCACAGATGTGCCACAGGTGCATCTGGCGGGACACATATATTTGATTTAGGCTATTTCGAAGCCTTACCGTGGCACGTACGGGTTCCGCATGAACACAATTTATGGTAAATCTTTAGTTAAGCGTGCTTGAGCGAGAGCAGCACTATGATGGGTGACCTCCTGGGAAGTCATTGTGTTGAACCATCTCTTGATGCCGCCCATTTTAGTTCCTTTTATATTTATTTTATTTTACCGATGATGCCAGAGAACTCGGCGATCGACTCCAAAAATGTCATCGATGGAATGCCTTGGACTGAAAAAGATGAGCCGTGGAGCCGCATAGAAATGCATCATATCTTCAAGATCGCCTAATTTGCCATTATGACCCCAATCGAGATCTCCCAGGCGCGGCAGCGAGATGTGCGCACGCATCCGTATCTCCGTTGATTCGCCTTCGGCAGCGGATGAGTTACGCTCTGAGCGTGACCACAAGCCAAGATCTATGAAATCTCTTGATTAAGCGTAGTTGGCGAGAAGCGATCTGATGGGTGACCTCTTGGAAAGTCGTCAAATTAAACCATCTGTTGATGCCAAATATTTTATTTCCTTTTATTTTTATTTTATTTTATCGTTGACGATGGAGAACTCGGCGATCGACTTCAAAATGTCATCGATAGGATGCCTCAAACTGAAAAACCCGAGTCATGGGGCTCACTCGGCTGATCTGCGCATCTCGTGTGGAGGCCACACGAAAATCACCATAACTCGCTCATGATTGTTCGATTCGCCATTATGATCGCAATCTGGAAAGATCTCTGCAGGTAGAATGATGCATAGATGTACCGCAGGAGCGTCTTGTGGGACCCATATCTCGATTTGTAGTTCAAAAGCCTTGCAGCGGGTTATGCATGAGCACAATTTGTTGCAAATCTCCGGCGGCGTACGCACACACGGATCTATGAGAACTCTTGATGTGTGCTTGGCGAAACGATCTTATAATGAGTGACCTCATGGGAAGTCGTCGTGTTAAACCATCTGTTGATTCCGCCAATTTTATCTCCTTTTTTTATTTTATTTTACAGTGGATGCAACAAAATGCAGAGATCGACTCTGAAAACGTCATCGATGGGATGTCTCGAACTGAAAAACATAAGTCGTGGGGCCCACACAGCTGATCCACGCATCTCGTGTGGAGGTCGCACATAAATTGCAATAACTTCATGCACGATCATCCATTATGACCCCAATCTAGAAAGATCTCTGCTGGGCGCACGATGCTCAGATGACCCAGAGGCGCATTTGGTGGGTCACATATCTCCGATTTTCGCTAGTTCAAAGCCTTATCGCGGCACAGACAAGTTTTGCATGAGCATAATTTATGGCAAATCTTCAGCTGGCACTACCACACCAGCACACCAAATCCCATGAGAACTCTTCAATTATGCGTGCTTGGGGGAGAGCAGTATTATGATCGGTGACCTCATGGGAAGTGATCGTGTTGAACCATCTATTGATGCCGCACATTTTATGTTCTTTTTTTGTATTTTATTTTAACTTTGATACCGGAGAACTCGGTGATCGACTCCGAAAACATCATCGATGGGATGCCTCAGACTGAAAAACATGATCCGTGGGGCCCACTAGGCTAATCCGCGTGTATCGTACGGAGGCCGTACTAAAATTTCCATAACTTTACGCTCAACCATCCGATTCGCCATTATGACCCCAATCTGGAAAGATCTTCGCGGGGCGCACGACATGCAAATGAGTTGCAAGCTCATCTAACGGGACACGTATCTCCGATTTTGGCTAGTTCAAAGCCTTATCGTAGTACATATATGTTCCGAATAAGCACAATTTGCGTAATATCCAGGGCTTCGCAAAGCATAGAGAACTCTTGATTAAGTGTGCTTGGGCAAGAGCAGCACTATGATAGGTGACCTCCTAGGAAGTTGTTGTGTTGAACCATATGTTGATGTCACCCATTTTATTTCATTTTATTTTTATTTTATTTTACCATTGACATTGGAGAATTCGGCGATCAACTCTGAAAACGTCGTCGATGGGATGCCTCAGACTGAAAAACATGAATCAGGTCCATGATTGGTTTCTCGTATGGAGATCGCGGAATGAAATATAACTTCACGCCTGATAGTCGATTCGCCATTATACTAACGGAAAGATCTTCCGGCGATGCATAGATGAGCAGTAGGCGCATCTAGTGAGACCCGTATCTCTGATTTTGGCTATTTCGAAGCCTTTTTGCGGCATAGATGGGTTCCTCATGAGCACAATTTGCAACAAATCTCCTGCGGGCATGACCGCACCGGCACACCATATCTTATGAGAACTCTTCAGTTAAGCATGTTTGGGTGAGAGCAGTACTATCATGGGTGACCTCTTGAGAAGTCGTCATGTTGAACCATCTATTGATGTCTCCTATTTTATTTCCTTTTATTTTTTTTATTTTACCATTGATGCTGGAGGACTCGGCGATCGACTCCAAAAATGTCATCGATGGGATGCCTCGGACTGAAAAACACTAGCCGTGGGGACCACACAGCTGATCCATGCATCTCGTGTGGACGCCACACGAAAATTTCCATAACTTCGTGCATGATCATTAGATTCTCCATTACCATCCCAATCTAAAATCTCCATGGGGCGCATAACACGCAGATGTGCCGCAGGTGCATCTCGTGGGACTCGTATCTCTGATTCTGCTATTTCGAAGTCTTACCGCGGCATGGACGGGTTCTGCATAAGAATAATTTGTGGCAAATCTCCAGTGGGCGCGACCGCGCCCTCACAAAAGATCCCATGAGAACTCTTCAGTTAAGTGTGCTTGGGTGAGAGCAGTTATATGATGGGTGACCACTTGGGAAGTTGTCATGTTGAACCATATGTTGATACCGCCCATTTTATTTTCTTTTATTTTTATTTTATTTTATCGTTGATGCCGGAGAACTCAACGATCGACTCTGAAAACGTCATCGATGGGATGCCCCGAACTGAAAAATATGAGCCGTGGGGCCCACGCACCTGATCCACGCATCTCGTGTGGAGGCCGCATGGAAATTGCCATAACTTTGCTCGTGATCGTACGATTTGCCATTATGACCCCAATCCAGAAAGATCTCCGCAGGGCTCATGAGGCGCAGATGTGTCGCAGGAGCAACTCGTGGGACCCGTATCTCCAATTTTGATTATTTTGAAGACTTAATAGGGCACGGACGGGTTCCACATGAGCACAATTTGCGATAAATCTCCAACGGGCGCGACTACACCAGCACACCGTATCCCATGAGAACTCTTCGGTTAAACATGCTTGGGCGAGAGCAGTACTTTGATAGGTGACCTCCTCGAAAGTTATCGTATTGAACCATTTGTTGATGCCTCCCATTTTATTTTCTTATATATTTTTTATTTTACCATTAATGCCGGAGAACTAGGCAATCAACTCTGAAAATGTCATCGATGCGATGCCTTGGACTGAAAAACACGAGCCATGGGGCCCACTCGACTGATTCGCATGTTTAGTGTGGAGGCCGCACAGAAATCGCCATAACTTCGTGCACGATCATCCGATTCGCCATTATGACCCTAATCTGGAAAGATCTCCGTGGGGCGCACGATGAACTGTTAAGCCACAGGCGCATCTAGCGGGACCCGTATCTCCAATTTTGGCTATTTCGAAGCCTTACTGCGGCCCAGACGTATTCCGCATGAGCACAATTTATGGCAAATCTACAGTGGGGATGACCGTACCAGCACACTAGATCCCATTAGAACTCTTCAGTTTAGCGTGCTTGGGCGAGAACAATACTATGATGGGTAACTTCTTGGGAAGTTGTCGTGTTGAACCATTGTTGATGCTGCCCATTTTATTTCCTTTTATTTTTATTTTATTTTAGCATTGAAGCCGGAGAACTCGGTGATAGACTCTAAAAATGTCATCGACGGGATGTCTCGGACTGAAAAACATGTGTCGTGGGATCCACATGGCAAATCCGCACATCTCGTGTGGACGCCACACAAAAATCACCATAACTGCGTGAACGATTGTCCAATTCGCCATTATGACCCCAATCCGGAAATATCTCCGTGGGGCCATGACGCATAGATGAGCAAGAGGCGCATCTAGCGGGGCCCGTATCTCCGATTTCTGCTATTTTGAAGCCTTACCGTGGCACAGATAGGTTTTGCATGAGCGCCATTTGCAGCAAATCTCAGGCACGCGTACCGACACCATCCATGAGAACTCTTGATTAAGAGTGCTTGAAACGATCTTATGATGGATGACCTCCTGGGAAGTCATCGTGTTGAACCATTTATTGATGCCGCCCATTTTATTTCCTTATATTTTTCTTATTTTACCATTGATGTTGGAGAATTTGGTGATCTACTCTGAAAATGTCATCGATGGGATGCCTTGGACTAAAAAACATGTGCCGTGGGGCCCACTCAGCTGCGCATTGTGGAGGCCCGCAATCGCCATAACCAGCTGATCGTCATTTGCCATTATGACAATCAGGAAGATCTCCAATGGCATGATGCATGGATGTCTGCGTATCTTGCGGGACATATGATTTGGTTATTTGAAGCCTTACTGCGCAGCGGGTTTCACGTGAACACAATTTGTGGCAATTCTCCGGCAGGCGCGCCAGCACCGATCTATGAGAACTCTTCAATTAAGCGTGCTTGGTCAAGAACAGTACTGTGATGGGTGACCTCTTGGGAAGTCATCGTGTTTAACTATCTATTGATGTCTCTCATTTTATTTTATTTTATTTTTATTTTATTTTACCGTTGATGCCGGAGAACTCGACGATCGACTCCGAAAATATCGTCGATGGGATGCCTACGACTGAAAGACATGAGCCATAGGTCCCACGTGGCTAATTTGTGCATCTCGTGTGAAGGCCGCTCCAAAATTGCCATAATTTTGCACGTGATCATCCATTTGACCATTTTGAAAAAAATCTCTGGGGCACATGACACACGAGATGAAATGCAGCGCGTATGGCGAGACCGTATCTCGACCGGCTATTTCAAAACCCGAGCCAGGTTCCTCATGAGCACAATTTGTGGCAAATCTCCAGTGGGCGCGACCACACTAGCACACAAAATCCCATGAGAACTCTTCAGTTAAGCATGCTTGGGCGAGAGCAGTATTATGATGGGTGGCCTCCTAAGAGGTGACCTCCTAAGATGTCGTCGAGTTGAACCATCTGTTGATGCCGCACCTTAAATTTCCTTTAATTTTTATTTTATTTTAACATTAACGCTGGAGAACTCAACAATCTACTCCGAAAACGTCATCGATGGGATGCCTCAGACATAAAAACACGAGCCGTGGGCCCACGTGACTGATCCGCGCATTCGTGTAGAGGCCACACGAAAATTATGATAACTTCACGCACGGTCGTCTGATTCGCCATGATTAGCCCAATCCGGAATGATCTCCGTGAAGGGCACGATGCGTAGATGAGTCGCAGGCGCATCTGAGGGGACCTGTATCTCTGATTTTGGCTATTTCGAAGCGTTACCGCACCCGCACTTCGCACGAGCACAATTTATCGCAAATCTCCGGTGGCGGCCAGCACCCGGATCCCATGAGAACTCTTGATTAAGTGTGCTTGGGCGACGAAGTGACACGTCATGTTGAACCATCTATTGATGCCACCCATTTTATTTCCTTTTATTTTTATTTATTTTACCATTGACGCTGAAGAACACGGTGATCGACTCCGAAAATATCATCGATGGGATACCTAGGATTGAAAAACACGAGCAGTGGGACCCACGCAGCTGATCACGCATCTCGTACGGAGGCCACACAAAAATTGCCATAACGTCGCGCACAATCGTCCGATTCACCATTTTGATGCCAATCCGAAAAGATATCCACGGGGCACATGACGTGTAGATGTGCCGTGATCATCTGGGACCGTATCTCCGGTTTTCAATTTGAAGCACCGTACGATGGATTCGGATGAAATTTGCGTCAAATCTCCAAACGCGTACCGGTACAGATCTTATGAGAACTCTTCAGTTAAGCGTGGTTGGGCGAGAGCAGTACTATGACGGGTGACCTCTTGGGAAGTCATCGTCTTAAACCAACTTTTGATACCGCCTATTTTATTTTCTTTTGTTTTATTTTATTTTCTCATTGACGCCAGAGAATTCGATGATCGACTCCGAAAACGTCATCAATTAGATGCCTTGGACTAAAATGCGATCCATGGGCGATCGTCGTGCGGGCGCATGAAAATCTCCATAACTTCTTACACGATCGTTCGATTCGCCATTATGACCTCAATTCGAAAAGATCTCGTAGCGCGACATGCGGATGCGCGCATCGTCAATCCTTATCTAAATTTTTTGGCTAGTTGAAGCCTTCTGCGCTGGACGGGTTCTGATCATAATATCTAAAACTCTTGGCGACCACCAGCACATTACATGAGAACTCTTGAGAAGCGTGCTTGACAACGATCTTGATGATCTCACGGGAAGTCATCGTGTTCAACCATCTGTTGATGCCGCCCATTTTATTTCCTTTTATTTTTATTTTATTTTACCATTGATACCAGAGAACTCGAAAATTGACTCCGAAAACGTCATCAATGAGATGCCTCGGACTGAAAAACATGAGTCGTGGGGCCCACGAGGCTGATTCGCACGTCTCGTGCGGAGGCCGCACGAAAATCACCATAACTTCAGCGCACAATCGTCTGATTCGCCATTATGATCCCAATCCGGAAAGATCTACGCAGGGTGGAAGATGTGCGGTCTTAGGCATCTCGGTAGAACTATCTCCATTTTATTTTTGAAGCCTTAACACGGCACAGATGAGTTCCTCATGAGCACAATTTGCTGCAAATCTCCAACGGACGTGACCGCAAGCACCGGCACACCAAATCACATGAGAACTCTTCAATTAAGCGTGCTTGGGCGAGAGCAGTACTATGATGGGTGACCTCCTGGGAACTCGTTGTGTTGAACCATCTGTTCATTCCACCCATTTTATTTCCTTTTTTTATTTATTTTATCGTTGACTCTAGAGAACTCAGAAATCGACTCCAAAAATGTCATCGATAAGATTCCTCAGACTGAAAAACACGAGCCGTGGGGCCCACGTGGCTGATCCATATGCCTCATGGGGAGGTCATAAGGAAATTGTCATAACTTCGCGCACAATCATCCGATTTAAGCTATTTTGAAAGCCATGCGGTGGGTTTCACATGAGCATAATTTGCGAAATCTCCGATTAAAGCACCATATCACATGAGAGAACTCTTGATTAAGCGTGCTTGAGTAGTGCTATGATGGGTGACTTCCTAGGAAGTCGTCGTGTTGAACCATCTATTGATGCCACCTATTTTATTTCCTTTAATTTTTATTTTATTTCATCATTGACGCCAGAGAACTCGGCAATCGACTCCAAATATGTTGTAGATGGGATGCCTCGGACTAAAAAACACGAGCCATGGTGGGTTGATCATCTCGTGTTGCTCAAAATAACCATAACCCGCTCATATCGATTCATCATTATGACCCTAATCCAGAAAGATCTCCGTGGGGCGCAGGTCGTGTAGATGGGCCAAAGGCACCTTTGGTGGGACTCGTATCTCCGATTTCGGCTATTTTAAAGCCTTACGTGGCATGACGGGTTCGACATGAGCACAAGTGGCAAATCTCCGGTGAAACCACGCAAACCAGATCACATGAGAATTCTTCAGTTAAGCGTGCTTGGGCGAGAGCAGTGCTATGATGGGCGACCTCCTGAAAAGTCATCGTGTTGAACCATTTGTTGATGCCACTCATTTTATTTCCTTTTATTTTTATTTTATTTCATCATTGACGCCGGAGAACTCGGCGATCGACTCCAAAAATATTGTAGATGGGATGCCTCGGATTGAAAAACATGAGCTGTTCAGCCCACCCGGCTTATCCACACGTCTCGTGTAGAGGCCACATGGAAATCACCATAACGGGCCTGTCGTCACCGATTTCAATCTAGAAAGATCTCAGGCGCGATGCGTAGATGTAATAAGGGCGCAACTGGTGGGTCCCGTATATCCGATTTTGGCTATTTCGAAGCCTTAGCGTGACACGTACGGGTTCCGCATGAGGATAATTTATGGTAAACTCTGGCGGGCGCGATCACACTAGCACACTAGCTCACATGTGAACACTTTAGTTAAGTGTTCTTGGGCGAGTGTTGTGCTATAATAGGTGATCTCCTGGGAAGTCATCGTGTTGAACCATCTATTGATGACGCCCATTTGATTTCCTTTTATTTTTATTTTATTTTACTATTGACGCAGGAGAAATCGATGATCGACTCTGAAAATATCGTCGATGGGATACCTCGGACTGAAAAATATGAGCCGTGGGGCGCATGCGGCTGATCCGTGCATCGCATGTGGAGGCCGCAAAAAAATTACGATAAGTTCACGCACGATCGTCCGATTTGCCGTTATGACCCCAAAAGAACTCCTGAAGCTCACGGCGAGATGACCCGCAGCGCGCGTATCACCGGATCGATTTTGGCTAGTTCAAGCGTAACTTACGGGTTTCGCATGAGCACAATTTGTGGCAAATCTCCAATGGGCGCGACCGTACACTAGATCACATGAGAACTCTTCAGTTAAGCATGCTTGGGCGAGAGTAGTACTATAATAGGTGACCTCCGGAGAAGTCGTCGTGTTGAACCATCTGTTGATGCTGCCCATTTTATTTTTATTTTATTTTATCATTGAGGCCAGAGAACTTGTTGATCGACTACTAACTATCATCGATGGGATTCCTCGGACTGAAAAGTATGAGGCGTGGGGCCCATGCATCTAATCCGCGCATCTCATCTGAAGGTCGCACGAAAATTACCATAACTTCATGCACGATCATCCGATTCGCCATTATGACCCCAATTCAAAATGATCTCCACGAGACACACGTCGTACAGATGGGCCAAAGATGCATCTAGCAAGACCCGTATATCCGATTTCAACTATTTTGAAGCCTTATCGTGGCAAGGATGGGTTCCACATGAGCACACTTTGCAGCAAATCTCTAGCGAGGGCAACCGCAACAACACACTAGATCACATGAGAACTCTTCAGTTAAGCGTGCTTGGGTGAGAGCAGTGCTATGATGGGTGACCTCCTAGCAAGTCATCGTGTTGAACCATCTGTTGATGTCGCCCATTTTATTTCCTTTAATTTTTATTTTATTTCATCATTAACACTGGAGAACTCGGTGATCGACTCTGAAAATGATGTAGATATGATGCCTCGGACTGGAAAACACGAGCTGTGGGGCCCATGCAGTTAATCCGCGCATCAAGTGTGGAGGCCGCACAGAAATCGCCATAACTTCGCCTTACTGCGGTATGGATGGGTTACACATGAGCACAATTTGCAGAAAATCTCCAGTGGGCGCGACCACACCAGCACAACAGTTCACATGAGAACGCTTTAGTTAAGCATGCTTGGGTGAGAGCAGTGCTATGATGGGTGACCTCCTTGGAAGTCGTCTTGTTGAACCATCTGTTGATGCTGCCCATTTTATTTACTTTTATTTTTATTTTATTTCATCATTGACGCAGGAGAACTTGGCAATCGACTTTGAAAATGTTGTAGATGGCATGCTCATAGCACATGAGCCGTGAGGCCCTACGGTCGCCGATTTCATGCGAGGCCGCGAAATCACCATAACTTTGTAATACTGTCGTCGATTCACCATTATGACCCCAATCCGGAAATGTATCCATGTGGCGCACGATGCGTGGATGTGCTAAAGGCACATCTGGCAAGACCTGTATCTCCGATTTTGGCTATTTCAAAGTCTTAGTGCGGCACATACGGGTTCCGCATGAGCAGAATTTATAGCAAGCTCCAGTGGGTGCGACCGTACCAACACACCAGATCATATGTGAACTCTTTAGTTAAGTGTGCTTGGGCAAGAGCAATACTATGATGGGTGATCTCTTAGGAAGTCATCGTGTTGAACCATCTATTGATGCCGCCCATTTTATTTCCTTTTATTTTTATTTTATTTTACCGTTGATGGCCGAGAACTTGACGATCGACTCGAAAATGTCATCGAAGGGATACCTCGGACTGAAAAACATGAGCCATGGGGCCCAACAGCTGATCCGCGCTTCTCGAGTGCAGGTCGCACAAAAATCATGATAAGTTCACACACGATCATCCAATTCGCCATTATGACCTGAATCCGGAAAGAAATTTGAGGGGCGCACGACGCGTAGATGACCCGCAGGCGCATCTGGTAGAACAGATATCCGATTTGGGTAGTTCAAAGCCTTACCGAGGCACTTATGTGTTCCACATGAGCATAATTTGCGGTAAATCTCTACGGTGCAACAGCCACCATCATGAAAACACTTGATTAAGCGTGCTTGAAGCTATGTTGGGTGACCTCCAGAGAAGTCGTGTTGAACAATCTGTTGATGCCACCCATTTTATTTTCATTTATTTTTATTTTATTTTTCCATTGACGCCGAGAACTTCATGCACGATCGTCCGATTCGCTATTATGTCCACAATTCAGCAAGATCTCTACAGGGAGCACGACGCGCAGATGTACCGCAAGCGCATCTGAAAGGTCTCGTATCTCCGATTTTGGCTACTTCGAAGACTTACCGTGGCACGGATGAGTTCCGCATGAGCATAATTTGTGAAAAATCTCCAACGGGTAGCCGACACACCGGATCCCATGAGAACTCTTGATTAAGCGTGGCGAGAGCGTCTATGATGGATGACCTCTTGGGATGTGATAGTGTTAAACCATCAGTTGATGTTGCCCATTTTATTTCCTTTTATTTTTATTTTATTTTACCACTGACGCTGGAGAACTCGGTGATTGACTCTGAAAACGTCATTGATGGGATGCCTCGGATTGAAAAACATGAGCTGTGGGGCCCACTCGGCTAATTTGTGCTTCTCGTGTGGAGGCCGCACGAAAATCGCCATAACTTCGCACACGATCATAAGATTCCCAATTATGACCCAAATCCGGGAAGATCTCCGCGGGGCGCACGATGTGCAGATTAACTGCAAGCACATGGGACCCATATCTCCTATTTCGGCTATTTGGATTCCTTACTGCGACACGAAAGGGTTCCCGATGAGCACAATTTGTAGCAAACCGGACCGGATGCATCCCAGAACTCTTGATTAAGCTTGGGCAGAAGCGATTATGATGGGTGACCTCCTAGGAACTTGTCGTGTTGAACCATCTGTTGATGCCGCCCATTTTATGTCCATTTATTTTTATTTTATTTTATTTTACTATTGACGCCTGAGAACTCGACGATCGACTCCAAAAATGTCCTTGATGGAATTCCTCAGAATGAAAAACACGAGCCCTGGGGCCCACGCTGCTGATCCTCGTGTCTTATGCTGAGGTCGAATAGAAAGCACCATAACTTTTCGCATGATTGTCTGATTCGTCATTATGACCCCAATCTGGAAAGATCTTTGTGGGGTGCGACGCATGAGCGTAGAAGCATCGAGACCGGTATCTTCGATTTGACTATTTGAAGCAAGGCGGGCGGGTTCCGGATGAGCACAATTTAGAAAGCTCCGTGGGCGCGATCACACACACCGGATCCCATGAGAACTCTTGATTAAGCGTGCTTGGGGAAGCGATCTATGATGGGTGAACTCACGGAAATCATCGTAGAACCATCTTGATGCGACATTTTATTTCATTTTATTTCATTTTATTTGTATTTTATTTTAATGTTGACGCTGGAGAACTCGGTGATCAACTCCGAAAATGTCATCAGTGGGATGTCTTGGACTGAAAAACACGAGAGCGTCATCGTGTGTGGAGGCGCAGAAATCACTAACTTTGCGCCCGCGATCATCCGATCCGATTATGACCCTAGTCTCAATATATCTGCGGGGCGACAATGCGGTCTGTAAAGGGGCATCTAGGGACCGATCAATTTTGGCTATTTTGATGCCTTATCGCAGCACGAACAAGTTCTACATGAGCATAATTCACGATAAATCTCCAGCGGGCGTGACCGCACCAACACAGTAGATCCCATGAGAACTCTTCAACTAAATGTGCTTGGGTAAGAGCAGTACTATGATGGGTGACCTCCTAGGAAGTTGTCGTGTTGAATCATCTGTTGATGCCGCCCAATTTATTTTCTTATATTTTTATTTTATTTTACTGTTGATGTCACAGAACTCAGAGATCGACACTAGAAATGTCTTCGATAACATGCCTCGTACTGAAAATCATGAGCTATAGGGCCCACGTGGTTGGTCCGCGCGCCTCATGCGAAGGCCGCACAGAAATCATCATAACTTCATGCACGATCGTCCTATTCGCCATTATGAACCCAATACATAAAGATCTCCATGGGGCGCACGACGCACGGATGTGCCGCAGGCACATCTAAAGGGACCCGTATCTCCAATTTTGGCTATTTCGAAGCCTTACCGTAGCACGGGCGGGTTCCAGATGAGCACAAATTATGGCTAATCTCTAGCGGCCACGACCGCACCAGCACACCAGATCTTATGAGAACTCTTCAGTTAAGCGTGCTTGGGCGAGAGCAGTACTATGATGGGTGACTTCCTGAGAAGTCATCGTGCTGAACCATCTGTCGATGCCGCCCATTTTATTTCCTTTTATTTTTATTTTATTTTATTGTTGACTCCAGAGAACTCAGTGATCGTCTCTTAAAATGTCGTAGATGGGATGCCTCAGACTGAAAACATGAGCCGTGGGGACCACGCGGCTGATCTGCGCATCTCGTGTGGAGGGCATACGAAAATTGCCATAACATCACGCATGATCATCCGATTCGCCATTATGACACCAATCCGAAAAGATCTCTACGTGGCACATGATGCGCAGATGTGCCATAGTTGCATATGGAGAGACCCGTATCTCCAATTTTGGCTAGTTCGATGCCTTACCGCTGCACGGACGGGTTCCACATGAGATAATTTATGGAAAATCTTCATCCGGCGCGACCGCACCAGTACACCAGATCCCATGAGAAATCTTCAAGTAAGCGTGGTTGGGCAAGAGCAATACTAAGATGGGTGACAACCTGGAAAGTCATCGTGTTGAACCATCTGTGGATACCGCCCAATTTATTTTCTTATATTTTTATTTCATTTTATCGTTGACGCTAGAGAACTCAGAGATCGACTCTGAAAACATCGTCGATGGCATGCCTCAGACTGAAAAACATGAGCTGTGTGGCCGACAGGGTTGGTCCGCGCATCTCGTGTGGAGGGCTTACGGAAATCACCATAATTTGCGCACGATCATCCAATTCACTATTATGACCCTAATCCGGAAAGATCTTTGTGGGGCTCATGATGTGTAGATGTGCCTCATGCACATATGTCAGGACCCGTATCTCCGATTTTGGCTATTTCGATGCCTTATTGTTACATGGATAGGTTCCGCATGAGCATAATTTATGGCAAATCTCCAGCGGGTGCAATCGCACCAGCACACCAGATCCTATGAGAACTCTTCAGTTAAGCGTGCTTGGGCTAGAGGAGTACTATGATGGGTTTCCTCCGGGGAAGTCATCATGTTGAACCATCTGTTGATGGAGCCCAATTTATTTTATTTTATTTTACCGTTGACTCCACAGAACTCGAAGATCGACTCTGAAAATATCGTCGATGGCATGCCTCGTACTGAAAAACACAAGTTGGGGGGTCTACGCGGCTAGTCCGTGCGTCTCATTTGGAGGCCGCATGGAAATCTCCATAACTTCGCTCACGATCATCCGATTCGACATTATGACACCAATCCAGAAAGATCTTCACTGGGCGCACGACGGGCAGATGTACTGCAAGCGCATCTGGCGGAATCTGTATATCCCATTTCGGCTATTTTGAAGCCTTACCGTAACACGGACGGGTTCCGGATGAGCACAATTTATGGCAAATCTCCAGCGGGCGCGACTGCACCAGCACATGAGATCCAATGAGAACTCTTCAGTTAAGCGTGCTTGGGCGGGAGCAGTACTATCATGGGCGACCTCTTGGGAAGTCGTCGCGTTGAACCATCTGTTGATGCTGCCCATTTTATTTCTTTTTAATTTTATTTTATTTTACCGTTGATGCCACAGAACTTGTAGATTGACTCTGAAAATGTCATCGATGGCATGCCTCGTACTGAAAAACACGAGCTGTGGGGCCCACAAGGCTGATCTGTGCATTCGTGTGAAGACCGCACGAAAATCGTCATAACTTCTCGCACGATCATCCGATTCGCTATTTTGATCCCAATCAGAAAAGATCTCTGCGTGGCGCACGACGCGCAGATGAGCCGTAGACGCATCTAGCAGGACCCATATCTCTAATTTTGACTATTTCAAATCCTTATCGCGGCACAGATGGGTTTAGCATGAGCACAACTTGTGAAAAATCTCTAGCGGGGGCGACCGCACCAGCACACCAGATCCCTTGAGAACTCTTAAGTTAAGCGTGCTTGGGCGAGAGCAGTACTATGATGGGTGACCTCCTGGGAAGTCGTTGTGTGGAACCATTTATCGATGCTACCCATTTTATTTCCTTTTATTTTTAATTTATTTTATCATTGATGCCGGAGGACTTCGGTGATCGACTCTGAAAACATCGTAGATAGGATGCCTCGGACTAAAAAACATGAGTCATGGGGCCCACGCGGTTGATCCGCGTCTTATCGGAGACCGCATGAAAATCGCCATAAATTTGGGCACGATCATCCGATTCGCCATTATGACCCTAATCCGGAAAGATCTTCGCATGGCGCATGATGCACAGATGTGCCAAAGGCGCATCTAGCGGGAGCTGTAACTCCAATTTTGGCTAATTCGAAGCCTTACCACCATACGGACGGTTTGAATGAGCATAATTTCTTGACAAAGTTTGAGCGAAAGTGTACCACACACCAGATGACATAAGAACTCTTTTGTTAAGCATGCTTGGGCGAGAGTAGTACTATGATGGGTGACCTTATAGGAGCAGTCGGGTTGAACCATCTATCGATGCTGCCCATTTTATTTCCTTTTCTTTTAATTTTATTTTACCGTTGACGCGGGAGAACTCAGAAATCGACTCCGAAAATGTCATCGATGGGATGGCTCAGAATGAAAAACATGAATGTGGGGGCGACGACGCTGCATCTCATGTGGAGGTCGCACAAAAATTACTATAACTTCGTGCACGATCATTCAATTCGCCATTATGATCCCAATGTGGAAAGATCTCCGCGGGGCGTACGACGCGTAGATGAGCCGCAAGCGCATCTAGTGAGACCCATATCTCCGATTTTGGCTATTTCGAAGCCATACCGCGACACAGATGGGTTTTGCATGAGCACAATATATGGAAAATCTCTGGAGGCCAGAACCCACACAAGATCCCATGAGAACTCTTCAATTAAGTGTGCTTGGGAAACGAGTATGATGGGTGACCTCCTGGGAAGTTGTCGTGTTGAACCATCTGTTGATGCCGTCCATTTTATTTCCTTCTAATTTTATTTTATTTTAACATACCGCTAGAGAACTCGACGATCGACTCCAAAAACATCATCGATGGGATACCTCAAACTGAAAAACATGATCCGTGGGGCCCATAAGGCTGATCCGTGCGTCTCGTGTGGAGGCCGCATGAAATTTCTAAAACTTCGCGCACGATCATCCGATTCGCCATTATCACCCCAATCTGGAAAGATCTCTGTGGGGCGCACGACGTGCAAATGTGCCACAGACGCATCTAGAAGGACCCGCATCTCTAATTTTGGCTATTTGAATCTGCGTAGGCGGGCCGGGTTCTGATTGAGCGTCACCAACACACCAGATCCCATGAGTTCTCTTCACTTATGCGTGCTTAGGCAATAACAGTACTACGATGGGTGACCTGTTGGGTAGTCATCGTGTTAAACCATCTATTGATGCCGCCTAATTTATTTCCATTTATTTTTATTTTATTTTACCGTTGATGCCGGAGAACTCAGAGATCGACTCCGAAAATGTCATCGATGGGATGCCTCAGACTGAAAGATGCGAGCTGTGGGGCCCACAAGGCTTATCTGCGCATCTCGTATGGAGGCCGCATGGAAATCGCCATAACTTCGCGTATGATCATCTAATTCGCCATTATGACCCCAATTCGAAAAGATCTCGCGCGCAGCGAGATGAGCTAGCATCGGACGAGACCCGTATCGATTTCTATCCTTCGTACGAACGAGTTCCGCATGAGCACAATTTGCGGCAAATCTCCGGCCGACTGCACCATCACACCGATCAACTCTTGATTAAGCGTATTTGGGTGAAGCGATCTTATGATGGGTGACCTCCTGGGAAGTCATTGCATTGAACCATCTATTGATTTCATCCATTTTATTTCCTTTTCTTTTATTTTATTTTACTGTTGACGCCAAAGAACTCAGCGATCGACTCTGAAACCGTTGTCGATGGGATGCCTTGGATGGAAAAATAAGAGTTGTGGGGCCCACACGGTTAATCTACGTGTCTCGTGCGGAGGCCGTCCGGAAATCGCCATAACTTCGTACATTATCGTCTAATTCACCATTATGACCTCAATCCGGAAAGATCTTTGAGGAGTGCATGACGCGTATATGTGCCAAAGGCATATTTGGCGAGACTCGTATCTCCGATTTCAGCTATTTTGAAGCCTTAACGTGGCACATACTAGTTCCGCATGAGCATAGTTTGCGATAAATCTCCAGCGGGAGCGACCGTACAAGCACACCAGATCCCATGAGAACACTTCAGTTAAGCGTGCTTGGGCGAGAGCAATACTATGATGGGTGACCTCCTAAGAAGTCGTCGCTTTGAACCATCTATTGATGCCGCCCATTTTATTTCCTTTTATTTTATTTTATCATTGACGCCAAAGAACTCAGCGATCAACTCCGAAACTGTCATCGATGGGATGCCTCAGACTAAAAAACATGAGCCATGGGGCCCACACGGTTGATCCTCACTCACATGTGGAATAATGCAATCGCATAAACTTCGCATGATCTGATTGCCACTATGACCCCAATCGAAAGATCTCTATGATTTGCCAAAGGCGCATCTAGCTGGACATGTATCTCAGATTTTGGTTATTTCAAAGCCTTATTGCGCCGCGTGGTTTAGCACAATTTCGGCGAAATCTCCAACGGCGACCACGCACCTAGATCACTTGAGAACACTTTAGTTAAGCATGCTTGGGCGAGAGCAGTACTATGATGGGTGACCTCCTAGGAAGTCGTCGCATTGAACCATCTGTTGATGCCGCCCATTTTATTTCCTTTTATTTTTATTTTATTTTCGTTGTTGATGTACTTCGGATCGACTCAGCTGTTCGATGGGATGCCTCGGCGAAAAATGTGGGGACCATCGATCCCACATCTCATAAACCAAAATTTCCATATCTTTGAGCACGATCTTTAAATTCGCTATTATGACCCCAATCCGGAAAGATCTATACGGAGCGCACGACGCATAGATGAGTTGGAGGCGCATCTAGCGAGACCCGTATCTCTGATTTCAGCTATTTTGAAGCATTACCATGGTACAATGTGTTCTGCATGAGCATAATTTATGAAAAATCTCCAGAACTGCCACAAGCACACGGATCCATGGGAACTCTTTATGTGTGCTTGCGAGCGATACTATGATGGGTGACCTCTTGGAAAGTCATCGTGTTGAACTATCTGTTGATGCCGTCCATTTTATTTTCTTAAATTTTTATTTTATTTTAACGTTGACGCTGGAGAACTCAGCGATCGACTCTGAAAACATCATCGATGGGATACCTCGAGCGTGAGGCCCATAACGATCCGCATCTCGTGGAGGTCAATGCATTTGTATAACTTCGCACGATCATCCGATTCACCATTATCACCCCAATCCGAAAAGATCTCCGTGGGGTGCACGACGTGCAAATGTGCCGTAGGCGTATCTAGAAGGACCCGCATCTCCAATTTTGACTATTTCAAATCCTTACCATAGTACGGACGGGTTCCAATGGGGACGACCACACCAACACACCATATCCCATGAGTTCTCTTCAATTATGCGTGCTTAGGCGAGAATAATACTATGATGGGTGACCTCTTGGGAAGTCATCGTGTTGAACCATCTGTTGATGCCACCTAATTTATTTCTATTTATTTTTATTTTATTTTACCGTTGATGTCAGAGAACTCGGAGATTGACTAAAAAATGTCATCGATGGGATGCTCTGAAAAAAAACATGAGCCGTAGGTCGACCCGCGATCTCAGTGGAGGCGCACAAAAAATTGCCATAACTTCGTGCATGATCTTCCGATTCGCCAATATGACCCCGAGCCGAAAAGATTTCTACGGGGCGCATGACGCGTAGATACGCTGCAGACGTATCTAGCAGGACCCGTATCTCCAATTTTGGCTAGTTCGAAGCATTCCCGTGGCACGAACGAGTTCTGCTTGAGCACAATTTGAGACAAATCTCCTGGCGTATCGCAAGACATCCCAGATCCTACGAACTCTTCGCTTAAGCGTTTGCGAGCGATCTGATGGGTGACCTCCTGCAAAGTCATTGTGTGGAACCATCTGTTGATGCTGGCTATTTTATTTTCTTTTATTTTTATTTTATTTTATCATTGACGTCGTAGAACTCGAAGATCAACTTCGGAAATATCATTGATGGGATGCCTCAGACTGAAAAACATAAGCTGTGGGGCCCACAAGGCTGATCCGTGCGTCACGTATGGAGGCTGCATGAAAATTGCCATAACCTCGCGTACGATCTTCTAATTCACCATTATGACCCCAAAAAAAAGATCTCCGCGGATGCATGAGAGTGAGCACAGAGCATCGACGCCCGTATCTCCGATTTTGACTATTTCAAATCCTTATCGTGGTATGGACAGGTTCAGCATGAGCACAATTTGCGGCAAATCTCTAGCAGGCGCGACCACACCATCACACCAGATCCCATGAGAACATTTCAGTTAAGCGTTCTTGGGCGAGAGTAATACTATGTTGAGTGACCTCCTGGGAAGTCATCGCTTTGAACCATCTATTGATGTAGCACATTTTATTTCCTTTTATTTTATTTTACCATTGATGCCAAAGAACTCAGCGATCGACTCCAAAACTGTCACCGATGGGATGCCTCGTACTGAAAAATATGAGCCATGGGGCCCATACGGTTAATCCACGCTCTCATGTGGAAGTTGCACAAAAATCATGATAACTTCACGCACGATCGTCCGATTCACTACTATGACCCCAATCTGGAAAGATCTCTGCGGGGCACACGACTCACAGAATTGCCAAAGGTGCATCTAGCGGGATCCGTATCTCCGATTTTGGTTATTTCAAATCCTTATCACGGCATGGACTGGTTTCGCTTGAGCACAATTTACGAAAAATCTCTAGCGAGTGGTACTGCACCAGCACACCGGATCACTTGAGAACGCTTTACTTAAGCATGCTTGGGCGAGAGAAGTACGATGATGGGTGACCTCCTAGGAAGTCGTTGCATTGAACCATCTGTTGATGCTGCCCATTTTATTTTCTTTTATTTTTATTTTATTTTACTGTTGACGTCGAAGAACTCGGTAATTGACTCTGAAACCGTCGTCGATGGGATGCCTCGAACTGAAAAAATGAGCCGTGGGGACCATGTGACTAATCTGTGCATCTCATGCAGAGGCCACACAAAAATTGCCATATCTTCGAGTACGATCTTCAAATTCGCCATTATGACCCCAATCCGGAAAGATCTCCATGGAGCGCAAGACACATATGAGCTGCAGGCACATCTGGCGGGACATGTATCTGCAATTTTAGCTATTTTGAACCTTATCACGGTACGAATGGGTTCTACATGAGCATAATTTATGACAAATCCCCAGCAGGCACTACCGCACTAGCACACCAGATCTCGTGAGAACACTTCAGTTAAGTGTGCTTGGACGAGAGTAGTACTATGATGGGTGACCTCCTGGGAAGTCATCGTGTTGAACCATCTGTTGATGACGCCCATTTTATTTTATTTTATTTTTATTTTATTTTACGGTTGATGCCAGAGAACTCGGAGATCGATTACAAAAATGTCGTCGATGGGATGCCTTGGACAAAAAAACATGAGCCGTGAGGCCCACGCGACTGGTCCGCGCGTCTCATGCGGAGGTTGCACGAAATTGCCATAACTTTGAGCACGATCGTCCGATTCACAATTATGACCCCAATTCGAAAAGACCTCCGTGTATGACACGATGAGCCACGTGCATCTGGGGACTCAGATCTCTAATTTCGCTATTTCAAGCCTTACTAGGATGGATTCTAGATGAGCAAAATTTGCCGCAAATCTCCAAACGACACACAAAGACACCGATGAGAACTCTTCGCTAAGCTGCTTATGAGCAAGATATGATGGGTGACCTCCTAGGAAATTTTCATGTTGAACCATCTGTTGATGCTGCCCATTTAATTTTCTTTTATTTTTATTTTATTTTACCGTTGATGCCGCAGAACTTGGAGATCGACTCTGAAAATGTCATCGATGTGATTCCTCGTACTAAAAAACACGAGCCGTGTGGTGCACGCGGTTGGTACGCGCATCTCGTGCCGAGGCCGCACGAAAATTGCCATACTTTATGCACGGTTGTCCGATTCGCCATTATGATCCTAATTCAGAAAGATCTTCATGGGGCACACAACGTGCAGCTGTGCCAAATGCGCATCTAACGAGAGCCGTATCTCTGATTTTGGCTAGTTTGAAGCCTTACTACGGCACGGATGGTTTCCGGATGAGCATAATTTGCAGTAAATCTCCAACGGGCGCAACCGCACTAGCACACCGTATCCCATGAGAACTCTTCAGTTAAGCAAGCTTGGGCAAGAGTAGTACTATGATGGGTGACCTTCTGGAAAGTCGTCGTGTTGAACCATCTATTGATGTTGCCCATTTTACTTTTATTTTTAATTTATTTTATCGTTTACGCTGGAGAACTCAGTGATCGACTCCGAAAACATCGTAGACAGGATGCTTCTAACTAAAAAATATGAGCCGTGGGGTCCACGCTGCTGATCCACGCATCTCGTGTGGAGGCCGCATGAAAATTATCATAACTTCACTCACGATCATCTAATTCACCATTATGATCCTAATCCAAAAAGATCTTCCCAGGGTGCACGATGCACAGATGTGCCAAAGGCGCATCTGGCGGGACCCGTATCTTCAATTTTGACTATTTTGAAGCCTTACCATGGCACATATCTTTGCGACAAATCTCCAGCGGGCGCGACCGCACCAGCACACCAGATCACGTGAGAACTCTTCAGTTAAGCATGCTTGGGCGAGAGTAGTACTCTGATGGATTACCTCTTGGGAAGTCATCGTGTTGAATCATTTGTTGATGCCGCCCATTTTATTTTCTTTTATTTTTATTTTATTTTACCATTGACAACGGAGAACTCAGCGATCGACTCCAAAAACATTCTCGATGGGATGCCTCGGACTGAAAAACATGAGTCGTGGAGCCCATTAGGCTGATCCGCACGTCTCGTGTGGAGGTTGCACAGAAATCGTCATAACTTCACGCTCAATCGTCTGATTTGCCATTATGACCCTAATTCATAAAGATCTCCTCGGCATGCACGACACGTAGATGAGCCGCAGACGCATCTGGGGGAACCTATATCTCTAATTTTGGCTATTTCGAGCCCTTACCGTGGCACAGACGGGCTCTACATGAGCACACTTTATGGCAAATCTCCAGCAGAGGCGACTACCCCAGCACAGCAGATCCCATGCGAACTCTTCAGATCAATGTGCTTGGGTGAGAGCAGTACTATGATGTGTGACCTCTTGGAAAGTCATTGTGTTGAACCATCTATTAATGCCACCCATTTTATTTTATTTTAGTTTTATTTTATTTTACTATTGAGGTCAGAGAACTCGGCGATCGACTCCAAAAATGGTGTCGATGGGATACCTCGAACTGAAAAACATGAGTAGTGGTTCCCAAGCGGCTGATCCATGTGTCTTGTGTGGAGGCCGCACGTAAATCGCAATAAATTCATGCACGATTATCTGATTCGCAATTATGACCCTAATCCGAAAAGATCTCTGCGGGAGCACGGCGTGCAAATATGCCAAAGGCACATCTGACAGGACTATATCTCCGATTTCGGGTATTTCGAAACCTTATCGCGGCACAGACGAATTCCGCATGAGCACAATTTATGGAAAATCTCTAGGGAGTGCGACCGCACCAACACACCAGATCACATGAGAGGTCTTCAATTAAGCGTGCTTGGGTGACATCAATATAATGATGGGTGACCTCCTAGAAGTCATTGTGTTGACCCATCTATTCATGCTGCCCATTTTATTTATTTTTATTTTTATTTTATTTTACCGTTGATGCTAGAGAACTCGGCGATCGACTCTGAACACATCATCGATGGGATGCCTCATATTGAAAAATACGAGCCTTGGGGCACATGTGGCTGATCCGTGCATCTCATGCAGAGGTCGCACAAAAATTGCCATAACTTTGCACGATCGTCCGATTCACCATTATGACCCCAATCTGGAAAAATCTCTGCGGGGCGCACGACGCGTAGTTGAGCCCCAGGTGCATCTAGCTGAACACGTATCACCAATTTCAGCTAGTTTGATACCAAAGCATGGACAGTTCCGCAATGAGCACAATGAAAAATCCTTGATCGCGCCAAAGACACTAGATCCCATGAGAACTCTTCAGTTAAGTGTGTTGGGGCGAGAGCAGTACAATGATGGGTGACTTCCTGGAAGCCATCGTGTTGAACTATCTGTTGGTGCGGCCCATTTTATTTTCTTTTATTTTTATTTTATTTTACCGTTGATGCGGAGAACTAGGCGATCAACTCCCAAAATATCATTGATGGGATGCCTCAAATTGAAAAATATGACTCGTGGGGCCCATGCGGCTGATTCGAGCATCTCGTATGGTGGCCGCACAGAAATCGCCAATACTTTGCGCATGAACGTCTAATTTGCCATTATGATCCCAATCCGAAAAGCTCCAGTGACGACGATGAGCCGCAGTCTGCACAACCCGATTCTTAATTCTCGCTATTTGAAACCTTAACGTCGCATGAGCACAATTTGTAAAAAATCTCCATCGGGCGCGACCACACCAGTACAGTAGATCCCAAGAGAATTCTTCAGTTAAGCGTGCTTGGCGAGAGCAGTACTATGATGGGTGCCCTCTTGGGAAGTCGTTGTGTTGAACCATCTGTTGATGTTGCCCATTTTATTTCCTTTTATTTTTATTTTATTTTATCGTTGACGCTGAAGAAATTAAAGATCGACTCCGAAAACTTCATAGATGGGATGCCTTGACAAAAAAGATGGGGCCCACTAATTACTCTACGCATCGTGTAGAGGCCTCGTGAGAAATTGCCATAATTTCACGCCATCGTCAATTATGACAATAATGAAATGATCTCGGGCACACGTGCAAATAAAGGCGCATCTAGGACCCATATCTCGATTTATTTCAAGCCTTATGCAGAATGGGTTCCAGATGAGCTCAATTTATGGTAAAACTCCATTGGGTGCGACCACACCAGCACACCAGATCCCTTGAGACCTCTTCAGTTAAGCGTGCTTAGGCGAGAGCAGTACTCTAATGGGTGACCTCCTAGGAAGTCATTGTGTTGAACCATCTGTTGATACCGCCCATTTTATTTCATTTTATTTTTATTTTAATTTTCCATTGATGCCGGAGAACTTGACGATCGACTCTGAAAATGTCATCGATGGGATGCCTCGGACTGAAAAACATGAATCATGGGGCCCACGTGGCTAATTCATGGAGATCGTACGGAGGCCGCACGAAAATCGCCATAACTTCGTGCACGATCTTTCGATTTGCTGTTATGACCCCTATCCGAAAAGATCTCCGTGGGGCGCACGATGAGCAGATGAGCCGCAAATGCTTCTAGCTGGGCCCGTATCACCGATTTTGATTATTTTGGAGCCATACCATTGCACAGACAGATTCTGGATGAGCACAACTTACGATAAATCTCCAACGAGTGTGACCACACCAGCACACCAGATCACATAAGAACTCTTCAGTTAAGCGTGCTTGGGCGAGAAAAGTACTATGATGGGTGATCTCCTAGGAAGTCGTGTTCAACCCTCTGTTGATGTCGCCCAATTTATTTCCTTTTCTTTTTTTTATTTTATCGTTGATGCCGGAGAACTCGGCGATCGACTCCGAAAATGTCGTCGATGGGATGCCTCGGATTAAAGACACGAGCCATGGTACCCACGTGGTTGGTCTGCGCGTGTCGTGCGAAGGCCGCACGGAAATCACCATAACTTCGCGAACGATCATCCGATTCACCATGACTACCTTATTCCAAAAAAAATCTCTACGACGACGCGTGTGATGCAGACGCATCTAGCGGGAACCATATCTCCTATTTCGGCTATTTCGAAGCCTCATGAAGAGACGACCGACACTAGATCCCATGAGAACTCTTCAGTTAAGTGTGCTTAGGTGAGAGCAGTACTATGATGGGTGACCTTCTGGGAAGTCGTCGTGTTGAACCATATGTTCATTCCGCCCATTTTATTTCCTTTTTTTATTTTATTTTACCGTTGACTCCGGAGAACTCGGAAATCAACTTCGAAAATGTCCAATTTCAGCTATTTAGAAGCCTTACCGCAGCATGAATGGGTTTCACATGAGCACAATTTGCAGCAAATCTCTAGCGGGGTAGACCACAACAGCACACCAGATCACATGAGAACTCTTCAGTTAAGCGTGCTTAAACCATCTATTGATGCCGCCCATTTTATTTCCGTTAATTTTAATTTTATTTCATCGTTGGCCTGAAACTTCGGCAATCGAACTCAGAATATGTTGTAGGCAGGATGCCTGGGTGAAAAACCACGAGATGTAGGCCTGGTTGATCTAGCATCTTGTAGAGGCCGCTGAAAATCGCCATAACTTCAGCGCGTCATTAATTCATTCACCAGCCCCAATCGGAAAGATCTCCATGGCATCATCATGTAGATGGGCCGAAGGCACCTTTGGCGGACTTCGTATCTCAGATTTGTTGAAGTCTTAACGCAGGGAGTTCGCACGCAGCAGCCATTGCGGCAATCTCCAGTAGACACACCACGCTTACACAGGATCCACAGAGAGAACTCTTGCAATTAAGCATGTTTGGGCTGAAGCGGTGTCATGATGGGTGACCTCACAAGTGGTCGTGTTGAACCATCTATTGATTACCACTCATTTTATTTACTTTTTTATTTTATTTTTCATTTGTTGATCTTGGGAGAACTCAGCGATCGACTCAAAAATTTTGTAGGGATGATGTCTACGATAAACATGAGCGTTCACTGTGCTGATCACCTGTCTATGGTGGGAAGGCCGCGAGAAATTGCCATAACCGGGCTGTCGTGCGATTCAACATTACACATTTTATTTATTTTATTTTTATTTTATTTTGCCGTTGATCTTGGGAGAACTTCGACGATCAACTCAAGAATTTTTAGATGGGATGCCTGGTTGAAAAACATGGGCGTTATTGTGGCTGATCCATGCATCGTGTGGAACTGCGAATCACCATAACCGGGCCTGTCATTATGATTCAACATTATGGCTTCAGGAAGATCTCAGGTGGGGTGCATGGCATAGATGTAATAAGAGCATCTAAAATTAGTGGGACCCGTATCTTTGATTTTGACTATTTGGTATAGCATAGCAGCGTAAGGGTTATGAGAGAATTTATGGCAAACTCAGTGCGACCCACACAGATCACATGTGAACTCTTTGGTTAAGTGTGCTGAGTCGGTCTCTTATAATGGGTGATCTCTGGTCGTTGTGTTGAACCATCTATTGATGCCGCCCATTTCATTTCCTTTATTTTTTTTATTTTACTGTTGACACCAAAGAACTCGACAATCGACTTTGAAAACATCGATGGGATACCTCGGACTAAAAAACATGAGCCATGGGGCCCACATGGCTAATCCGCGCATCTCGTGTGGAGGCCGCACAAAAATCATGATAAGTTACGTGCGATCGTCATTAAACCCCAATCCAGAAAAGAAGCCTATCGAGGGACGATCGCCGATGACAAGCCGGCGCATCTAGCGAGCAGCGTATCATCGATTTGGCTAGTTCAAAGCGCTAAAGTACGGGTTTCACATGAGCATAATTTGGCAATCTCGGTGACGCGACATAGCGGCACTAAATCCACATAGAACTCTTTAGTTAAGCGTGGCAGGTAATCTTATGATAGGTGACCTCGAGAGAAGTCGTCTTGTTGAACCATCTGTTGATGCCACCCATTTTATTTTCATTTATTTTTATTTTATTTTGTCATTGACGTCGGAGAACTCGGCGATCAGCTACTAAACTATCATCGATGGGATTCCTCGGACTGAAAAATATGAGCAGTGGGGCCCACGTAGCTAATCCATGCATCTCGTCTAGAGGCCGCACAGAAATCACCATAACTTCTAGCACGATCGTCCAATTCACCATTATGACCATAATCCAGAATAATCTCTGCGAGACACACATCATGTAGATAGGCGGGGCCGTATCTCGATTTGAGTTATTTGAAGCACTTGTTGCGGATGGGTTCCATGAGCCTGATTTCAACAAATCTGGTGACCGCAACACCGAGCACATGAGAACCCTTAAGTTAAGCGTGCTTGGGCGAGAGCAGTGCTATGATGGGTGACCTCCTAGGAAGTCGTCATGTTGAACCATCTATTGATGTCGACCATTTTATTTCCTTTTATTTTTATTTTATTTTACCGTCGACGTCAGAGAACTCACGATCAACTCTGAAAATGTCATCGATGGGATGCCTCAGATTGAAAAACATGACCCGTTGGGCCCACGTGGTTGATCCATGTAATAGCGCAAAAATCACCATAATTTTGCGCGTGGTTCGATTGATGTATGACTAATCTAGAAAGATGCGGTAGGGCTTTAAGCATGAGATGTACATCCAGCGAGACTGTATCTCAATTTACTGGCTTCAAAGTTTTATGTAGCGCAGACGGGTTCCACAGAGCAAATATGGAAAATCTCTAGCGGACAGCACACGGATCACATGAGAACTCTTGATTAAGCGTGCTTGAGAAGCGATCTTATGATGGGTGATCTCTTGGGAAGTCATCGTGTTGAACCATCTGTTGATGTCTTTGATTTTATTTTTTTTTTATTTTTATTTTATTTTACTATTGATGCTAGAGAACTCGAAGATCGACTATGAAAATGTCATTGATGGAATGTATCAGACTGAAAAAGATGATCCATGGGGTCAGCTGGCGTCTAGCATCGATGCGGAGGCCGCGTAAATAACTTCCGCGTCACGATCGTTAGATTCTCCATTATCACCCCAATCAGGAAATTTCTCTACAGGGCGCTCGACACACAGATGTGCCGCAGGTGCATTTGGCGGGACCCGTATCTCTGATTTTGGCTATTTCAAAGCCTTACCTTAGCATATATGAGTTTTTCCTGAGCATAATTTGTGAAAAATCTCTAGCGGTCTCGGTCGTACCAGCACACCAGTTCCTGTGAGAACTCTTCAATTTAGCGTGCTTGGGTGAGAATAGTACTATGATAGGTGACCTCCTAGGAAGTCATCATGTTGAACCATCTATTGATGCAACCCATTTTATTTCTTTTTATTTCTGTTTTATTTTATCATTGATGCTAGAGAACTCAGCGATTGACTCCAAAAATATCGTAGATGGGATGCCTCGGACTAAAAAAAAAACTTGGCTGGCCAGCGGTGATCCATGCGATCTCGTATGGAGGCCGCATGAAAATCGCCATTAGTTCACGCACGATCGTTCGATTCTCCATTATGATCCCAATCCAAAAAGATCTCTGTTGGGTGTACGATGCACAGATGAGCCAAAGGCGCATCTGGCGAGACCCGTATCTCCGATATTTGCTATTTTGAAGACTTACCGTGACAAGGACGGGTTCCACAAGAGCACAATTTGTGGAAAATCTCCGATTGAACCACACACCGGATCACATGAGAGAACTCTTAAGTTTGCTTGGGCAAGAGTTGTACTATGATGGGTGACCTCTTAGGAAGTCGTCGTGTTGAACCATCTACTGATGTCACCCATTTTATTTTCATTTATTTTAATTTTATTTTTCCGTTGACGCTGGAGAACTCGGCGACCGATTCCGAAAACATCGTTGATGGAATGCCTTAGACTAAAAAACACGATCCATGGGGGGCCCACATGGCTGATCCGTGCATCTCGTGTGGAGGCCGCACAAAAATCTCGATAACCGGCGCTGCGATTAGCCATTATGATTCCAATCTAGAAAGATCTCACGTGGGTACACGTCTGTGAATATTGTGTGGGCATATAGTTCGATTCGATATCTATATTTCAAAGCCTTACCGCAGCACGGACGGGTTCCGCATGAGCATAATTTGTGGCAAATCTTGAGTGGGCGCGACTGCACTAGCACACCAGATCACATGAGAACTCTTTAGTTAAGCAAGCTTGGGCGAGAGCAGTAATATGATGGGTGACCTCACAGTGCGTGTTGGACCATCTGATGCCATCTTATTTTTTCATGTTTATTTCATTTTACCGTTGATGCCGCAAACTCGGAGATCGACTCCGAAAATGTCGTTAATGAGATGCCTCGGACTGAAAAACACGAGTTCAAACGTGGCGTGCATCGTCTCTCGCGAGGCGAAAATCGTCATAACTTCACACAAGATCGTCTGATTCGCCATTATAACCCCAATCCAGAAAGATATCTGCGGAGGGCACGATGTGCAGATGTGCCGCGGGCACATCTGGCGGGACCCGTATTTCCAATTTGGGCTATTTGAAGCCATACCGCGATAGGCGGGTTGGGATGAGCATAATTTGCGATAAATCTCCGGAACGCGGCGCACCATCACCGGTTCTATGAGAACTCTTGATTAAGCATGATTGGGGCGAGCGATCTTATGATGGGTGACCTCCTGGGAAGTCGTCATGTTGAATCATCTATTGATTCTGAGCATTTATTTCCTTTTATTTATATTTATTTTAACATTGACGCCGGAGAACTCGACGATCGACTCCAAAAAAGTCATTGATGGGTTGCCTCAAACTGAAAAAAATGAGCCATTAGGCCCACACAGCTGATCCATGCACCTCGTACGAAGGCCGCACAGAAATTATCATAACTTCATGCATGATCATCCGATTCGCCATTATGACCCCAATCCGTAATGATCTCTGCATGACGCACGACGGGAAGATGGCCAAAGGTGCATCTGGCGAGATCCGTAACTCCGATTTTGGCTATTTTGAAGTCTTATCGCAACACAGATGCATTCCGCATGAGCACAATTTACGATAAATCTCCAACGGGGGCGACCGCACCAGCACACCATATCCCATGTGAACTCTTCAGCTAAGCGTGCTTGGGCGAGAGCAGTACTATGATGGGTGACCTCTTGGGAAGTCATTGTGTTGAACCATCTGTTGATGCAGCCCATTTTATTTTCTTTTATTTTTATTTTATTTTATCGTTGATGCCCTAGAACTTGTAGATCGACTCCGAAAATGTCGTCGATGGGATGCCTTGGACTGAAAAATATGAGTGGGACCGCAGCGGCAGCATCATCCCAGGGCCTGACAGGCCATAACTTCACGCACGATCCTCCGATTTGCCATTATGACCCCAATCCGGAAGATCTCCGTGGGGTGCATGACGCATAGATTAGCCAGCACATCAGTGGGACACGTATGGCCAGTTCGGTAGTTGAGCGTGTATTAGCGCAGGCGTGTTCGCATGAGAATTTGCGGCAAACCTCCAACGGGCGTGACTGCACTAACACACCATATCCCATGAGAACTGTTCAATTAAGCGTGCTCGGGTGAGAACAGTACTATGATTGGGTGACCTCTTGCGAAGTTATCATGTTAAACCATCTGTTGATGCCGCCCATTTAAATATATTAAGAACCTTATTTGATTATTTTTGACTTGCCCATGTGAATAGTCAAATTTTGGCTGCTTGTATTTAATATTTATTTAATATAAATTATATTTTTATTGAATATTAAATTATTATATGATAAAATGATGTTAGAATAATTTTTTTTTTGAAATAATTTAAAATGACCTTCTTGCCTATAAATAACCTTTATTCTCTTCATGAAAGCATTCCTCATTCAAATTTAAAATCCCTCCAGCAAATCTAAGAAAAAATTTCTTAGATTTTCTGTCCAGGTGTTCTCCAAATATTGCAAGATCAAATTCTTGGTTCGGAAACTTCAACATCTTGAACTAAGCAAGCTTTCTCAAAATACTTGAGTTTATTTTCTTGATCTTAATCCCTTTTTAAGTTGTCCATACTATTTTCACAATCAATTTATTCTTTTCACGGCCACACCAACACATCAGTTCCAATGAGAACTCTTTAGTTAAGCATGCTTGGGCGAGAGCAGTACTATGATGGGTGACCTCTTGGGAAGTCATCGTGTTGAACCATCTAATAATGTCGCATATTTTATTTCCTTTTTATTTATATTTTATTTTAACATTGACGCAGGAGAACTCGGTGATCAACTCCAAGAAAGTCATCGATGGGTTGCCTCGGACTGAAAAACATGAGTCGTGGGGCCGCTTGGGCAGGCCGTGCTCCTCGTCGAAGGACCGCAATCGCCATAACTTTATGCACAACCATCGATTCCATTATTGACCCCAATCGTAATGATCTGGCCGGCCAGGTGAGATGGCAGTGCATCGGCAAGATCGTATCTCCGTTGACTATTTGAAACCTTACCCACGGCATGGGCCGGGTTCCTCATGAGCACAAATTACGGTAAATCTCCAATAGAGGTGACTGCACCAGCACACCATATCCCATGAGAACTCTTTAGCTAAGCGTGCTTGGGTGAGAGTAGTACTATGATGGGTGACCTCTTGAGAAGTTGTCGTGTTGAACCATCTGTTGATGCTGCCCATTTTATTTTCTTTTAATCTTATTTTATTTTACCATTGACGTCGGAGAACTCAGTGATCGACTCTGAAAATGTCATAGATGGGATGCCTCGGACTGAAAAAAAATGAGTCATTGGGGCTCGCTGGCGCTGGCGATCGCACCTGTGTGGAGCCGCGCAAGTACCATAACTTCCGCCACGATCATCCGATTTTCCATTATGACCCCAATCTAGAATGATCTACATGGCGCCGACTTCGTATGGATGGCCAAAGAACGGCTGGACTCATATCTTGGTTGGCTATTTGAAACCTCCTTACGGGTTCGCATGGCGTAATTGCAACAAATCTCCGGTGAAGTCGCACCGGCACACGGATCCATGAGAACTCTTCAATTAAGCGTGCTTGGGCGAGAGTAGTACTATGATGGGTGACCTGTTGGGAAGCCGTCGTGTTGAACCATCTATTGATGCCGCCCATTTTATTTTCTTTTATTTTTTTTAATTTTACCGTTGATGCCACAGAACTTGTAGATCGACTCCAAAATAACGATGGGATACATGGTGAAAAACATGAGTCGTGAATTTAATCGGCTATCTCTCATGGACCGGCTCAAAATCACCATAACCGCTGCACCACGATCATCCGATTCTCCATTATGACCCCAATTCGAAAGATCTCCACATGGTGCACGACTAGCGGGACACATATGACTGATTTCGGCTAGTTCGAAGCCATCCTGTGGCACGGACGGGTTCCGCATGAGCATAATTTGCGCCAAACCTCCAATGGGCGTGACTGCACTAGCACACCAGATCCCATGAGAACTCTTCAATTAAGCGTGCTTGGGTGAGGGCAGTACTATGATGGGTGACCTCTTGCGAAGTCATCGTGCCGAACCATCTGTTGATGCCACATATTTTCTTTCCTTTCAATTTTATTTTATTTTATCGTTGATGCCGGAGAACTCGACGATCGATTCCAAAACATCATTGATGGGATGCCTCGGACAAAATAACACAAGTCGTGGGGCCCACATGGCTGATCCGTGCATATCGTACGAAGACCGCATGGAAAACGATATAACTTTGTGCACTATCATCCGATTCGCCATTATGACCACAATCCAGAAAGATCTCCGATGCGCGAGGGTATGGCGCGGGACCGTATGTCGATTTATTGCTTCGAAGCCTTACGGCGGATGGGTTTCGCATGAGCATAATTTGCAGAAAACCATCAACTGGCGCGACCACACTAGCACACCAGATCCCATGAGAACTTTTTAATTAAGCATGCTTGGGCGAGACTAGTGCTATGATGGGTGACCTCCTAGGAAGTCGTCGTGTTGAACTATCTGTTAATGTCGCCCATTTTATTTCCATTTATTTTTATTTTATTTTTCGTTATGCTCCTGAAATCGTGATCGATAAGCGTGGTTGATGGGATGCCTGTGAAAAACACAAGTCATTAGGGAATACGTCCGTGCATCTCATTATGGAGGCGCATGAAAATCATATAACCTCTGATCGTCGATCTGCTATTATGACCCCAATTCATAAAGATCTCCAGGGGGCGCATATTGGAGAGATCGGTAGCGCACGTAGACATATCTCCGTTTTATTTCAAATCCTTCAAAGCCAGAGGGTTACATGAGCATAATTTCACGGAAAATCTCAGTAGGCGTGACGCGCCATCACCGAATCCACGCGAGAACTCTTTAATTAGTGCACGAAGCGATATTATGATGGGTGACCTCCTGGGAAGTCATCGCATTGAACCATCTATTGATGCCACTGATTTTATTTCCTATTATTTTATTTTATTTTATTTTACCGTTGACGCCAAAAAACTCGGTGATCGACTCTGAAACTGTCATCGATGGGATGCCTCTGATGGAAAAATAAGAGTTGTGGGGCCCACACAGATGATCCACGCGTCTTGTGCGGAGGGTGCACGGAAATCGCCAAAACTTTGCACACGATCGTCTGATTCGCCATTATGACCTCAATCCGGAAAGATCTTTGAGGAAGCGACTCATGTGTACAAAGCGCATCGAGGCGAACTATCTCCGATTTGGCTATTTGAAACCTTCAGGTAACGCGTCGGGTTCCGCATGACACAATTTCGGTAAATCTCTAGATGACCCGCAGATCCAGAGAACACTTCAGTTTAAGCATGCTTGGGCGAGAGTAGAACTATGATGGGTGACCTCTTGGGAAGTAGTCGCATTGAACCATCTGTTGATGCCGACCATTTTATTATCTTTTATTTTATTTTATTTTTCCGTTAACGCCAAAGAACTTGGCGATCGACTTTGAAATCGTCATCGATGGGATCCCTTAGACTAAAACATGAGTGTGGGGACATTGGGGATGTGTCTCTCATGCGTACAAAAATCATAATAACTTCATGCGATCGTCGATTCGTCATTACCCCAATCAATATCTCAGACGGCGTGCAAAGCGCATCAGTGGGACTCATTATCTCCGAATTTGGTTATTTGAAGCCTGGCGGGTTTCACATGAGCACAATTTCTGGCAAATCTCCGGTGAAGCCGCGCCGCATCGGCACGGATCCCAAGTTAAAGCGTGCTTGGCGAAAATATGGTGGTGACCTCACGGGAAGTCGTCTTGTTGAACCATCTATTAATGCCACCAATTTTATTTCTTTTTATTTTATTTTATAGTTGATGCCAGAGAACTCGGAGCTCGACTTGGAAAATATCGTTGATGGGATGCCTCGGACTGAAAAATATGAGTCGTGGGGCCCACACGGCTGATCTGCGCATCTCGTGTGGAGGCTGCATGAAAATCGCCATAACCCTTACGCGATCGTCGTCGCCATTATGACCCTAATGCGGAAAGATCTCCACGGCGCGCATATATAGGCATCCCAGCGAGTCCCGTATCTCCGTTTTGGCTAGTTTGAAGCCTTACCCACGAAGGGGTTCGCATGAAACACGGTTTATGAAAAATCTCCGATTAGGCGCACTAGCACCGAGATCATGAGAACTCTTCAGTTAAGCGTGATTGGGTGAGAACAGTATTATTTTGGGTGACCTCTTGAGAAGTCATCGTGTTTAACCACCTGTTGATCCCGCCCATTTTATTTCCTTTATTTTATTTTATTTTACCGTTAAAGCCGAGGAACTCGGCGATTGACTCCGAAAATGTCGTCAATGTGATGCCTCTAACTAAAAAATATGAGTCGCACGAACAAAACAAATTTAGGGAAACCCAAAAACTTTGGCTAGTGAGAGAAGCTTTGGGTTTTCACGCAATCTTTCTCTCTCCTAGGGAAAGGGTTTTCCGTTTCCACTCTTCCCATGGTTGGGGGTGGCGTCGGTCACCTCCCAAGGACAAAGCTTCAAGAAAGGAGGGCAGAAGGATCAAGAAGGATAGGGGAGCATCTTCTTGTTCACACTTAGGCTTCAAGGAAGGTGACTAGCGGGTTTGACATGGTGTGAATGGCTTTGAAGGCAAAATCGACAAAGATTTGGACATGGGAATCCAAGTGAAGGGGGGAAAAGCTCCGGCGAACCCTAGGCGACATGGAGAGGATGATATCATCCTTGGTTTGGCAAGTGGTGGTGCAGTTGGAGTTTGAAAATTCCATGGCCTCGATTCTTGTTCACTCTGACCTTGTAGTCTGCTGCGGCGGCCAGCGGACATCCGGCCCATGGCCGGACCCAGCGCAGCAGCGCTGAGGCCAAGCGAGCGGCCAGCGTGATTCTTGAGGCGAGGCCATTCGCGGGCGAGACCATTCGCAAGCGTCGCGATGAGAAATCAACCCATGGCAATTCTCAGCCAAGCGTCTTGTGAATTCGCTGGCAAGAACCTTGCGAGTAGCGTCTGTGATTCGCGATCTGCGTCTGATTCTGGAGGCCGTGGCCTTGACCTATTCATTCTATGAGCTGGAGGAAAGCTAGAGGACAAACTGACAAACCCGGAGCACTATTCACTTCTCTGGCAGTTGCACTCTTGGCTAGACAAGGAGGCGGCGATCAAGTGGCCAATGGGGATCTTGATATGGAGGATGATGAAGATCATGCGGCCTTCTGAGAATAACACACAAGAAGCTGATATGGTGACCAAAATGCTGAGTTCATGCACACAATGAGTTGTTTGTGGAAATGCCTCAATAGAACCTAGAACTTTTTCTTGGGGAATTCATCATGCCTTGCAGGGAAACCACTCCCTACCTCAAACCCACTTGTTGAGCACCAAGGACGTGAGAGGGAGGACTTGGCCCCATCCATCGAGCAATCTTCTACAAAGCCAAGTAATGGCAAGGTATGCCCTCCCAATCTAATCCTTGGAGGAGAAAGGAATTTATAAAGTTTGACAAGATTGATAGATCCTCTTCCTCATGGAGGATGGAGTCACCATTAAGATAGATGACAATCTCTTTGATGCAAACCAAGCTAAGCTTGAGAAAGCTCTTGTGGGGAAAATTCTAGGAAGAAGGCCATCTTTTACTTCTAAATGCCGACCTCAAAGGAAATGGGGACAATGGGGAACCTTCAAGGTGAGAGCTGGCATTTGTTTTTTGTGCTTGTTTGACCTTTGTTGAGGCTTGGGATCTTTGTTCTTATGAATGGACCATGGTTTGTGGTTGGAAATGTGATTGGTCTGGACAAATGGACCCCATCCTTCAACCCAAAGTCTCTTCATGGACTTTCCTCCCTCCATCGGGTTCGACTTCCTCACGCCACTCTATCTTTGGGGCCAACAATCTTGCTAGGATTGCATCCTTCTTTGGAGAACCACTATGGATGGACCACCAAACCAACTCATGGGGACAGTCTATATGCAGTTTGCATCGGGTTAGATCTCTGCTAAACTTCCAGCGTGTTTGGATCCATGGAAAGGCAGGGCGCTTCTTCCAACGGTGGAATATGAGGGGATTTTCGGTTATGCTTCTCTTGTGGCAAGTTGGCCACAAGGCTGACTCCTGCCCATCTGCACAGTCCACCTCTGCAGTCCCACCCTTGGGTAAGAATACTCAACCCTCCTCTGCCATCTAACCCTTCTAGATGCGCAGGCCTTACACTTTGAGATTTGAGAAAGGGAGAAGCGGTAGCTCCTTCACCAGCGATGCTCACATCCTTTAGCAAGGGAAAGGAACAGGTTGACATCCCACCATCCACGGGAGGCAGACCTTCCTACTCCCATCACAGGTATGCTCCATGGGTTTGGTGACTAGAAGAAGACTAGGCCCCATTGCTGTGAAAAGAAGGAGTGAAGCCTGACTCAGTGACTGCCATACAGGGCCTGTCCCCCTCCCAGGCTCCTCCTCTGCTTGAGATCCTTCACGAGGTGGATATCTGGGTCCCTCCTATCTTCCAAGCACACTGAGCAGAGGAAACTAAACCACCCAAGGATAGAGGTGGAAAAGAGTAATACTGACAAAGGAAGGCCCCAAGGTCCACACTGGCGGGGAGGGAGCGGGAGGAAGAAAAACACGAGGCCAGGTTAAGAAGAGGAAAGCCTCACCCTCACTTTGTCGGAGGACGATTACCTATGGAAGATTAATGTCTTCCATTGGGTGTAGGGGCAGGGAAAAGACCAGACAGCTACCTCACTATTGGTGGTAGACCACCATTATCTTATAGACCCAGGTGATTGAGGCATCTCAAGACATGAAGTGGACAAAATGGCGGGGACCAAGGTTCTTACCAAACCCTCTAATGGGTTCTCACGGAGGTATTATCATCCTTTGGAGAAAGGATATTGTGGACTTCTCCCCTTTGGTTATTTCTGATCAGCTTATTTTGGCACTTGCTCTTTTCCCAACGAGATGAGGTGGACCATTGGTTGGGTCTATGCCAACAAGAGTTATCTTTGCAGGCGGGACCTCTGGCAAACCATCAAGGAAAATGTGGATCTTCAAACCCACAGCTATTGGGGGTGACTTTAATTGTATCTTGGCAGTGACAGAAGGGTGGGAAACCCTTTCATTACACACTTGACCGGAGATGAAGGGCATTATGGACTTGCATGAGTTGGAGTTTGTTGGCCCCAAAGTTCCACGGACCAACAACAAAGATGGAATTGTAGGATGCAGGGGAAGCATGGGATCTTGATCAACTCATGGCCTCTCAATTCTTGGGGGATACGAGGTTAGTCACCTACCTCGGATTGCTTGACCATGCTCCTCCTACTTCTCTCTGGTCTTTGATGGTTGGGTTTGAAGATACTTGGCTCTCTTATCACATGGGTTTTGGTTTGGAAGGCGGAAGAAAGACTTTGGCTCAGGCGCAATTCTCCATAGAGTTGTGGTACCCTGATCTCTCTTCTATTGGGTAAGAGTATGTTGAAGAACCTCCACTCTCTCGGATTGACTTGGAGAAGGACATTACCTCTCTCAGGACTCTTGAATGCTTTCGATGATGGACTCACTCACGCTTGAAGGGAGCTTAGCTCAGGTTATTGAGCTTAACTCTACATTGGCGGGCTGGTACTTGGTGGAGACAAGGGCTAAAAATGGCTCAAGGATGGAGATGGGAACACTCATTTTTTCCACACGGTGGCCTCTACGGACAGGACCAGGATTGAGTGCTTGTCAGTAGGAGGAGGTATGATTGAGAACCCGATATTTACGATATTTTCACTTCCTTCTTTAGGCAAAAATGGGTTGAGAGGATGTCTCCCTCGGCGTGTGCCTATTGTGAAGCGAGTTCCTCATTGAAATCCCTCCTTGAAGCCGGTGGTGATCAAGACATTTGGGAGGCAATACATTCCATGGAGTAGCAGCTCACAGGACTTGATGATGGGATCCTTGCCTCTTTTTTACAAGCATTTACGGCCTTGTGTGAAGAAGGATGCCATTCGGAGTTCTTTGAACTTGATCATATGGAGGACTCATGGAAGGAGACACTTGTTCTTATCCCCAAAGTTGTTGGGGCTAGCACTCCTTCCAAATTCCGGCCCATTAGCCTGTGCCAGGCGATCTATAAGGTGGTGGCCAAGATCACAGTCCAGATTGAAGCATTTACTACCTCTTCTTGTTTCTGATGAACAAGGTGCTTTTGTCCTTGAGAGAAACATCTCCCATCATGCTCTCCTTGCCCAAGAGATCATCAACAAATTCCAGTATTCTTCCTCCCAGGTTGGTTTCATGGCGATTAAAGTTGATATGGAGCAAGCTTATGATAAGATGGTGGCATACTTTGAGCAAGATGCTCACCTTAATGGGGTTCCACGATAGATTGACAAGTGGATTACGGTGTGTCACTCACCTAGATTCTCCATCTTCTTTGAATGGCGTCTCCACGGATCGATCTGAATGTGGATTGAGCGAGCATCCACTCTCTTACCTATTTATTCTATGCACGAGCTACTTTCTTAAGCCTTTAAGCAGAGGGGGCCACACCTGGGTGTGACTTTGAAAATGGGAGGTACCTCTATCTCTAATCTCCTATATGCTGATGATATTTTGATTACCTCTCAGGCTTCTATTCTCCATGCCAAGCAAATTAAAGCCATACTTGATGATTATTGTGACTGGATGGGCCAATGGATCAACGGTGCTAAGTCCGACATTCTCTTTAGCAGCCAAGAGGCAGGAGGACTAATCGGATGCCGAGCTTATTGGGTTCAACAAGGTCAAGAGATGGAGTATCTTGGCCTTAAGCTAGCTATGAGAAGCCTACACAAACATGATTTCAGTTCCACGATCCAGTGAGCCAAAGGGAAGATTATGGCACAGGGAACTTCGACACCTCTCTTATGCGGGCGGACTGCCTTATCTCCTCGGCTCTTATACGGTTGAGTTTATCAACTAACACATAGCTATTCCCTTGAATGTGCTCTGAGGAGATCGGCGACTATGTAGATCCTTCTTGTGGGACAAGAGTCCAACTCAGAAGGGCATACACTATGTCAATTGGGGTACTATTTGCTTGCCTATTAAGCATGGGGGACTTGGTTTCACTCCCACCCCAAGCACAGCCCTCTGAGCTAGGTTGGCTTGGGATTTTTAGAAGCTTCCTTACTTCACTGCATTCGGGAGGCTATGGGAAGACATTTGGAGTGGGAGCTTGAAGAGGGGACTCAAAACTTGTCATTCTCGGTGGGGCTCAAAGTCTTGAACTCCTCATTTCTTTGGAAGATTGATGATGGCAAAGTTGATTTTGGACCACATATGGTTAGGTGATTGTTCCAGCTTTGAAGACCGACTTTCTTAGATCTGAGCCGATGGCAAGCCTCATCCATAGGGGCGGGACATGGGATATTACACAACTTTGGCAAGGATCTTGTGGAGCACATTACCAAGGTGGAGCTTCATTCGGACTTAGATGAAGGCAGGACAGAGCTTATCCACCTCCCTCAGAGCGTTGTGACTCGGCCTTTGATGCTTCCCTCTTCAGCCACTCCAGCTCTGAGGTTCAGGCACCGAAGTTCTTTTGGTGGCATGAAGAATGCCTTACCAACCTACTGCGGCTCCACTCTGAGGTCTTGTTGAGAGACTCATTGCCCCAGGCATGGGGGCACGGATCATATCCTCACACGCTCTCTTGCTTCTTCCATCATCTGGTCTTGTCCTCACGGGGAGTTAACCTTCCCTTATTTTCTAATGCTCATGATCTATTTCAAGCTTTGAGCGGACCGCCAAGTCAGGACATGGCTTGGCAGGGAAGAGTTTAGGCATGATATATCAAGTTTGGAGGACCAGAATGCAAAGACACATGGACACCAACATGGGACACCAAGGTCATTCTGCTAGTATTTTGGAGGCTTTCACTAATGCATCTACCTTTCTATTTCGGGGTCAATGGGAACTCCACCAGCCACTTAGGCTATCTACTCCCCTTTCCTGGACTCCCCCCCTCCCGGATGGCTAAAGGTGAATGTAGATGGTACTCTCCTCTCCTCTGGATTGGCTGGCATTGGAGTTGTTTTCAGGGATGGTCTTTGGTGACTTCATCAGGCTGGCGGTATCCAATCTCTCCATTGGGTGCTTTCATAGAGATCTGCCATGCTTGCCATTAGCAAGCTTATAAACCCTTGGATGTATGAGTACAAGGGCATCATATTGGAGGGACAACATTAGTGTTGTCAATTTCATAGAAAGACCATCGATTAGACTTTCGGTCTTCTCTTCCTCGGGCTCAGACTTGGGTTTTCTCCACCAAGCCTTCCACCAAGTCTGTTCTCACATCTCCGGGACTTCATAGGGTGGACTCTTGTGCTCGCTTGAGAGACTTTACTTAGCTTTCCTTAGATGTTACCACTTTACCTCTGTTTTTTTCATTATTTGAGAATGATAAGAAGCATGTTGCTTCTATCTAGCTCTTTGTTTTAGACTCTCTAGCCTTTGCTAGTTTTTGTACTACTTTTTATTATTAAATGCAATATGCAATTTTCGGGAACTAAAAAATATGAGTCATGGGGCCAGGTTGATCCCGTCATGTGGAGAAGAAAATCTCCATAACCAGCATGATCATCCAATTCACCATTATGACTACGAGCAAACGTCCCATGAGATCCACTTTACGGGCACATCTGGCGAGGTATCTCGATTTCATCTATTTCAAAGCCTAGTGCAGTAGGGTTCCGGATGAGCACAATTTGCGAAAGCTCCGTGGTGCGGCGCTAGAACACCATCCCATGAGAACTCTTCAATTAAAGCGTGCTTGGGGCGATAATATGATGGGTGACCTCACGGGAAGTCGTGTTGAACCAACCATCTGATGAAGCCCATTTTATTTCCTTTTATTTTTATTTTATTTTCAGCTTGAATCGACTCCAAAACCGTTCGATGGGATGCCTCGGACTAAAAAACATGAGCCGTGGGTCCCACACGGATGATCCACGCATCTTGTTAGGAGGCTCCATGGAGATAATCATAACTTCGTGCATGATCATCCGATTCACCATTATGTCCCCAATCCGAAAAGATCTCGCGGGAGCAATGGCCTTACCGGATGTCGCATGGCGGGACCATCTCTATTTGGCTATTTGAAGACTTACAGCGCGGGCGTGTTCCGCGCATTTGTGAAAAATCTCCAGCGAAACGCTCCGCGCCGACATACGGATCCGCGGAGAACTCTTGTTAAGCGTGCCGTAGTAGTACTGATCGTTACCTCTTGGGATGTGATCGTGTTGAACTATCTGTTGATGTCACCCATTTTATTTCCTTTTATTTTTATTAATTTTACCATTGATGTCGAAGAACTCAATGACTGACTCCGAAAATGTCATCGATGGGATCCCTTGGATTGAAAAATATGAATTATGGGGCCCGAATTTTCGGCTAATCTGTGTCTCGTGTGAGACCACGCAATCATAAAACATCACGCCGATCCCATTATGACCCAAATCAGGAAGATCTCCACGACGGCGTCGGATTAAACACCAGCACATCTAGCGGGACCCATAACTCCTATTTCAGCTATTTGGAAGCCTTACCGTGGCACGAAAGGGTTCCTGATGAGCATAATTTGTAGCAAAGCTCCAGCAGGCACGACGGTACCAGCATACTAGATCCCATGAGAACTCTTCAGTTAAGCGTGCTTGGATGAGAGTAGTACTATGATGGGTAACCTCCTAGGAACTCGTCGTGTTGAACCATCTATTGATGCCGCCCATTTTATGTCCTTTTATGTTTATTTTATTTTACCTCTAATGCCTGAGAACTCGACGATCGACTCCAAAAATGTCGTTGATGGAATGCCTTAGAATGAAAAACACAAGCCATAGGGCCCACGCGGCTGATCCTCGTGTCTTGTGTGGAGGCCAAACAAAAATCACCATAACTTTGCGCATGATCGTCTGATTTGCCATTATGACCCCAATCTGGAAAGATCTCTGCGGGGTGCACAACACGCAAATGAGCCATAGCAGTATCTGGCAGGACCAGTATCTCTGATTTTGACTATTTTGAAGCACTACAGGGTTGGACGGGTTCAGATGAGCCTGATTTCGCGACAGTTCGATTTACAAGACCGCACAGGACTCATGAGAACTCTTATTAAGCATGCTTGAGTAGGTACTATAAAGGGTGACCTCCTGGGAAATTTTCATGTAGAACCATCTGTAGATGCCGCGCATTTTATTTCTTTCTATTTGTATTTTATTTTAACGTTGACGTTGGAGAACTCGGAGATCAACTCCGAAAATGTCATCGATGGGATGTCTCGGGAAAAAATAAGCGGTAGAGCGGTGATCCAGCGCATCGTGTGGAGCGCATCAATCGCTCTAACATTGTGCATGATCGTCCGATTCACGATTATGACCCCAATCCGGATATATCTCTGTGGGACGCACGACACATAGATGCACTAAAGGGGCATCTAGTGGGAACATATTATTGATTTTGGCTATTTTGATGCCTTACTGCGGCACGGTCAAGTTCCACATGAGCATAATTTGCGGCAAATCTCCAGTGGGCGCGACCGTACCAACACACCAGATCCCATGAGAACTCTTCAACTAGGCGTGCTTGGGTGAGAGCAGTACTATGATGGGTGACCTTTTCGAAAGTTGTCTTGTTGAACCATCTGTTGAATCTGCCCAATTTACTTTATTTTATTTTTATTTTATTTTATCGTTGATGTTGCAGAACTCGGAGATCGACTCCAAAAACATCATCGATAGCATGCCTCATATTGAAAAACACGAGCTATAGGGCCCACGCGATTGGTCGGCGTGTCTCGTGCGGAGGCCGCACGGAAATCACCATAACTTCAGCGCGATCATCCTATTTGCCATTATGACCCCAATCCATAGAGATCTCGCGGGGTGCCGCGGCGCAAATGAGCACATCTGAACTCCGTATCTCAATTTTGGCTATTTCAAAGCCTTACCGCGGCGGGCCAGATTAGATGATTTCATCTCCGGCTAACGGCCGCGCACCACCAGATCTTATGAGAACTCTTCAGTTAAGCATGCTTGGGCAAGAGCAGTACTATGATGGGTGACCTCTTGAGAAGTCATCGTGTTGAACCATCATCGATCCCATTTTATTTCCTTTTATTTTTATTTCAATTTATTATTGGCCTTGAGAGAACTTTCGGTCTAATAAGTAGATGGGATGCCTCGGACTAAAAAACATGTGCCGTGGGGCCCATGTGGTTGGTTCGTGCATCTCTTGCAGAGGCCGTATGAAAATTGCCATAACTTCACGCACGATCGTCTGATTCACCATTATGACCCCAATCTAGAAAGATCTTCTCGGGGTGCACGATGTGCAGATGAGCCGCAGGTGCATCTGGGAGGATCCGTATCTCCGGTGTTGGCTATTTGGAAGCCATACATCGGCACAGACAAGTTTCGGATGAGCATAATTTGCAACAAAGCTCCAGCAGGCGCAACTGCACTAGCACACTAGATCCCATGTGAACTCTTTAGTTAAGCTTGCTTGAGCGAGAGCAGTACTGTGATGGGTGACCTCCTAGGAAGTCATCGTGTTGAACCATCTATTAATGTCGCCCATTTTATTTCTTTTTATTTTATTTTATTTTGCCGTTGATGCTGCAGAACTCGTAGATTGACTCCGAAAATGTTATTGATGGATGCCTTGAACTATAAAACATGAGACGTGGGGCCCACTCGGTAGATCCGCACATCTCATATAGATGCTGCACGAAAATAGCCATAACATCATGCACGATCATCGAATTTTCCATTATAACCTCAATCAGGAAAGAACTCCGAGGGGCGCACGACGCGCAAATGTGCCGTAGGAGCATTTGGCAAGTCATATATCTCCAATTTCAGCTAGTTGGAAGCCTTACCGCGGCACGGACGGGTTTTGGATGAGCATAATTTATGGCAAAGCTCAGTAGTGCAGACCCATGACACAAGATGCCATGATAACTCTTGATTAAGTGTGCTTGGTGAGAGTATGTTATGATGGGTGACCTCACGGAAAGTTATCGTGTTAAACCATCATTGAAATTTTTCCATTTTATTTCCTTTTATTTGTATTGTATTTCTGGTTGGCAGGAGAACTTCGGCGTCGACTCAAAATATCATCGATTGGATCGTCGGAGAGCCGATGCGGGCGTCTGCGCATCCGTCTTGGTCGCCGCATAAATTACCATAACTTCATGCGATTTGTCACCCCAATCCGAAAATATCTCTGTAGGGCACACGATGCATAGATGAGCCGCAGGCCAATCTAGCGGGACCCGTATCTCCAATTTTGCCTATTTCAAAGCTTATCTCCCCACGGAAGGGTTCCGATGAGCATAATTTATGATAAATCTCAAGCGGATCCCATGAGAACTCTTCAGTTAAGCATTCCTGGGCGAGAGTAGTACAATGATGGGTGATCTTGTGGGATGTGGTCGTGTTGATCGATCTGTTGATGCCACCCATTTTATTTCCTTTTATTATTAGTTAATTTTACCGTTGATGGGTAGAACTCAGAGATCGACTCCAAAAATGTCATCGATGTGATGCCGGTGAAAAACACAAAGTCGTAGGCATACGAAAATCACCATTGTGCATGATTGTCCAGATTAAGCCATATGACCTCAATCAAAAAGATCTCAGCGAGCATACGATGAGAAATGTGCCTCTAGCACATAAAGGCGAGTATATCTTTGATTTATTTAGTTCAAAACTAACGCGACATGGATAGGTTTCGCATGACCATAATTTACGGCAAATCTCTAGCAGGCGTGACCGCAGTAGCACATCAGATCCCATGAGAACTCTTCAGTTAAGTGTGCTTGGGCGAGAGTAGTACTATGATGGGTGACCTCTTGGGAAGTCATCGTATTGAACCATCTATTGATGCCACTCATTTTATTTCATTTTATTTTTATTTTATTTTATCGTTGACATCAGAGAACTCGGTAATCGACTCCTAAAATGTCATCGATGGGATGCCTCAGACAGAAAAACCACGGTAGTGGGGCTGTCGGTGATCCACATCTCATGTGGAGGTTGCGAAAATCACCATAACTTCACGATTCGATTTGCCATTATGACCCCAATCAGGAAAGATCTCCACAGGCGCACAACATGTGTGTAGGCACATCGGAATCTATATCTCTATTTTGGCTTGTTGAGCGTTACGCGAATGAGTTATGCATGAAACAATTTGCAAAATCTTGGAGGCGACCACACCGGCACTAGATCCCGGCTCTTCAATTAAGCGTGCCCAGGAGAAGCGGTATTATAGTGGGTGACCTCTTGGGAAGTCATCTTGTTGAACCACCTTTTGATGTCGCCCATTTTATTTCCTTTTGCCGTTGACGCCTAAGAACTGGGGGATTAACTCCAAAAAAATCATCGATATGATGCCTCAGACTGAAAAAAAATGAGTCGTGGGGTCCAAGCGGCTGATCTGCACATCTCGTGTCGAGGGCTTATAGAAATCGCCATAACTTCACGCACAATCGTCTGATTCACCATTGTGACTCAAATTTGGAATGATCTCCGCAGGACGCATGATGTGCAAATGTGCCAAAGGTGCATCTGGCGGGGACCATCTCCTCCGTTTATTTGAAGCCTTATCGCGGCGTATGCATTATTGCATGAGCATAATTTATGGTAAATCTCCGGTAGGCATCACGCTGTCCATGAGGATTAAGCATGCTTGGGCGAGAGTAGTATTATGATGGTTGACCTCCTGGGAGGTCATAATGTTGAACCATCTATTGATGCCATCCATTCTATTTTCTTTTATTTTTATTTTATTTTATCGTTTATATCATAGAACTCGAAGATTGACTCCAAAAATGTCATCGATGGGATGTCTCGGACTTAAAAACACGACCCATGGGGCCCACGCGGCTGATCCGTTCATCTCGTGTGGAGGCCGCACAAAAATCTCCATAACTTCACGCACGATCATCCGATTCAACATTATGACCCCAATCCGAAAAGATCTCCGCAGGGCGCACAATGCACAGATGTGCTGTAGGTGGATTTGGTGGGACCCGTATCTCCAATTTTGGCTATTTCGAATTCTTATCGCGACATAGATGGGTTCTGTATGAGCACAATTTCTTGCAAATCTTGATGGAGTGCGCTTTTCCACACACCAGAATATCATGAGAACTCTCAATTAAGAGAGCGAGAAGTCATGAGCGATGACCTCACGAAGGAAGCGTCGTGTTGAACCATCTATTGATTCCACCCATTTTATTTCCTTTTATTTCTATTTTATTTTATCATTTTCTCCGGAGAACTCGATGATTGACTCTGAAAATATCATAGATGGGAAGCCTCGGACTGAAAAACATGAACTGTGGGACCCACGGTGATCCAGTGTTGCGTCTGAGGCCCACAATCGCCATAACTGCGCATGATCATCCGATTATGATTTGACTGGAAAGATCTCTGCGGTGATCGCATGAGATGGCCGTGGCGCATCGGGGACACATATCTCGATTTCAACTAGTTGAAGCCTACTTGCGGCGGGTTGGTTCACATATTTGCGGAAAATCTGTGGAACGGAAAATCCCATGAAAACTCTTGGTTATGTGTGCTTGGTGAAGCGATCTTATGATGGGTTACCTCCTAGGAAGTCATCATGTTGAACTATCTATTGATGCCGCCCATTTTATTTCCATTTATTTTTATTTTAATTTATCATTGACACCAAAGAACTTAACGATCGACCCCAAAAACGTCATAGATGGGATGCCTCGAATTGAAAAATACGAGTCGTGGGGCCCACGCGACTGATCCACGAATCTCGTGTGGAGGCCACACGAAAATCGACATAACTTCATGCTCGATCGTCTGATTCGCCATTATGACCCCAATATGGAAGGAACTTTTGCCGCCCGTATGTGCGATCCCGCATCGCGGGATCAGTATCTCGATTTTTTGGATATTTGAGACGTAGCGCATTCTTCTTGAGCAAAATTTAAAAAATCTCTCAGTGAGGCGGACACACCGGTTCACAAGAGAACGATTAAGCGTGCTTGAAGCGAGGAAGCGATCTTATGATGGGTGACCTCCTACGAAGTCGTCGCGTTGAGCCATATGTTAATGCCTCCCATTTTATTTGCTTTTATTTTTATTTTATTTTACCGTTGACGCCGGAGAACTCAACAATCAACTCCAAAATCATCATTGATGGGATGCCTTGGACTGAAAAACATGAGTCGTGGGGCCCACGCATCTAATCTATGCATCTCATGTGGAGTCCGCATGAAAATCGTCATAACTTCACGCACAGTCGTCCAATTCTCCATTATGACCCCAATTCGGAAAGATCTCTGTGGGGCACACAACCCGCAGATGTGTCAAAGGTGCATTTGGTCAGACCCGTATCTCCGATTTCGACTAGTTTGAAACATTACCATGGGATGGACGGGTTCTGCATGAGCACTGTTCGACAAATCTCAAATCTCGGTGCAAACACACGGATCAGAGAACTCTTAGTTAAACATGCTTGAAAGCCCAGTATTATCTTTGGGTGACCTCTTGGGAAGTCGTCGTGATGAACCATTTATTGATGCTGCCCATTTTATTTCCTTTTATTTTTATTTTAATTTTTTGTTGATGCCGAAGAACTAGGCAATCGACTCTGAAAATGTTGTCAATGGGATGCCTCGGACTGAAAAACATGAGTCATAGAGCCCATGTGGCTAATCCACGCTTTTCATGCGGTGGCTGGACGAAAATAGCCATAACTTCACGCACGATCGTCTGATTCATCATTATGACCCAAATCCGGGAGAACTCGAGGATCAACTTTGAAAATGTCATCGATGGGATGCCTCGGACTGAAAAACCTGAGCCGTCGAGCCCATGAGGCTGATCCACGGGTATCGTGCGGAGGCTGTACGAAAATTGCCATAACTTTACGCACCATCGTCTGATTCGCATTATGATCCCAATCCGGAAAGATCTCCGTGGGGCACACGACGGGAAAATGAGCCACAAGCCCATCTGGCGGGACCCGTATCTTGATTTATTTTTGAATACTTTGTGGGTTCAGCGTGAATTTGCGGCAAATCTCGATGGTGGACATGACCACAACACACGGTCGCGCATGAAATCTTGTTAAGCATTTTTGGGCGAGAGAAGTACTATGATGAGTGATCTCCTAGGAAGTCGTGTTGAACCATCTGTTGATGTCACCCATTTATTTTCTTTTATTTTTAATTTATTTTACCATTGACACCGAAAATTTAGAGATCCACTCTGAAAACGTCATCGATGGGATGCCTCAAGCGAAAACAGGCATGGGGCCGCAATTGAATTACGTGAATCTCGTGCGGAGGCCGCATGAAAATTACCATAACTTCACGCGTTCGATTCACCATTATTTAATCAGGAAGATCTCCGGCGAGTGCGCATATAGATGAGTCGTAGGTGCATCTGGCAGGATACGTATCTCTGATGTCAGCTAGTTTGCAGCCTTACATCGGCACGGAAGGGTTCTGGATGAGCATAATTTGCGACAAAGCTCGATTAGTGGGCGCACTAACTAAATCCCTTGAGCTGTGTTTAATTAAGCATGCTTGGGAAGCGATCTTATGATGGGTGACCTCCTAGGAAGTCATCGTGTTGAACCATATGTTGATGTCGCCCATTTTATTTCTTTTTCTTTTTATTTTATTTTACCATTGATTCCGCAGAACTCGAAGATCGACTCTGAAAACATCATCGATGGGATGCCTCAAACTGAAAAATATGAGATGTGGGACCCACTCGGCTGATTCTTACGTCTCGTACGGATGCCGCACGGAAATCTCCATAACGTCATGCACAGTCGTTGGATTCACCATTATGACCTCAATCCGGAAAGATCTCGAGATGTATGTTTTTTGGAGTCCGCTATCTCCATTCGGCTAGTTGAAAGCCTTAACGTGGCACGGACGGATTTTGGATGAGCATATTTATGACAAATCTCTGGCGACGCGGCCACCGGATCCATGAGAACTCTTTAGTTAAGCGTGCTAGGCGAGCGATCTTATGATGGGTGATCTCTTGAAGTTGTCGTGTTGAACCATCCATTTTATTTCCATTTTTTTTTTGTATTGTAGCCATTGATGCGAAGAGAACTCAGCGATACTCGAAAATGGGATGGTGTATGAACCAAAAAATATGAGCTATGGGGCTGACACAGCTAATTCGCGAATCTCGTGAATAGGCTGCACGAAAATCACCATAACTTCGTGCACAATTGTATGATTTGCCATTATGACCCCAATCCAGAAAGATATCCACGGGGCGAACGATGTGTAGATGAGCCGTAGGCTCATCTGCTGGGATCCATATCTCTGATTTTGGATATTTCGAAGCCTTATCGCAGCACAGATGGGTTCCGGATGAGCATAACTTATGATAAATCTCAAGCGGATGCGACTGCATTAGCACACCATATCCCATGAGAACTCTTCAATTCACATGCCTGGGCGAGAGCAGTACTATGATGGATGACCTCGTGGGAAGTGGTCGTGTTGATCCATCTGTTGATGCTACCCATTTTATTTAACCGTTCATCTGCGGATTCGATTGACTCTAAAATGTCGCCGATGGGATACCGGACTAAAAACATGTCATGAGGCCCACATGCGTCTGCGCATCTGTGGAGGCCGCGTAAATCACCATTAATTTCGCCGCGATCGTCAATTTGCCATTATGACCCCAATCAGGAAAGGATCTCCGCAGGAACGATGAGCAAATGTGCCACAGGAGCATCTGGCGGGTCCCATATCTTCAATTTCGGCTAGTTCGAACCATTACCGTGGAACAAATGAGTTACGCATGAGCACAATTTACAGCAAATCTCTAGCGGGCGTGACTGCAGCAGCACACCAGTTCTCATGAGAACTCTTGAGTTAAGCGTGCTGGCGAGCGATCTTATGATGGGTGACCTCACAGAAGTCGTATTGAACCATCTATTGATGCGACCTATTTTATTTCCTTTTATTTTTATTTTATTTTACCTTTAACGCTGGAGAACTCAGCAATCGACTCTGAAAATGTCATAGATGGGATGCCTCATACTGAAAAACATGAGTCGTGGGCCCCACACGGTTGGTCCGCGCGCCTCGTGCAGAGGCCACACGAAAATCAACATAACTTCGCTCATGATCGTCCGATTCACCATGATGACCCCAATACGTAAAAATCTCTGCGGGGCGAACGATGCATAGGTGAGCCGCGGGCACATCTAGCGGGACCCGTATCTCTGATTTTGGCTATTTAGAAGCCTTGCCGTAGCATGGACAGGTTCTGGATGAGCACAATTTGTGGCAAATCTTCAATGGGTGTGATCAAACCAACACACCAGATTCCATGAGAGCTCTTCAGTTAAGCGTGCTTGGGCGAGAGCAACACTTTGATGGGTGATCTCGTGGGAAGTCGTCGTGTTGAACCATCTGTTGATGCCGCCCAATTTATTTTCTTTTATTTTTATTTTTATATCGTTGTGCACATAACTTCGGAGACTCAAAACATTGTAGATGGGATGCCTACTACTAAAACCACGAGTGTGGGGCATATTTTGCACTTATCTCGTCGCGAGAAATCAAATCCTCATAACTTCATGAACGATCGTTTGATTCATCATTATGACCCAAATTTGGAAAGATCTTTGCGAGGCACTATGCGGGGCGCATTTGGCGGACCATATCTCCAAATCTATTTTGAAGCACGCTTTGGTTACGCACACTTTGGAACCTAGCACGGATCCATGAGAACTCTTCAATTAAGTGTGCTTTGGTGAGGAAGCGAGTCTATGGCGGGTGACCTCAGTAGATCTGTTGAACCATTTATTTCCTTTTATTTTTTTTTTGTCCTTGTGGAGAACTTCGAGAGCGACTCCGAAAACTATGTAGATGGGATTCCTCGCACTGAAAAATAGGAGCCGTAGGGCCCACGCGGTTGATCCATGCATGTAGTGGGGAGGCAACACGAAAATCACCATAACTATGTGCACGATCGTCTGATTCTCCATTATTATGATCCGGAAATATCTCGATTGGGGCTGCGGCGTAGATGAGCGGCGCATCGGGACCGTATCTCAATTTTGGCTATTTGAAGCCTTGCCATGCGGCCGCAGACGGTTTGCATGAGCGATTTGTGATAAATCTCCAACAAGGCGGCGACGCGGTACCAAATCCCATCGAACTCTTGATTATCGTGTTTGGGCGAGCGATCTTATGGTGGGTGACCTCCTCGAAGTCATCGTGTTGAACCATCGGTGATGTATGCCCATTTTATTTCCTTTTAATTTTATTTTATTTTACCATTGATGCTGGAGAACTCGACGATCGACCCCAAAAATGTCATCAACGGGATTCCTCAGACTAAAAAACATGAGTCATGGGGGCCCTGGTGATCTGCGGGTCTCGTCACGAATTGCCATAACCGTGCATGATCGTCAGTTAGCCATTATGACCCCAATCGAGAAAAGATCTCCCGCAGGCGCATACGGCGTAAAGATCATAGCGCATCGGCCGGACTCGTATCTCTTGATTTGTCTATTGAAGCTTTCTGTGGCGGGTTCCATGAGCATAATTTCTTGCGGATCTTGGTGTCTTGCGGCACGCACTAGATCCCATGAGAACTCTTTAGTTAAGCGAGCTTGGGCGAGAGCAGAACTATGATGGGTGATCTCCTGGGAAGTCATTGTGTTGAATGATCTATTGATGCAACCCATATTATTTAATTTTAATTTTATTTTATTTTACCAACTTAGCGATCGACTCCAAAAAGTGTCGTTGATGGGATGCCTTGGACTGAAAAACATGAGCCGTGGGGCCTAATGCTGGCGATCCTGCGTGTGGAGAACAAAAGTGCCATAACTTCCGCCGCGATCGTCCAATTCACCATTATGACTCAATGCGGGAAAGATCTACGTGGGGTGCGGCCTTGGATGTCGTAGGTATCTTTGATTTTGACTATTTAGAAACCTTCGACATGGATGGATTCGGATGAAGCAATTTCGCGGCAAAGCTCCAACGGCGCCACTACCAAGATCCCATGAGAACTCTTCAATTAAGCATGCTTGGCGAGTGCTCTTATGATGGTGACCTCAGGAAGTCATCGTGTTGAACCTTCTCTTGATACCACACATTTTATTTCCTTTTTTTGTATTGATGTTGGAGAACTTCGGCGGTCGACTCGAAAATGTCATTGATGGGATGCCTTGAAAAACATGAGTATGGGGCCCACAGTGATCCACACATTATACCGGTACCATAACTTCCGCCGATGTCGATTCACCATTATGACCCAGAATCCAGAAAAGATCTCCAGCGAGAACACGGCCTTGAATGAGAGCATGGGGGGATCTGGAGGACCAGTATCTTCGATTACAAATATTTTGAATCTTACATTAGTGATGGGTTACGCATGAGCACTGTTTGTCAAAATCTCTACAGCAACCTCACCCACACACTAGATCCCATGAGAACTCTTTAGTTATGAATGCTTGGACGAGAGTAGTACTATCATGGGTGACCTCTTTCGAAGTCATCTTGTTAAACCATCTGTTGATTCCGCCCATTTTATTTCCTTTTATTTAATTTTATTTTACCATTGATCTTAATAACTTCGGTCGACTTGAAAATGTCATCGATGGGATATCTCGAGGCGAAAAATAAGATTCGATGCGACCCACGCGATCCATCTCATTATGGAAGCTGCGAAAATTTCTATAACTTTGCACACGATCTTCCGATTCGCCAATATGACCCCAATCCTGAAAGATCTCCAGGCGCCGCGACCATGTCTTCTGAGATGCATCTGGCGGGACCGTATCTCGATTTTGGCTATTTGAAGCCACTACGCGCGGGCGAGTTCGCATGAGCACAATTCGCGGCAAATCTCCGGTGGGAAGCGCACACGGATCCCATGAGCTCTTGACTAGCGTGCGTGCTTGGGCGAAGCGATATTATGATGGGTGACCTCCTGGGAAGTCATCGTGTTGAACAATCTGTTGATGCCGCCCTTTTTATTTCCTTTTGTTTTTCTTTTATTTTATCATTTATGACGGAGAACATGGCGATTGACTCTGAAAATGTTGTAGATGGGATGCCTCGGACTAAAAAATATGAGCCGTGTGTTCCACTAGCTGATCCACGCATCTCGTGTGGAGGCGGCATGGAAATCGCCATAACTTTGCGCACGATCGTCCAATTCGCCATTATGACCACAATCCAGAAAGATCTTCGCGTGGCGCACGATGAGCAGCTGAGCTGCAGGTGCATCTGGTGGGACCCGTATCTCTGATTTTGGCTATTTGGAAGCTTTACCGTGGCACGTACGGGATCCGCATGAGCACAATTTACGACAAATCTCTAGCGAGGGCGACCGTACCAGCACACCAAATCCCATCATAACTCTTCAGTTATGCCTGCTTGGGCAAGAGCAATACTATGGTGGGTGACCTCCTCGAAGGTCTGAACCGTTGAACCATCTGATTGCCCATTTATTTATTTAATTTTATTTTATTTTCTTCGGAAAACTTCGACAATCAACCCCAAAAATGTCAACAACGGGATTCCTTGGACTAAAATCATGAGCCGTGGGGCCCCCTGATCCATGCGGTCGTCAGAAGGCCGCAATCGCCATAACCGTGCGCGATCGTCAGATTCACCATTATGACCCTAACGAGAAAAGATCTCTCCGGCGCGACACGCCGTCGCCAAAGGCACATCAGCATTTCGTATCCGTTTGGCTATTTGAAGCTTTCTGCGGCACATACGGGTTCGCATGAGCACAATTTCGTGTCCGGTGTCCAGCACACTAGATCGATGAGATCTCTTTAGTTAGCGAGCTTGAAGCGATCTTATGATGGTTGACCTCCTGGGAAGTCGTTGTGTTGAATGATCTATTTATGTAGCCCATATTATTTTATTTTACCATTGACGCCAGAGAACTCAGCGATCGACTCCCAAAATGTCATCGATGGGATGCCTCGAAATGAAAAACACGAGCCGTGGGGCCCACGAGGCTAATCCGCGTGTCTAGTGCGGAGGCCGCACAAAAATTGCCAAAACTTCATGCTTGATCATCCGATTCACCATTATGACCCCAATCCAGAAATATCTCTGCGGGGCACATAACGCGTAGATGTGCCCGCTATCTGGCGAACGTATCTTGATTTATTATCAAGCTACTTACCAGCACCGGCGGTTTAGCATAATTACGATAAATCTCCAGCAGGCGTGGCCGTCACATGAGAACTCTTCAGTTAAGCGTGCTTGGGCAAGAGAAGCACTAAGATGGGTGACCTCCTAGGAAGTCGTCGTGCTGAACCATCTCTTGATGTCGCCCATTTTATTTCCTTTATTTTTATTTTATTTTACCGTTGATGTCAGAGAACTCAGTGATCGACTCCGAAAATGTCATCAATGGGATGCCTTAGACTGAAAAAGAAGAGTCGTGGGGCCCACACAGCTGATCTGCGTGTCTCGTGCATAAAAACCAAAAAGGCCATAACCGGCCTTACGATCGTCGATTCTCCATTATGACCCCAATCGGGAAGATCTCCCGGGGTGCACACGGAGATGTCTTTGCGAGTGCATCAGTGGGACTTATATCTCTGATTTTGGCAAGTTTGAAGCCTTACTGTGGAACGGACGAGTTACACATGAGCATAATTTGCAATAAATCTCCAGCGGGCATGACCGCACTAGCACACTAGATCCTATGAGAACTCTTCAAATTAGCGTGCTTCGGTGAGAGCAGGACTACAATGGGTGACCTCCTAGGAAGTGATCATGTTGAACTATCTGTTGATGCCGCCCATTTTATTTTATTTTATTTATTTTACCATTGACGCAACACAAATCGGAGATCGACTCCGAAAATGAAGTCGATGGGATGCCTCGGACTGAAAAACATAAGCCGTGGGGCCCATGCGGCTGATCCACGTATCTCGTGTGGAGGCCCCATGGAAATTTCCATAACTTCGTGCATGATCGTCTGATTCTCCATTATGACCCAAATCTAGAAAGATCTCCGCTGGGTGAACGACACTCAGATGACCCACAGGCGCATCTGGTGGGTCACGTATCTCTGATTTCTATTAGTTTGAAGACTTACCGTTGCACAAACGGGTTCCGTATGAGCATAATTTGTGGTAAATCTCCAGCGGGCGCAACCGCACCAGCACACCAGATCCTATGAGAACTCTTCAGTTAAGCATTCTTCAGCGAGAGCAGGACTATAATGGATGACCTCCTGGGAAGTCATCGTCTTGAACCATCTGTTGATACCGCCCATTTTATCTTTTTTTTTCTTTATCGTTGACACCGCAAAAATTGAAGATCGACTCCAAAAATGTCATCGATGGGATTCCTCGAACTAAAAAACACAAGTTGTGGGGCCCACACAGCTATTCCACTCATCTCGTGTCGAGGCCGCACGAAAATTGCCATAACCTCATGCACGATCGTCCGATTCTCCATTATGACCCCAATCCAGAAAGATCTCCGCTGGGCGCACGACGCTCAGATGACCCGCAGGCGCATCTGGTGGGTCACGTATCTCCGATTTCTGCTTGTTCGAAGCCTTACCGCAGCACCGATGAGTTCTGTATGAGCACAATTTATGACAAATCTCCAGCGGGCACAACCACACCAGCACATTAGATCCCATGAGAACTCTTTAATTAAGCATGCTTTGGGGAGAGTAGTACTATGATGGGTCACCTCCTGGGAAGTCATCGTGTTGAACTATCTATTGATGTCGCATATTTTATCTTAACATTGATGCTGGAGAACTCGGCGATTGACTCCAAAAATGCCATTGATGGGACACCTCAGACTGAAAAACATGAGTCGTGGGGCCCACTTGGCTGATCCGCATTTCTCGTACGGAGGCCTCACGAAAATTGCCATAACTTCATGCTCGATCGTCCAATTCTCCATTATGACCTCAATATGAAAAGATCTTCGTATGACAATGTGGATGAGCAGCGACGGACACGTATCTCCATTTCCTAGTTCAAGCTTTACTGCGACGCATATGTTCACGATGAGCACAATTTGCATCTAATCTCCAACGGGCTTGACCGCACTAGCACACCAAAGCACATGAGAATTCTTCAATTAAGTGTGCTTGGGCAAGAACAGTACTATGATAGGTGACCTCTTAGGAAGTCGTCGTGTTAAACCATCTGTTGATTCCACCCATTTTATTTCATTTTATTTTTATTTTATTTTATCGTTGACACTGTAGAATTCGGCGACCGACTCCGAAAATGTCATCGATGGGATGCCTCAGATTGAAAAACACGAGCCGTGGGGCCCACGCGGCTGATCCGTGCGTCTCGTGTGGAGGTCGCACGGAATTCATCATAACTTCATGCACGATCGTCCGATTTGCCATTATGACCTTAATCCGAAAAGATCTCTGTGGGGCCACGATGCGTAGATGAGCCACAGGCGCATCTAGCTGGACCTGTATCTCCGATTTCGATTATTTTGAAGCCTTATCGCAGCACAGACCTGTCCATTTATTTATTTTATTATACCGTTGATGCTGGAGAACTGGGAAATCGATTCCGAAAATATTTTCGATGAGATGCCTCAGATTGAAAAACACGAGTCGTAGGGCCCACATGGTTGATCCCCATGTCTTGTGCGGCCTCCGTGTTGTGGGGCCCATATGGTTGAAAATCACCATAACTTTGCGCACGATCGTCCGATTCGCCATTATGATCCTAATCCAAAAAGATCTCCACGGGGCGCACGATGCGCAAATCTGTCACAGGCGCATCTGGCAGGACCCGTATCTCTGATTTTGGCTAGTTCGAAGCCTTACCGCGGCACAGACGGGGAGCATAATTTGTGGCAAATCTCCAACGGGAGCGGCCACACAAGCACACCATATTCTATGAGAACTCTTCAGTTAAGCGTGCTTGGGCGAGAGCAATGATGATGGGTGACCTCTTAGGAGGTCATTGTGTTGAACCATCTGTTGATGCCACCCATTTTATTTCCTTTTATTTTTATTTTATTTTACCGTTGATGCCGGAGAACTCAGAAATCGACTTCGAAAACATCGTTGATGAGATGGCTCGAACTGAAAAACACGAGCCGTAGGGCCCATGCGGTTGATCCTCGCATCTCGTGCGGAGGTCGCACAGAAATCACCATAATTTTGCTCATGATCATCCGATTCGCGAATATTATCATAATCCGGAAAGATCTCCGCGGGGAGCACGATGCGCAGATGTGTCGCAGACGATCCGGCCGTGATTCCACTGCTAGTTCAATACGACTTCACATGAGCATAATTTGCGGCAAATCTCCAGCGGGCACGACCGCACCAGGACACCAGATCCTATGAGAACTCATCAGTTAAGCGTGCTTGGGCAAGAGCAATACTATGATGAGTGACCTACTGGGAGGTCATCATATTGAACCATCTGTTGATGTCGCCCATTTTATTTTATGTTATTTTTTTATTTTACCGTTGACACCGTAGAACTCAAAAATCGACAAAATATCGCCGGCGAGATGCCTTGACTGAAAAAACACAGTCGGGGCCAATGCGCCGCATCTCGATCTGCATCGGCACAAAATTACCATAACTCGCGATCATCCGATTCACCATTATGATCCTAATCTGAAAGATCATGCGGCGACGATGTGCGGCGGACCGCGTGACTCGTATCTGATAAGATTAAGCCTTACCGCGGTACGGATGGGTTCTGCATGAGGATAATTTGCGAAAATTCTCCAGTGGGCCTGACTGCACTAGCACACTAGATCATATGAGAACTCTTCAGTTAAGCGTGCTTAGGAGAGAGCAATACTATGATGGGTGACCTCCTGGGAAGTCGTCGTGTTAAACTATCAGTTGATGTCGCCTATTTTATTTTCTTTTATTTTTATTTTATTTTATCGTTGATGCCGTAGAACTCGGAGATCGACTTCGAAAATGTCATCGATGGGATGCCTCGGACTGAAAAACATGAGCCGTGGGGCCAACACGGCAGATCCGCACGTCTCGTGTAGAGGCCACATGGAAATCACCATAACTTCACACACGATCATCCGATTCGCCATTTAGATCCCAATCTGGAAAGATCTCCGTGGGGCGCATGACGCGTAGATGTGCCAAACGGGCATCTAGTGGGACCAGTTTCTTTGATTTTAGCTTTTTCGAAGCATTATCACAGCACGAACGGGACCGCATAAGCACAATTTGCTATAAATCTCCAACTGGTGCGACCGCACTAGCACACTATATCACATGAGAACTCTTCAATTAAGCGTGCTTGGGCGAGAGCAGTATTATGATGGATGACCTTTTAGGAAGTTGTCGCGTTGAACCATCTGTTGATGCCGCCTATTTTATTTCCTTTTATTTATGTTTTATTTTATCGTTGACGCCGGAGAACTCGGCGATCGACTCTGAAAACGTCGTTGATAGGATGCCTCGGACTGAAAACACGACCCGTGGTGCCCACGCGACTGATTCACGCATCTTGTGCTGAGGTCGCACGAAACCATAACCTTGTGCATAATCATCCAATTCGCCATTATGGACCCAATCTGAAAAAGATCTCCGTGGGGCGACTAATCGCAGTACATCTCGCGATCCGTATCTTTTAGCTTTTTTTTGAAGCCTTAGCGCGACACGTACGGGTTCTGCATGAGGACAATTTGCGGAAAATCTTCAGCAGGTGCGACCGCACCAGCACACCTGATCACATGAGAACTATTCAGTTAAGTGTGCTTGGGAGAAAGCAGTACTATGATGGGTGACCTCCTAGGAAGTCATCGTGTTGAACAATCTATTGATGCCGCTCATTTTATTTCCTTTTATTTTTTTTATTTTACCGTTGACACTGGAGAACTCATCGATCGACTTCAAAAATGTAGTCGATGCGATGCTTTAGTCCAAAAAATATGAGCCGTGGGGCCCACACGGTTGATCCGCGATCTCCCCGGCGACCAAATATAACTTTGTCACCACGCATGATTCCATTATGACCCCAATCAAAAGATCATCGTGGATGAGATGCAGAGGTGCTAGAGGCGACCGGGACCCGTATCTCTGATTTTGGCTGTTTCGAAGCCTTACCGTGACACGGACGGGTTCCACATAAGCATAATTTACTGCAAATCTTTAGCAGGCGCGATCGCACCAGCACACCAGATCACATGAGAACTCTTCAGTTAAGCGTGCTTGGGCGAGAGCAATACTATGACAGGTGACCTCATGAGAAGTCACCATGTTGAACCATCTATTGATGCCGCCCATTTTATTTTCTTTTATTTTTATTTTATTTTATCGCTGAGAACGAAATCGACTCAAAACGCCATCGATGGGATGCTCGAAAACATGAGCCGTGGCACCCACGTATGATCGCCGTGTAGGATGAAAATCACCATAACTTCACACACGATCGTCTGATTCTCCATTATGATCCCAATCTAGAAAGATTTCCGCAGGGCGCACGATGAGCAAATGTGCTAAACGGGCATCTAGTGGGACCCGTATCTCTGATTTTGGCTTTTTTGAAGCCTTAGCGTGGCACGTACGGGTTCTGCATGAGCACAATTTACGACAAATCTCTAGCGAGCGAGACCGCACCAACACACCAGATCACATGAGAACTTTTCAGTTAAGCGTGCTTGGGCGAGAGCAGTACTTTGATGGGTGACCTCTTGGGAAGTCGTCGCGTTGAACCATATGTTGATTCCGCCCATTTTGTTGCCTTTTATTTTTATTTTATTTTATCGTTGATGCTGGAGAACTTGTTGATCGACTCCGAAAATGTAGTCGATTGGATGGTTCAGATTGAAAAACACGAGTCATGGGGCCCACACGACTGATCTGCGCATCTCGTGTGAAGGCTGCACAAAAATCGTGATAACTTCACACACGATCATCCAAATTTCCATTATGACTCCAATCCGAAAAGATCTCCATGGGGCGCATGACGCGCAGATGTGATGCAGGCTCATCTGGCTGGACCCGTATCTCAGATTTTGGCTATTTTGAAGCTTTACCGCGGCATGGACGGGTTCCAGATGAGCACAATTTACAAAAATCTCTAGCGGGCGCGACCGTACCAGCACACCAGATCCCATGAGAACTCTTCAGTTAAGCATGCTTAGGCGAGAGCAATACTATGATGGGTGACCTCTTGGAAAGTTATCGTGTTAAACCATCTATTGATACCGCCCATTTTATTTCCTTTTATTTTTATTTTATTTTACAGTTGAAGTCGTAGAACTCGGCGATCGACTCCGAAAATATCATCGATCGGATGCCTCAGACAGAAAAACACGTGCCATGGGGCCAACACGATAGATCCGTGCGTCATGTGTGGAGGCCGCACATAAATTGCCATAACTTTGCGCACGATCATCCAATTCATCATTATGATCCCAATCCAGAAAGATCTCCTCGGGGCGCACGCAGATGTGTTGTAGGTATCTCCGATTTCAGCTATTTCAAAGCCTTACCGCGGCATGGGCGGGTTTCATATGAGCACAATTTGCGGCAAAGCTCCAACAGGTGCGATTGCACCTGTACACTGATCCTATGAGAACTCTTCCATTAAGCGTGCTTGGACGAGAGCATTACTATAATGGGTGACCTTATGGGAAGTCATCGTGTTGAACCATCTGTTGAGGCCATGCATTTTATTTCCACTTATTTGTATTTTATTTTAACATTGATGCTGGAGAACCCGACGATCAACTCTGAAAATGTCATCAATGGGATGCCTCGGACTGAAAAACACGAGTCATGGGGCCCACAAGGCTGATCTGCGCCTCTCGTGTGGAGGCCATATGAAAATTGCCATAACTTCGCACACGATCGTGAGATTCGCCATTATGACCCCAATTCGGAAAGATCTCTGTGGGGCGCACGACGCGCAGAAGAGCAATAGGAAAATCTGGTGGGACCCGTATATCCAATTTTGACTATTTTGAATCCTTATCGTGACACTGACAGGTTCTGCATGAGCACAATTTGCAGCAAATCTCCTGCGGGCGTGACCTCACCCGCACACTAGATCCTGTGAGAACTATTCAGTTATGCATGCTTGGGCGAGAGCAATACTATGATGGGTGACCTCTTCGGTAGTCATCTTGTTGAACCATATGTATATGCCGCCCATTTTATTTTCTTTTATTTTTATTTTATTTTATTTTACCGTTGATGCCAGAGAACTCGGAGATCGACTCCGAAAACGTCATCGATGGGATGCCTCGGACTGAAAAGCACGAGCCGTACGGCTCACGTGGCTGATCCTTGCATCTCATGTAGAGACCACACGAAAATCACCATAACTTCATGCACGATCTTCAGATTTGCCAATATGACCCCAAGCTAGAAAGATCTCTGCGGGGCGCACGACACGTAGATGTGCTGCATACGCATCTGACGGGACCCGTATCTTCGATTTCGGCTATTTAGAAGCCTTACCGTGGCACGAACGACTTTCACATGAGCACAATTTGCAAATCTCCAATACGACCGCATCAAAGACACCGATCACATGAGAATTCTTCAGCGTTTTGAGAGAGCAAGATTATGATGGGTGACATCCTAGGAAGTCATCGTGTTGAACCATCTATTAATGCCGCCCATTTTATTCCTTTTATTTCTATTATATTTTACCATTGACGTTAGAGAACTCGGAGATCAACTCTGAAAACGTCATTGATATGATGCCTCGTAATAAAAAACATGAGTCATGGGGCCACTGAACTAATCCACACGTCTCATGTGGAGCCTACACGAAAATCTCCATAACTTCACGCACGATTGTCTGATTCGCCCTAATGACCCCAATCCGAAAAGATCCTCGCGGGGAACAGGATGAGTAGATGATCCCTAGGCCCATCTAGTGGGACACGTATCTCCCATTTCGGCTATTTTGAAGCCTAACCGAGGTATGTACGGGTTCCGCATGAGCATAATTTATGGCAAATCTCCAGCGGGAGCGACCGCACCAGCACACCAGATCCCATGAGAACTCTTAGTTAAGAGAGCTTGGCCGAGAGCATTACCATGATGGGTGACCTCCTTGAAAGTCATCGTGTTGAACCATCTGTCAATTCCGCCCATTTTATTTCCCTTTATTTGTATTTTATTTTAATGTTAACATCGGAGAACTCGGCGATCGACTCCGAAGACGTTGTAGATGGGATACCTTGGACTGAAAAACATAAGCCATGGGGCCCACACGGCCGATTCGCTCTTCTTGTGTGGAGGCTACACGAAAATCACTATAACTTCACGCATGATCATTTGATTCGCCATTATGACCATAATCTGGAAAGATCTCCATGGGGTGCATGGCGCGAGATGTGCCAAAGGCGCATCTGGCAGGACTTGTATCCCGATTTTGGCTATTTCAAAGCCTTACCGCTGCACGGACGGGTTGCGCATGAGCATAATTTGTGGCAAATCTCCAGTGGGCGTGACCACACCAGCACACCAGATCACATGAGAACTCTTCAGCTAAGCGTGCTTGGGCGAGAGCATTACTATGATGGGTGACCACCCGAGAAGTCATCATGTTGAACCATCTGTTGATGCCACCCATATTTCCTTTTATTTTTATTTTATTTTATCATTGACGGTGGAGAACTCAACGATCAACTCCGAAAATATTGTAGATGGGATGCCTCGAACTAAAAAACATGTGTCGTGGGGCCCACGTGGCTGATCTGTGCGTCTCGTATGGAGGCCGCACGAAAATTGCCATAAATTCATGCACGATCGTCCGGTTTGCCATTATGATCCCATTTCAGAAAGAACTGGAGCGACGGCGGATGTCGTGAGAATCTGCGGGACCCCTATCTCCGATTTTGGGTATTTCGAAGCCTTACCGTGTCACGTACGGGTTCTGCTTGAGCATAATTTGCGACAAATCTCTTGCGGGCACGACCGCACCAGCACACCATATCCCATGAGAACTCTTCTATTAAGCGAGCTTGGGCGAGAGCAGTACTATGATGGGTGACCTCTTGGAAAGCGTCGTGTTGAACCAACTATTGATGCCACCCATTTTATTTATTTTTATTTTTTTATTTTATCATTGATGCTGGAGAACTCGGTGATTGACTCCAAAAATATCATCGATTGGATGCCTCAGACTGAAAAACATGAGTCGTACGGCCCACGCGGCTGATCCGCGTGCCTTGTGCGGAGGCCGCACGAAAATAACCATAACTTTGTGCACGATCTTTCGATTCTCCATTATGATCCCAATCAGATATCCGTAGGGTGCACGATACGTAGATGTGTCGCAGGCGCATCTGGCAGGACCCGTATCTCCAATTTCGGCTAGTTCGAAGTCTTACCGCGGCACGGACGGGTTCCGCATGAGCATAATTTGCGGCAAATCTCTAGCAGGCGCGGCCGCACCAGCACACTAGATGATATAAGAACTCTTCAATTAAGCGTGCTTGGGCCAGAGCAATACTATGATGGGTGATCTCCTGGGAAGTCATCATGTTGAACCATCTGTTGATACCGCCCATTTTATTTCCTTTTATTTTTATTTTATTTTACCGTTGATGCTGGAGAACTCGGTGATCGACGCGTCGATGGGATGCCTGGGCGAAAACACGAAGTGCGATACGCTCGTCGTCGCAGAAATCATAATTCGTGCGGTCGTCCGATTCACCATTATGTCCCTAATCCGGAAAGATCTCCGTGGGGCGTACGATGCACATATGTGACGCAAGTGCATCAGGAGAGACCTATATGTCCGTTTTAGGCTAGTTTAAAACCTTACCGTGGCATAGACGGGTTCCACATGAGCACAATTTGCTGCAAATCTCCAGCGGGTGCAACCCGTATCTCCAATTTTGGCCATTACGAAGCCTTACTGTGGCACGGACGGGTTCCACATGAGCATAATCTGCAGCAAATCTCAAGCTGGGGTGACCGCAGCACATACCAGATCCCATGAGAACTCTTCAGCTAAACGTGCTTGGGCGAGAGAAGTACTATGATGTTACCTCTTGGGAAGTCATCGTGTTGAACCATCTGTTGATGCTGCCCATTTTATTTCATTTTCTTTATATTTTATTTTACTGTTGACACCGGAGAACTCGGCGATTGCCGAAAACATCGTAGATGGAATGCCTCGGACTGAAAGACACGAGCCGTGGGGCCTACGTGGCTGATCTGCGTGTCTCGTACGGAGGCCGCACGGGACCCGCCATAACTTTACGCACGTTCGTTCGATTCGCCATTATGACCCCAACCAAGAAAAATCTCCATGGCGTAGAGGTGCGTAGCGCATCTGGGACTCATTATTTGACTATTTGCCTTACGAGCGCGTCGGTTCGCATGAGCATATTTTGTGGTAAATCTCCAATAGGCGCAACCACACCAGCACACTAGATCCCATGAGAACTCTTCAGTTAAACGAGCTTGGGTGAGAGCAGTACTATGATGGGTGACCTATTGGGAAGTTGTCATGTTGAACCATCTGTTGATGCCACCCATTTTATTTCCTTTTATTTCTATTTTCTTTTTTCGTTGATGCTGGAGAACTTGGTGATAGACTTCAAAAACATCGTAGATGGGATACCTCGAACTGAAAAACACAAGTCATGGGGCCCATACGGCTAACCCACGTCTCTATGTGAGGCCAAAATCACCATAACTTCACGATCATCCAATTTTCCATTATGACCCCAATTAAAGATCTCCGGGGGACACGATGATCTGCGGCACATATGGTGGACCGTATCTGATTTTATTATTTTGAGCCTTACTATGGCCGACGGGTTCGCATGAGCACAATTTGACAAATCTCTAATGGCACACGACACAGATCCCAAGAGAACTCTTGATTAAGCGTGCTTGGCTAGCGCGATACTATGATGGGTGACCTCCTGGGAAGTCTTTGTGTTGAACCATCTATTGATACCGCCCATTTTATTTCTTTTTATTTTTATTTTATTTTACCATTGACGTTGGAGAACTCGTTGATCGACTCCAACAACATCATTGATGGGAGGCCTTGGACTGAAAAAACATGAGCCATGGGGCCCACGAGGCCGATTCCCGTGTCTCGTGTGGAAGCCGCACGAAAATCGCCATAACTTTGCTCATGATCGTCCGATTCGCCATAATGACCCCAATCCGGAAAGATTTCCACAAGGCGCATGTTGCGCAGATGCGCCAAAGAGGGACCTGTATCTCCAATTTCGGCTATTTCGAAGCCTTACCACGACACAAACGGGTTCCACAAGAGCACAATTTGCGCCAAATCTCCAGCGGGCATCACCGCACTAGCACACCAGATCACATGAGAACTCTTCATTTAAGCGTACTTGGGGAGAGAAGTACTATGATGGGTGACCTCTTAGGAAGTCGTCGTGTTGAACCATCAGTTGATGCCGCCCATTTTATTTCTTTTTAATTTTATTTTATTTTACTATTGACACTGTAGAACTCGATGATCGACTCTGAAAATGTCATCAATGGGATGCCTCAGACTGAAAAACATGAGTCATGGGTCCCACGCGGCTGGTCCGAGTGTCTCATGCGGAGGCGCATGGAAATCACCATAACTTCATGCACGATCATCAGATTCGCCATTATGACCCCAATCCATAAAGATCCCCGTGGGGCGCACGACGCGCAGATGAGCCGCATGTGCATCTGGCGGGACCCGTATCTCCAATTTCGGCTATTTCGAATCCTTACCGTAGTATGGGCGAGTTTCAGATGAGCACAATTCGCGGCAAATCTATAGTGGGCGCGATCGCACGAGCACACCAGATCTCATGAAAACTCTTCAGTTAAGCATGCTTGGGCGAAAGCAATACTATAATGGGTGACCTCTTACGAAGTCGTCGTGTTGAACCATATGTTGATGCCGCCAATTTTTTTCCCTTTTATTTTTATTTTATTTTATCTTTGACGTCATAGAACTCGGTGATCGACTCCGAAAATGTCATAGATGGGATGCCTCGGACTGAAAAATACGAGCCGTGTGGCCCATGAGGTTGATCCACATGTCTCGTGTGGAGGTCGCACGAAAATAGCCATAATTTCACGCACGATCGTCGGATTTGCCATTATGACCCCAATTCAAAAAGATCTCCGTGGGGCGGAGACCCAGCGCATCTGGCGGGACCGTATCTCCGTTGGCTAGTTGAAGCCGTCGCGCGCAGACGGGTTATTGCACAATTTGCGATAAATATCTGCGGGCGGCCGTACCCGGCACGGATCCCAAGAGAACTCTTGATTAAGCATGCTTGGAAGAAGCGATCTTATGATGGGTGACCTCTTGCGAAGTCGCAGTGTTGAACCATCTATTGATTCCACCCATTTTATTTCCTTTTATTTTTATTTTATTTTACCATTGATGTCGGAGAACTTGGCGATCGACTACAACAACGTCATCGATGGGATGCCTCTGACTGAAAAACATGGTGGTGGGTGATCTGGCGTCTCGTGTGGAGGCCGCACAAAAATCGCCATAACTTTGTGCATGATCGTCTGATTCGCCATTATGACCCCAATCCAAAAATATCTTTGCGGGGCGCATGACGCGCAGATGTGCCAAAGGTGCATCTGGAGGGACCCGTATCTCCAATTTTGGCTATTTTGAAGCCTTACCGCGGCACGGATGGGTTCCACAAGAGCACAATTTGCAAATCTCCAGCAGGCACCACCGTGCCAGCACACCGAATCACATGAGAACTCTTCAATTAAGCGTGCTTGGGCGAGAGCAGTACTATGATGGGTGACCTCTTGGGAAGTCGTCGTGTTGAACCATTTGTTGATGCCGCGATTTTATTTCCTTTTTTATGTTATTTTATTTTACTGTTGATGCCGAGAACTTCGGATCTTGGGGCCGTGATCTCCGTTCGGGTATTGAATCATTCTGTGACCGCGGACAGGTTTCGGATTAGCACAATTTATGGCAAATCTCCGGTAGCTTTTGACACACGAGATCTATGAGAACTCTTTAGTTAAGCGTGCTTGGGCCAGAGCAGTACTATGATGGGTGACCTTTTGGGAATTCATCGTGTTGAACCATCAGTTGATGCCGCCCGTTTCATTTCCTTTTAATTTTATTTTATTTTACTATTGACATCGGAGAACTAGGCGATTCACTCTAAAAATGTCGTTGATGGGTTGCTTCAGACTGAAAAACATGAGTCGAGGGTCCCACGTGGCTGGTCCGAGCGTCTCATGTGGAGGCTGCATGGAAATCACCATAACTTCGCTCACGATCATCTGATTTGCCATTATAACCCAAATCTAAGAAGATCTTCACAGGGCTCATGACGCATAGATGAGTCACATGTGCATCTGCGGGACCCATATCTCCAATTTCGGTTATTTCCAATCCTTACCACAGCACAGGTGAGTTCTGGATGAGCACAATTTGCTGCAAATCTACCATGGTCGCGACAGCACGAGCACACCAGATCCCATGAAAACTCTTCAGTTAAGCGTGCTTGGGAGAGAGCAATACTATGATGGGTGACCTCTTAGGAAGCCGTCGTGTTGAACCGTCTATTGATGCCGCCCATTTTTTTCTTCTATTTCTATTTTATTTTATCATTGACATCATAGAACTTTGTCGACTCGAAAATGTCATTATATGGGATGCATCGGGTTGAAAAAAAACATGGTAGTGTGGCCCATCTGATCGCGTCGTGTGAAGGCCGCACGTATATAGATATAACTTTACACACGATCATCCGATTTGCCATTATGACCCCAATTGAAGATCTCCATGGGCGCTGCAGCGCGGATGAGATCGCGCATCGTAGGACGGTATCTCGATTTTGCTAGTTTGAAGCTTCGCAATGACGGATCGCATACGGTTTGATCTCATAGCGCGACCGACACACGGATCCCAAGAGAACTCTTCAATTAAGCGTGCTTGGTGAAGCGATCTTATGATGGGTGACCTCCTAAGTCGCGTGTTGAACCATCTGTTGCCCATTTTATTTCCTTTTATTTTTATTTTATTTTACCATTGGCGTGAAGAACTTCGATCGACTCGATGCGTCATCGTTGGGATGCCTCCCACTGAAAAACATGAGTCGTGGGGACCACGAGGCTGATCCGCGTGTCATGTGTGGAGGCTGCACAAAAATCGCCATAACTTTGTGCATGACGTCTGATTCACCATTATGACCCTAATCCAAAAATATCTCCACGGGGTGCACGACGCGAAGATGTGCCAAAGGTGCATCTGGCGGGACCCGTATCTCTAATTTTGGCTATTTTGAAGCCTTACTGCGGCATGGATGGGTTCCACGAGATAATTTGCAAATCTCCAACGCACCAGTGCGGAACCATTGAGAACTCTTGATTAAGCATGCTTGGGCAAGCGATCTTATGATGGGTGACCTCTTGGGAAGTCGTCGTGTTGAACCATCTGTTGATGCCCCATTTTATTTCCTTTTATTTTTATTTTATTTTACCGTTGGCGGAGAACTTCGGTCGACTCTGAAAATGTCATCGATGGGATGCCTCGGTGAAAAACATGAGCCATGGGGCCGCAGGCGATCCACGTCTGTGGAGCGCCGAAATCACCATAACTTCGTGCATGATCATCCGATTCGCCATTATGACCCCAATCCGAAAATATCTCCACGGGGCGCACGACGCGCAGATGTGCCAAAGGTGCATCTAGCGTGACTCGTATCTCCAATTTTGGCTATTTTGAAGCCTTGCCGCAGCACAGACGGGTTCTACAAGAGCATAATTTGCAACAAATCTCCAGCGGGCGCCATCACACAAGCACACCAGATCACATGAGAACTCTTCAGTTAAGCGTGCTTGGGCGAGCGTAGTACTATGATGGGTGACCTCTTGGGAAGTCACCGTGTTGAACCATCTATTGATGCCACCCATTTCATTTCTTTTTATTTTAATTTTATTTTATTTGATCGAGAACTTCGTTTATTTTATGTTGTTTTACTATTGACATCGCAGAATTCGAAGCTTGACTCCAAAAGTGTCGTCGATGGGATGCCTCGTACTGGAAAATACAAGATGTGGGGCCCACGCGACTGGTCCGTGTGTCTCGTGCGGAGGCCGCACGGAAATCACCATAACTATGCAAACGATCATCTTATTCGCCATTATGACCCCAATTCAGATAGATCTCCGCATGACGACAATAAGATGTGACGTAGACATTTAATGGACCTCAGATCTCGATTTCTATTATTTCAAGCTTTACGCAAAGATGGACGGGTTCCGGATGAGCACAATTTACGGAAATCTCTAGTGGGCGTGACCGCACCAGCACACCAAATCTCATGAGAACTCTGCAGTTAAGCGTGTTTGGGTGAGAGCAATACTATGATGGGTGACCTCCTGGGAAGTTGTCGTGTTGAACCATCTATTGATGCCGCCCATTTTATTTCCTTTTAATTTTATTTTATTTTACCGTTGACGCCAAAGAACTCGGTGATCGACTCCGAAAATATCATAGATGGGATGCCTCGATCAAAAAATATGAGTCGGGGCCCATGCGCGATCCGCTGCGGGAAGGCCGCATGAAAATCACCATAACTTCTTGCACGATCGTCCGATTCGCCATTATGACCACAATCCGGAAAGATCTCCACGGGGTGCACAACATACAGATATGCCGCAGGCGCATCTGGTGGGACACATACCTCGAGCAAGTTCGCTTAAAGACGCATGAACGTTTCATGATCATAATTTGCAAGTCTCCAAGAAGACTAAAGACACCGCATCCATGAGAACTCTTCGCTGCTTGCGAGAAAAGCATTATGATGGGTGACCTCGGGAAGTCGCCAGGTTGAACTAACTTTTGATAGAGCCAATTTTATTTCCTTTTATTTTTATTTTATTTTACCATTGACGTCGGAGAACTCGGCAATCGACTTCAAAAACGTTGTTGATGGGATGCCTCGGAATGAAAAAATGAGGCGTGGGGCCCACACGGCTGATCCGCGCTTCTCGTGCAGAGGCCGCAAGAAAATCGCCATAACTTCGTGCACGATCATCCGATTCACCATTATGACCCCAATCTGGAAAGATCTTAATGGGGTACATCACGTGCAGATGAGCCGCAGGCGCATATGGCGGACCCGATATTCGCTATTTCAATCCTTACAGACAAACAAGCCGATGAGCATAATGGCAAAGCTCCAGCGACCGCACCGCAGATCCCATGAGAACTCTTCAAAGCTGTGGAGAGCAGACTATGATGGGTGACCACTCCTGGAAATCGCCATGTTGAACTATCTTGATGTTGTATTTTATTTTGTTTTATTTTATTTTAATGTCGACGCTGGAGAACTCGATGATTAACTGAAAACATGTCGATGGATCTGACTAAAACATGAGCCGGGGCCCAATCACGATCCGACATCTGTGGAGACCGCACAAAATCACCATAACTTTGCACGATCATGATTCGCCATTATGACCCCAACTGAAAGATCGTATGATGACGTAGATGAGCAGACGGACGCACATGAGCATCAGACACATATCTTTGATTTTCAAGGCTTACCGTGGCACGGACGGGTTTCGCATCAACACAATTTACGAAAAATCTCTAATGGGCGTGACCGCACCAACACACTATATCCCATGAGAACTCTTCAGTTAAGCGTGCTTGGGAGAGAGTAGTACTATGATGGGTGACCTCTTGGGAAGTCGTCGTGTTGCACCATCTATTGATGCGCATTTTATTTCCTTTTATTTGTATTTATTTTAACATTAACATTGGAGAACTCGATGATCGACTCCTAAAACGTCATCGATGGGATATCTCGACCGAAAAATACGAGCGTAGCCCACGCTGATCCGCTGCTCTCATGTGGAGGCCGCAAAAATCGCCATAACTTCCGCACATCGTCCGATTCTCCATTATGACCCAATCCGAAAGATCTCCGCGATGCGCAGATGAGTCGTAAGCGCATCTAGAGGGAACCATATCTCTAATTTTGACTATTTTGAAGCCATACTGCGGCACGGATGGGTTCCAGTGAGCATAATTTGTGGCAAATCGGCGACCGCACTGCACACCGATCCCATGAGAACTCTTCGTTAAGCGGGCGAGAGCAAGATTTATGATGGGTGACCACCTAAAAATCGTCGGTTGAACCATTTGCTGATGTCGCCAATTTTATTTCCATTTATTATATTTTTTAACGCTGATGCCGGAGAACTCGATTGACAAAAACATCATTGATGGGATACCTCAGACTGAAAAACATGAGCCGCGGGGCCCACTAGGTTGATTCATGCATCTAGTGAGGAGGCCGCACAAAAATTGCCATAACTTCACACACGATCATCCGATTTGCCATTATGACCCCAATCTGGAAAGATCTCCGTGGGCAATGACGAGATGACCAGCGATCTGGCGACCCGATCTCATTTTGACTATTTTGAATTTACCGCAGCACGGTTCCGGATGAGCAAATTTATGCAAAGCTCCAAATAGACGCACTGCACACCGCATCCAATGAGAACTCTTCGCTAAGCATGCTTGGCAGAGCAATACTATGATGGGTGACCACCGGAAATCGTCGTGTTGAACCATCTATTAATGCCTTGCATTTTATTTATTTTTATTTTTATTTTATTTTGATGTTGGTGTCGGAGAACTCGGTGATCGACTGCGAAAATGTCATCGATGGGATGTCTTGGACTAAAAAACATAAACCGTGTACACTGTCGATCCGCTGCCTCGTGGAGGCCGCAAAAATCACCATAACTTCACGCATAATCGCTCGATTCACCCATTATGACCTAATCCGAAAGATCACCGCGAGAATGACCGCGATGGCCGCAGATCTAACCGATTCGATTTTGGCTATTAAGCCTTACCGCAAGATGAACGGTTCGATGAGCATAATTTAAAAATCTAGCGAGCACGGCCACACAAGACACCGATCCATGAGAACTCTTCGCTAAGCTTGGGCGAGAGCAATATTATGATGGGTGACCTTCTCGGAAATTGTCGTGTTGAACCATATGTTGATCTTGTGCATTTTATTTCCTTTTATTTGTATTTTATTTTAATGTTGACGCCGGAGAACTCAGTGATTGACTATGAAAACATCATCGATGGGATGCCTGAAAAAACATGAGCCGACGCTGGTCGATCCGCCATCTCATGTGGAGAACGCATAAAATCCATACCACGCATGATTGTCGATTCGCCATTATGACCCCAATCCAAAAGATCTCATGGGCGACGACGTGCATATGAGCCAAGTGTGACCGAACCTGATCTCCGATTTTCACTATTTCAACTACGCAGACAGACGTTCCACATACATAATTTAGTGTAAATCTCCAGCGGACGCGACCGTACCAACAAACCAGATCACGTGAGAACTCTTCGCTAAGCTGTTTGGGTGAAAGATATGATGACCCTGGGAAGTCTTCGAAAACCATGCTCATTCCACCATTTTATTTCCTTTTATTTTTATTTTATTTTACCGAGAGAACTCAAAAATCAACTCCGAAAATGTCATTGATGGGATGCCTCGAAAAAGCACGAGCCATGGGGCCCATGCGGCTGATCCGCATATATCGTGCAGAGGCCACAAGGAAATCTCCATAACTTTGCGCATGATCGTCCGATTTGCCATTATGAGCTTAATCTGAAAAGATCACCACGGGGTGCACGACACGCAGATGAGCCACAAGTATCTCGAGACCAGATCTAATTTGTTTCAAGCCTTACGCGCGACGTTCGCATGAGCACATACAAAATCTCGGCGGACAGCACAAAGACACCGATCCCATGAGAACTCTTGTTAAGTTTGCAAGAGAAAGCAATGATGACCTGGGAACCATTATCTGTTGATGCAACCATTTTATTTCCTTTTATTTTTATTTTATTTTACCATTGACATCATAGAACTTGGTGATCGACTCTGAAAACATCATCGATGGGAAGCCTCAGACTGAATAACACGAGCCATGGGGCCCACTCTACTGATCCGCGCATCTCGCATGGAAGCCACACAAAATATAACTTCACGCTGCATCTGATTCGCCATTATGACCCCAATGAAAGATCTTCGCGGGTGATGATGCGATGTGCGCATGAGGACCAGATCTGATTCATTGCCTTTTTCGCAAGACGGATGGGTTCCGCGAGCACAATTTGTGCAAATATCCAATGGACGCCGCACAAAGACACCGATCCCATGAGAACTCTTTTGTTAAGCGTGCTTGGGCGAGAGCTGTACTATGATGGGTGACCTCTTGAGAAGTCGTCATGTTGAACCATCTATTGATGTCACCCATTTTATTTCCTTTTTTATTTTGTTTTACCATTGACGTCGCAGAACTCTGAGATTGACTCCAAAAATATGTCGATAGAATGCCTCGAACTGAAAAACACGAGCCGTGGGGCCCACGCTTGATCCACGATCTCGTGAGGCTACCGCACGAAATCGCCATAACTTCGCACACCGCCATTAACCATTATGACCAATCCAAAAAGATCTCGGGGCACACGACACGCGTATGAAGATAGGAGGACCCGTGATCTCGATTTTGGCTATTTAGAAACCCACCGCATGATAATTTATGGCAAATCTCAGCGACCGCACCAAAGACAGATCCCATGAGAACTCTTCGCTAAGCGCTTTGGGCGAGCAAGATTATGATGGGTGATCTCGAGAAGTCATCGAGTTGAACCATCTATTGATGCCGCATTTTATTTATTTTATTTTATTTTATCGCTTGACGCCGAGAACTCGGATCGACTCAAAAATGTCATGGGATGCCTGAACTAAAAACAATGAGCCTACATGATCGATCTGGTTTCGCACCGGCGCATGAAATCACCATAACTTCGCACACGATCATCCAATTCACCATTATGACCCCAATCCGAAAGATCTCGAAGGCACGACGATGACCCAAAGCGCATCTAGACCTATATCTCGATTTTGCTATTTCAAGCCTTACCGCATGAACCTATTCCGCATGAGCACAATTTGTGACAAATCTCCAACTACGTGACTCAAAAGACACCATCCCATGAGAACTCTTCGCTAAGCTGCGAGAGCATTACTATGATGGGTGACCTCGAAAGTCATCGTGTTGAACCATCTGCTGATACGCCCATTTTATTTCCTTTATTTTATTTTATTTTACCGTTGATGGAGAACTCGGCGGATCACCAAAAATGTCATCGGGATGCCTAAACTAAAAAACACGTGCCCATACCGACCGGCATCTCAGGCCTAAAATCGCCATAACTTCGCATATCGATCATGATTCCATTATGACCTAATCCAAAGATCTCGCGGGGTGCATGACAAGCATATGCCGCAGTGATCTCGAGGACCCGTATCTCGATTTTGGCTATTTCAAGCCTTACCGCAAAGACGCACGGATTCGATGAGCACAATTTATGATAAATTCTAACGGACGCATCCAAAGACAAATCATCATGAGAACTCTTCGCTAAGCTGAAAGCGAATGATGGGTGACCTCCTGGAAGTCGCCGTTGAACCATCCGCTGATGCCGCATTTTATTTCCCTTTTTTATTTTATTTTATCGATGACGCTGCAGAACTCGATGATTGACTCCAAAAATTTCATCGATGGGATGCCTCAGACTAAAAATCACGAGCCGTGGGGTCCATGCGGTTGATCCGCACATCTCGTGCGAAGGCCACACAAAAATCACCATAACTTCATGCACGATCGTCCGATTCTCCATTAAAACCCCAATTTAGAAAGATCTCTGTGAGGTGCACGACGCGCAGATGCGCCATAGGTGCATCTAGCGGGACCCGTATCTCTAATTTCTACTATTTTGAAGCTTTACCATGGCACGGATGAGTTCCACATGAGCATAATTTATCAAATCGCGCACGCATCCCAACACACACCATATCCCATGAGAACTCTTCTAAGCGCGTTAAGAGTGACTATGATGGGTGACCTCTAAGTCAATGTTGAACCATCTATTGATGCCGCATTTATTTTATTTCTTTTATTTTATTTATTTTATATTGATGTCGCTGAACTTGATCGACCAAAACATCATCGATGCCTCTGACCAAAACATGAGTCGTGGGGCCCACATGGCTGATCTGCGCATCTCGTGTGGAGGCCACATGGAAATCACCATAACTTCATGCACGATCATCCGATTCGCCATTATGACCCAATGAAAGATTTCATGATCCGTAGATGTGCCGCACATCCGGGACAGATCTCCGATTTCGCTATTCAATCCTTACCACTCAGACGGACGTTCCGCATGAGCATAATTTGAAAATCTAGAGGCACGACCGACACAAGATCCCATGAGAACTCTTCGATAAGCTTTGCAAAAGCAATACTATGAGAGTTCTGGAAGTCATCGTGTTGAACCATCTGATGCCCATTTTATTTCCTTTATTTTTATTTTATTTTACCATTGATGCCGAGAATAGTGATCGACTCAAAATGTCATGATGGATGCCTTGAAGAGCCGTATGCCCACGCCGTGACGACCGCGATCTCAAAGCTCGCATGAAAATCACCATAACTATGCATGATCATCCCGATTCGCATTACCATAATCCAAAAGATGTCATACAACGCATGATATGCCGCAGCCCATCTTGGAACATGTATTCTGCTATTGAAGCTACGCAGATGACGTTCCTGATGAGCACAATTTATCAAATCTTCAACAGACGCAATGGCACAAAGACACCGCATCTATGAGAACTCTTCAATTAAGCATGTTGGGCAAGAGCATATGATGGGTGACCGAAGTCACGTGGTTGAACCATGTGTTGATTCCGCCATTTTATTTCCTTTTTATTTTATTTTATTTTACCGCTGATGCCCGAACTTGAAAATTGACTCAAAACATCATCGAGATGCCGAAAAAAACATGAGCCGGGGCCCACGTGGTCGATCTCATCTCGCGGCGGAGGCATGGAAATCACCATAACTGCGCACGATCGTCCGATTATGACCTAATCCAAAAGATCTCCATGGGCGACGACATGCGCAAAAAGCCGCATGGCAGACCCATGATTTCTTATTTGAAGCTTTACCGCACGGATGGGTTCCGCATGAGCATAATCAGACAATTCTCGTACGTGACCGCACAAAGACACCGCATCATGAGAACTCTTCGCCATGCTTGGACGAGAAATACTATGATGGGTGACCACTGGGAAGTCAAGAACCATCTCGCTGATGCCCATTTTATTTTCTTTTATTTTATTTTATTTTACCGCTGATGCCGAGAACTCAGATCGACACCAAAATGTCATCGATGGGATGCCTCGACTAAAAACACGAGCCGTATTATCCATCATCTCGAGGCCGCATGAAAATCACCATAACTTCATGCACGATCTTCCAATTTGCCATTATAATCCTACCAAAAGATCTCCCACGATTGTGATATACCAAAGCATCTAGGACGATCTCTATTTGCTTTTTCAAGCCTTACGCGGACGTGAATTTCACATGAGCATAATTTGCAAATCCAGGGGCACCGCACAAAGACACATATCACATGAGAACTCTTCGAGCATATGGGCAATTATGATGGGTGACCTCGGAAGTCGAACCATCTATCGATGCCATTTTATTTCCTTTATTTTTATTTTATTTTATCGCTGACGGGAGAACTTATCGATCGAATTTGAAAATGTCGATGGGATGCTCGAAAAAATGAGCCGTGGGGGCCCACACGCCGATCCGCGTATGGAAAAATATAACTTCAATCGATCGATCATATTATGACCCAATCTGGAGAAATGAGATGCAGGCGATGTAGTGGTAGCGATATGGCATATTTTAGTTCAATCCTTATGGATTTCCGGCACAATTTGTCCAAGTGAATTCACAAGACACCGATCCATGAACTTTTGTAAGGAAGATTATGGTGATTTTAGATGGGTGACTAGTCATTGAACCATCTGATATTTTATTTCCTTTTTTTTATTTTATTTTATTTGATTAGAACTCGATCGATTAAAAAATGTCGATGGGATGCCTGACTCAAAAACATGACACGCCGCTGACCACGCATCTCGTGGAGTCGCATATTGCCATAACTCGCGGCACGATCCGATACCATTATGACCCAAATCTAAAAGATCTCTGGGCGCATATGCGATGAGCGTAGCCACATCTGGGGACTCAGATTCGATTTTGCTATTTCAAGCCTTACACACACGTGGTTTCGCAAGAGCAAAATTTGCAACAAATCTCCAACGCGCAACCGCACAAGACACTAGATCCATGAGAACTTTTCGCTTAAGCTTTCAAGAGAAGATGATGGGTGACCTCGAAGTCGTCATTGAACCATTTGTGATGCCATTTTATTTCATTTAATTTTTATTTTATTTTATCATTGACATCGTATAACTCAACAATTGACTCTGAAAATGTCATTGATGGGATGCCTCTGACTGAAAAATATGACACGTGGGGCCCACGCGGCTGATTCATACATCTCACGTGGAGGTCGCATGAAAATCGCCATAACCTCATGCACGATCGTCCGATTCACCATTATGACCCCAACCGAAAGATTTCGCGGGGCATGATGAGCAGATGCAATGCAGATCCATATCTCCGATTGCTATTTTGCCTTACCGCAAGTATTACGTTCCGTGATGAGCATAATTTGAAATCTCCAATGGGCACCGCACAAAGACACTGATCCTATGAGAACTCTTCGCTTAAGCTGCTTTGGGTGAGAGCAAGATTATGATGGGTGACCTGGGAAGTCGGTTGAACCATCTTGTTGATGCCGCATTTTATTTTCTTTTATTTTTATTTTATTTTACCATTCACGCTAAGAACTCGATCGACTAAAAAACATCATCGATGGGATGCCTGATCAAAAAATGACAAGTCGCGGCCCATGCGATCCGCATGACTTGTTCATAGGCCACACGAAAATCACCATAATTCACGCACAGTCATCCGATTCACCATTATGACCCCAATCTAAAGATCTGGGGATGAGCTAGATGCGCGGCATCTGGACCATATCTCGATTTATTTATTTTGAAGCCTTATGGCATGACGGTTCCATGAGCATAATTTGTGCAAATCTCCAATGCCACCACACCAAAGACACCATATATCCCATGAGAACTCTTCGCTAAGTTGCGTGAGAGACTATGATGGGTGACCTCCTGGAAGTCGTGTTGAACCATCTTGATGTCACCCATTTTATTTCCTTTTTATTTTATTTTATTTTATCATCATGAGAACTCGACAATCGACGAAAAAAACGTCATTGATGGATGCCTGACAAAAAACATGAGCCATGGGTCCCACACGGCTAATCTATGTGACTCGTGTAGAGGCCGCACGGAAATCACCATAACTTCGCACATGATCGTTCGATTTGCCATTATGATCCCAATCCGGAAAGATCTCGCGCGCATGTGCGAGATGTTCCGCAGCAGGTGGGACCCAGATCTCCATTCGCTATTTTGAAGCCTTACCGCATGGACGGTTTCATGAGCACAATTTATGTCAAATTCCAATAGTCCACCGCACCAAAGACACCGATCCCATGAGAACTCTTAGTTAAGCGTGGGCGAGCAATACTATGATGGGTGACCTCTTGGAAAGTCATCGTGTTGAACCAACTATTGATGCCGCCATTTTATTTCCTTTTTATTTTTATTTTATTTTACTCGGAGAACTGATCGACTCAAAAAAATGTCATCGAGATGCCTGACCGAAAAATGAGCCCACGCTACTAATCCCCACATCTCGTTCGGAGGGAGCATGAAAATCACCATAACTTCATGCGCAATCATCCGATTCACCATTATGACCCTAATCCGGAAAGATCGCTGTGCGATCTGTGAGACCGATTCTATTTCTAGTTCAAGCCTTATCGCAACACGGATGGTTCCATGAGCATAATTTGTAAAATCTCCAACGCACCGCAAAGACACGATCACATGAGAACTCTTCGCTTAAGCATGCGCAGAGCAAGTACTATGATGGGTGACCTCCGGAAGTCAACCATCTATTGATTCCTCCCATTTTATTTATTTTATTTTATTTTATTTTACCGTTGACGCGGAGAACTTGAAAAATCGACTCAAAACGCCATCGATGAGATGCTCGATTGAAAAAACACGAATATGTAATGCAGATCCTCACATCTCTGGGCGGTCGACGAAAAATCATCATAACTTTGTGCACGCATCATCCGTCCGCAGCTATGATCCTAAAGATCTTGGAAAGATGCGCAGCGATGACAAGAGATCTGGTCAGTCCATATCTCCTATTTTGGCTAGGTTTGAAGCCTTACCGCGCATGGACGAAGGTTCCGATGAGCATAATTTATGCAATTCTCTAAGTAGGGCGCCGACCGCATCACGGCAGATCCTATGAGACCTCTTCACTAAGCTCGCTTAGAGCAATATTACGATGGTGACCTCCTGCAGTATGGTTGAACTATCCGCAGGCCGCCTATTTTATTTTATTTTATTTTATTTTACCGCTGATGCCAGTGAACTGGAAATCGACAAAATATCGTCGATGAAGCCTCGGATTGAAAAAACAGCCGTGGGGCCAACGTATCGATCCTCACATCTCGGGCCGCCACCGCATGAATATCACCATACATGAGAGACATCGCCCATTCTGTATTATGATCAAAGATCCGAAAGACGATGCAATGACGATGTGCACGAGATGCCATACGATTTTAGCATGACCCTTTATTTTCGATTTCTGGCTAGTTCGGCCTTACTCCGGCGATGCTGGAGGGTTTGCACGATGAATTCTCCGCACACCGGTGAACCTCTATGAGAACTTTCGCCAATGGCGTGTGCAAGAGTAATACTATGATGGGTGACCTCCAGAAGTCATCATGGTTGAATCATCACTGATGCCATTTTATTTTATTTTAGCTGACGTCAGAACTCAAAGATCAACTTTAAAAATATCGCTTCATGGGATGCCTTGATCGAAAAAACATGAAATGGGGCCAACATACATCCAAGCACATCTCGCGTGGTCGAGGCCACCCAAATAATTGGGTGCGACGCGTCAAATTCATGACATTATTACCCCAATGCAAAGATCTCTGGTGGTATGACGCGCAGAGCAAAGGTACATCCTGTGGGAATCTGATCTTTAATTTGTATTTGAATTCTTACCGCGACATCTGTCAACATTAGCATAATGTACAGCAAATCTCCAAAGCGCTGAGATCGCACTAAAGCACACCAAATCACTTGAGAACTCTTCCATGTGTGCTTGGGTGAGAGAAGTACTCCGAACCTCCCGAAGTCATCATGTTGAACCATCTAATACGCCACCCATTTTATTTTCTTTTATTTTATTTTATTTTATCGCTGACACCTCAAGAACTCAAAATCAACTTTAAAATGTTATCAATTGGATGCCTCTGAAAAACATGAGCCAAGCAGCCCATGATCCACGCGTCTCTGCAGTAGGCAACACCTAAAATCTCCATGACATCACCCATGATCGCTCATTACGATCCCAACTGGAAGATCTCCGCGACAATGCAGATAAAATAAAATACGACCGATCTTATTTCAGATTTTGAAGCCTTAACTACATCGCATCGGGTTCGATGAGCACAATTTGCGAAATCTCCGAGCAACAAGACACACCGATCACATGAGAATTCTTCGCTGTTTGCGAGCCGTCTATGTTGGATGATCTCTAGAGAAGTCATCGTGTGAACCATCTATTGATGCCGCCCATTTTATTTTTGTTTATTTTTATTTTATTTTGCCTTTAACTGGTGATCAACTCCTAAACCATCATCGATGGGATGCTTGAAAAAAATAAAGACGCCATATACAACATCCAAGATTCGTGGAGAGGTTGCACAAAAATCGCCATAACTTCTGCACGATCGTCCGATCTCCATATTATGACCTCAACTGAATGATCTCGTACATACATCGCGCGATGGACCAAAGACGATCCGTGGGACCCGATTCCAATTTAGCTATTTTGAAGCCTTACCGTGCACCCATGGGTTCAGATGAGCACAATTTGAAAGAAATCTCCAACGGCATGACCACCAAAGAAGACACCGATCACATGAGAACTCTTTAGTTAAACGCACGGGCGAGCATTACTATGATGGTGACTCTGGAAGTCATCTTGAACCATCTGCTGATTCATTTTATTTTCTTTTATTTTTATTATATTTTATCATTGATGCAGGAAGACTCGGTGATTGACTCTAAAAATAGCAGATACCCGAGAAAAAATATGAGTTGGAATACATGAGCATCTCGCATCTCGTGGGAGGCCGCATGAAAATCGCCATAATTTCGTGCACAATAGTCTGATTTGCCATTATGACCCTCAAAGATCTCTGGGAAAGATGAGTGATGCCACGGGCCCATCTAACAGACCCTATCTCCATTTTGGGTATTTAAGCCTTCAGTGTCACGCGTTTCTCATGAGCATAATTTGCAACAAACCAGCAAAACCGCACCAAAGACACCATATCTATGAGAACTCTATTGCGAAGTTAGCAGAGCATTACTATGATGGGTGACCTCGGGAAGTCATGTTAAACCATCAATACCCATTTTATTTCCTTTTATTTATATTTTATTTTATCATTGACGCTAGAGAACTCTGTGATCGACTCCGAAAACATCGTAGATGGGATGCCTTTGGACTAAAAAACATGAGCCGTGGGGCCCACGCTGACCCTCGCATCTCGTGAGGAGGACGCACGAAAATCACCATAACTTTGTGCACCATCGTCCGATTCGCCATTATGATCCCAATCGTAAAGATCTAGGGTTCACGACGTGATGTGCAGTGTGAATCAACAGACCGATCTCGATTTCGAGTTGAAGCCTTACCGCACGACGTTTCACCGAGCATAATTTGTAGCAAATGTCCGTAGCGCCAAAAGAGATCCTATGAGAACTCTTCGCCAAGCATGCTGAGAGCAATACTAAGAAGTCATCCGGGAAGTGTTAAGCCATCTATTGATGCCACCCATTTTATTTCCTTTTATTTTTTTTTATTTTGATGTTGATGTCGGACAACTCAGCGATCGACTCCTAAACCATCGTCGATAAGATGCATCGAACTGAAAAATATGAGCCGTGGGGCCCACACGGCTGATCTACGCGTCTCGTGTGGAGGCCACACAGAAATCGCCATAACTTCACGCACGATCGTCGATTTGCCATTATGACCCCAATCCGGAAAGATCTCGGGCACATATGGGGCCAAAGACGCATCTGGAGGGACCCATATCTCTAATTTCAACTATTTTTAAGCCTTACCGTGGCACGAATGGGTTCCACATGAGCACAATTTATAGCAAATCTCAAGCGGGGGCGACCGCAATAGCTCACTAGATCACATGAGAACTTTTCAGTTAAGCGTACTTGGGTGAGAGTAATGCTATGATGGGTGACCTCCTAGGAAGTCGTCGTGTTGAACTATCTATTGATGCCGCCCATTTTATTTCCTTTTATTTTTATTTTATTTTACCGTTGACACTAGAGAACTCGGAGATCGACTCTGAAAATGTCGTTGATGGGATGCCTTGGACTGAAAAATAAGAGACATGAGACCCACTCGACTAATCCGTGCATCTCGTGTGGAGCCCACATGGAAATCACCATAACATCGCGGACGATCGTCCGATTCAGCCCTAATGACCCTAATCCAGAAAGTTCTTCACGGGGCGCGACGAGTAGATGATTCGCAGCCCATCCGGTGACACGATCTCCATTATTTTGAAGCCTAACAAGACGCATTTCGGTTTCATGAGCATAATTTATGGAAAATCTCCAGCGGGCGTGACCGCACCAGCACACCAGATGTCATGAGAACACTTCAATTACACGATCTTGGCCGAGAGTAGTACTTGATGGGTGACCTCCTTAAAAGTCATCGTGTTGAACCATCTGTTGATTCCACCCATTTTATTTCCTTTTATTTCTATTTTATTTTATCGTTGACGCTGGAGAAATCGGTGATCGAATCCAAAAAATGCTGTAGATGGGATGCCTCGGACTGAAAAACATGAGCAATGGGGCCCACACGACTAATCTGTGCTTCTCGTGTGGAGGCTGCATGGAAATCGCCATAACTTCATGCACGATCATCTGATTTGCCATTATGACCCCAATCCAGAAAGATCTTCGCAAGGGGCACGACACAGATGAGCGATGCGCATCTGGCGGGGCATGTATCTCGATTTTGGCTATTTCGAAGCCTTACCATGGCACGAACCTGTTCCGCATAAGCACAATTTGCGGTAAATCTCCAGCGGGCGCGACTGCAACAGCACACCAGATCCCATGAGAACTTTTCAATTAAGCATGCTTGGGCAAGAACAATACTATGATGGGTGATCTCTTGGGAAGTCCTCGTGTTTAAGCATCTGCTGATGCCGCTCATTTTATTTTCTTTTATTTTATTTTATTTTATCGTTGACATCGGAGAACTTAACGATCGACTCGAAAACATCATCGAAGGGATGCCTCGATGAAAACACGAGCCATGTCATGCGATCCGATCTCGTGGATGCCAGAAATCGTAACTTCAGCACATCGTCGATTCGCCATTATGACAAGAATCCGTAAAGATCTCATGACGTAGATGAGCCACGATCCCGAGAAAACCCATATCTCCGATTTCGCTATTTTGAAGCTTTACCACAAGATTTAACGCATGAGCACAATTTGTAAATCTTCAGCGGGGGCAACCATACAAGCACACCAGATCCCATGAGAACTCTTCAGCACAATAGATCCCATGAGAACTCTTCTATTTAGCGTGCTTGGGCGAGAACAATACTATGATGGGTGACCTCTTGGGAAGTCATCATGTTGAACCATCTGTTGATACCGCCCATTTTATTTCCTTTTATTTTTATTTCATTTTACCATTGATGCTGGAGAACTCGGTGATCGACTCCGAAAACATTATCGATGGGATGCCTTTGAATCACACGGCTGATCGCGGCCCCGTGTGGATCGCATAAAATCATAACTTCACGTATGATCGTCTGATTCGCCATTATGACCCCAACCCAGAAAGATCTCCGTGGCCACGACGCGTAGATGAGTAGCAGGTGCATCTGGCAGGACCTGTATCTGTGATTTTGGCTATTTCAAAGCCTTACCGCAACATAGATGAGTTCGCATGAGCATAATTTGCGGCAAATCTTCAGCGGGCGCGACCGCACCAGCACACCAAATCCCATGAGAACTCTTCAGTTAAGCATGCTTGGGCAAGAGCAGAACTATGATGGGTGACCTCATGGGAGGTCGTCGTGTTGAACCATCTGTTGATGCCGCATGTTTTATTTTTTATTTATTTTACCGTTGCTGCTGGAGAACTCGGTGATCAACTCCAAAAATGTCACCGATGGGATGCCTCCGAAAACATGAGTCATGGGGCCAATTGATCCATGCATCTCGCAAGCGACAAATCTCCATAACTTCGCACGCATCGTTACCGCCATTATGTCCCCAATCCGAAAGATCTCCGTGACATGACGCCGCAGATGAGCGAAACGATCGTCGAGACCCATATCGATTTTGGCTATTTCGAAGCCATACAATAGCACTGACGGGTTCCAGATGAGCACAATTTGTGGGGGTGACCACACCAGCACACCAGATCCCATGAGACCTCTTCAGCTAAGCGTGCTTAGGAGAGAACAGTACTATGATGGGTGACATCTTGGGAAGTCATCTTGTTTAACAATCTATTGATGCTGCTCATTTTATTTCCTTTTATTTTAATTTTATTTTACCGTTGATGGAGAACTTCGTGATCGAAGTCAAAATGTCGTCGATGGGATGCCTTGACTAAAAAAATGAGTCGCCCACGTGATCGACCGACATCAAGTGTGGAGGCCGCATAGAAATCACCATAATTTCACACGTGATCGTCTGATTCGCCATTATGACCCCAATCCAGAAAGATCTGGCTCTCACGATGTCGGCATCTTGCGGACCCGATCTTCGATTCGTATTTCAAAGCCTTACCGCAAAGAAACGGGTTCCGATGAGCAATTTGAAATCTCCGGCATGACGCACCAAAGACACCGCATCCCATGAGAACTCTTCGCTTAAGCGTTTGGCGACAAGATTATGATGTGTGACCTCTAAGTCGCCGTGTTGAACCATCTATTGATGCCATTTTATTTCCTTTTATTTTTATTTTATTTTACCATCGACGCGGAGAACTCGCGATCGATTCCAAAATGTTGCGATGGGATGCCTGAAAAATATGAGCCATGGGGCCCACGTATGATGGCGCTTCGTGGAGGTCACAAAATGCCATAACTTCACACATCGGATTTGCCATTATGACCCCAATGTAAAGATCTCGTAGATGATGCGTAGATGTGCGCGCATCTAAGAAAGCTCAGATCTCGATTTCGCTATTTTGAAGCCTTACCATGGAACAGATGGGTTCCGCATGAGCATAATTTAAGGCAAATCTCTAGCGGGCGCAACCGCACCAACACACCAGATCACATAAGAACTCTTCAGCTAAGCTTGCTTGGGTGAGAGCATTACTATGATTGGTGATCTCCTGGGAAATCGACGTGTTGAACCATCTGTTGATGTCGCCCATTTAATTTCCTTTTATTTTTATCTAATTTTATTGTTGATGCCGGAGAACTCGACGATCGACTCCGAAAACATTGTAGATGGGATGCCTCAGACTGAAATGCACGAGCTGTGGGGCCCACGCGGCTGATCCGTGCATCTCCTGTGGAGGCCACACAAAAATCATCATAACATCACGCATGATCATCCGATTCACCATTATGACCCCATTCTGGAAAGATCTCTATGGAGCATGACAGATGCGCAGCCATCTAAGGGGACCCTATCTCCGATATCTATTTTGAAGCCTTACCGCACGACGTTCGCATGAGCATAATTTGACAAATCTCTCATGGCATCAATCGACACCAATTCCCATGAGAACTCTTCTAAGTACCTTAAGCGAGCATTACCATGATGGGTGACCTCAGGAAGTCATCGTGTTGAACCATCTTGATGCATTTATTTATTTTATTTCTATTTTATTTTATCATTGATGCTAGAAAACTCTGTGATCGACTCCAAAAGATCATAGATGGGATGCCTCTAACTAAAAAAACATGAGTCGTGGGCCCACGCACGCTCGGCTCGTATGGAGCGCAAAAATCACCATAACTTTGTGCACGATCGTCCGATTCGCCATTATGATCCTAATTCAAAAGATCTCCATGCGGTGCACGATGCGTAGATGTGATGCAGGCGCATCTGGCGGGACCCGTATCTCTGATTTCAGCTAGTTCAAAGCCTTATCGCGGCACGGATGGGTTTGGCATGAGCATAATTTGTGGGAAATCTCTAGTACCGCACAAAGACACAGATCTTATGAGAACTCTTCGCTAAGTTGCGAGCAATACTATGATGGGTGATATCCTGGGAAGTCGTCGTGTTAAGCCATCTATTGATGCCGCCCATTTTATTTCCTTTTATTTTTATTTTATTTTATCATTGACGCCGGAAAACTCAGTGATCGACTCCTAAACCATCGTCGATGTGATGCCTCAGACAGAAAAATACGAGCCGTGGGGTCCACACAGCTGATTTGCACATCTCGTGTGCAGGCCGCACAGAAATTGCCAAAACTCGCACGATCGTCCGATTAGCCATTATGACGCCAATCCGGAAAGATCTCCATGGGGGCACACGTCGTGCTAATAGGCTAAAGGCGCATATGGCCAGAAACGTATCTCCGATTTTGACTATTTCGAAGCCTTATCGCGGTACGTACGGGTTCCGAATGAGCACAATTTGTGGGAAATCTCCAGCGGGCATGACCTCACCAGCGAACCATATCACATGAGAACTCTTCAGTTAAGCATGCTTGGGCGAGAGCAGTACTATGATGGGTGACCTCCTAGGAAGTTGTCACGTTGAACCAACTCTTGATGCCGCCCATTTTATTGCCTTTTATTTTTATTTTATTTTACCGTTGATGCTGGAGAACTCACGATCGACTCTGAAAGTGTCATCGATGGGATGCCTCGAACTAAAAAACATAAGCCATGGGGCCCACGTTGCTGATCCACGTGTCTCGTGCAGAGGCTGCACGAAAATCACCATAACTTCGCGTACGATCATCCGATTTGCCATTATGATCTCAATCCAAAAAGATCTCCGGGGTGCACGATGCGTAGATGCGAACATCTAGCGACCCATATATCATTCAAAGCCTTATTATACGCAGCGGTTCACATGAGTATAATTTGACAAATCTCCGACATCAAATAAAGACACAAAGATCACATGAGAACTCTTCAGTTAAGCGTGCTTGGGCAAGAGCAATACTATGATGGGTGACCTCCTAAAAAATGTCATCGATCGACTCCGAAAATGTCATCGATGGGATGCCTCGGATTGAAAAACCCGAGTCATGGGGCCCTCACGGCTGATCCACTTGCCTCATGGGGAGGCCGCAAGGAAATCGCCATAACTTCACGCACAATCGTCCAATTCGCCATTATGACCCCAATCTGAAAAGATCTCCTCATGACGCACGACTCGCAGATGCGCCAAAGCAACATATAGCGGGACCCGTATCTCCAATTTTAGCTATTTCTAAGCCTTACCGCAGCACGTACGGGTTCCGCATGAGCACAATTTATGGCAAATCTGCGAAGCAAAGACATATCACATGAGAACTCTTCGCTAAGAAGCTTGGGCGAGCAAAGATATGATGGGTGACCTCCTGGGAAGTCATCGTGTTGAACCATCTATTGATGTCGCCCATTTTATTTTATCATTGACATCATAGAACTTGGCAACCGACTCCAAAAATGTTGTAGAAGGATGCCTCAGACTGAAAAATATGAGCTGTGGGGCCTACGCGGCTGATCCACGCGTCTCGTGCGGAGACTGCATGAAAATCGCCATAAGTTCACGCAAGATCGTCCGATTCACCATTATGACCCCAATCCGAAAAGAACTCCGCATGACGCACGACGCGCAGATGTGCCAAAGGTGCATCTGGCCGGACATGTATCTCCGATTTTGGCTATTTTGAAGCCTTATCGCGACACGTACGGGTTCCGCATGAGCACAATTTGTGGCAAATCTCCAGCGAGCGTGACCGCACCAGCACATCATATAACATGAGAACTCTTCAGTTAAGAGAGCAGTACTATTATGGGTGACCACTTGGGAAGTCATCACGTTGAACCAACTATTGATGCCACCCATTTTATTTTCTTTTATTTTACCGTTGATGCGGGAGAACTCGGCAATCGACTCCGAAAGTGTCATCGATGGGATGACTCATAGTGAAAAACATCAATCGTGGGGCCTAGCGGATGATCCGTGCATCTTGTTTGAAGGCCGCACAAAAATCACCATAACTTCGTGCACGCTCGTCCGATTCGCCACTATGATCCCAATCCGAAAAGATCTTCGCGAGGTCCGATGCATAGCTGGGACCCATATTCGAGCTATTTCAAATTCTTACCGCGGCAGAAGAAACAGTTCTGAGCATAATTATGACAAATCTCCAATGCGCGATCACAATAGACACTAGATCACATGAGAACTCTTCGCTATGTAAGTGAGCAAGAGGATGGTGACCTCAGAAATCATGGAACCATTTTGATGCTACATTTTATTTTATTTTATTTTATTTTACCGTTGATGCCGGAGAACTCATCGATCGACTCCGAAAATTTCATCGATGGGATGCCCCAGACTGAAAAACACTAGTCGTGGGGCCCTCGCGGTTGATCCATGCGCCTCATGGGGAGGCTGGAAGGAAATCATCATAACTTCATGCACAATCATCTGATCCGCCATTATAACCCCAATCAGGAAAAATCTCCGTGGGACGCACGATGCGCAGATGCACCAAAGGCGCATCTGGCAGGACCCGTATCTCCGATTTTGACTATTTCAAACCCTTACCGCGACATGTATGGGTTCCGTATGAGCAAAATTTGTGACAAATCTCCAGCGGACGTGACCATAATAGCACACCAGATCACATGAGAACTCTTCAATAAAAGCGAGAAATACTATGATGGGTGACCTCCTGTAGCCGCATTGAACCAACGATACCGCCATTATATTTCCTTTTATTTTTATTTTATTTTACCATTGGCACTGGAGAACTCGGTGATCGAGTCCAAAAATGTCATCGATGGGATGCCTTAGACTGAAAAACATGAGCCGTGGGGCAGAAGTGGTTGATCCGCGCGTCTCGTGAGAAGGCCGCATGGAAATCATCGAAGCTTCGGGCACGATCGTCCGATTCTTCATTATGACCATAATCCAGAAAGATCTCTGGGGGGCACAGGACTCGCAGATGTGCCGCAGACACATCTAGGGACCCATATCTCTGATTTCGGCTATTTTGAAGCCTAATCGCTGCACGGGCGTGTTCAACATGAGCACAATTTGTGGCAAATCTCCATCACCTACGACCGCACCATCACACCAGATCCATGAGAACTCTTCGCGTTTGAGCGAGCAAGATATGATAGGTGACCTCCTAGGAAGTCATCGTGTTGAACCATCAGTTGATGCCGCCCATTTTATTTTCTTTTATTTTTATTTTATTTTATTGTTGACACCACATAACTCAGATATCAACTTCAAAAATGACATCGATGGGATGCCTTAGGACGAAACACGTGGGGTCCATGCATCTCATGTGGAGGTCGAAAATCACGACAACTTCATGCACATCAACATCCACTCGCCATTATGACCCCAACTGGAAAGATCTCCTGGGCGCATGACATGATGAGCTACAGGCATCCGCGGACCAGATCTCGATTTTGGCTATTATGAAGCCTTACTGCAACATGGAAGGTTTCCGGATGAGCACAATTTGCGGCAAAGCTCCATCGGCGACAAAGACACCGATCCCATGAGAACTCTTCGCTAAGCGTGCTTGGGCGAGAGAAAGACTTATGATGGGTGACCTCGAAGTCATCATGTTGAACCATCTTGATGCCTATTTTATTTCCTTTTATTTTTATTTTATTTTACCATTGAAGCCGGAGAACTCGACGATCGACTCCAAAAATGTCATTGATAGAATGCCTCGGACTAAAAAGCACGAGCCGTGGGGCCTACGTGATTGATCTGCACGTCTCGTGTGGATGCCGCACAAAAATCACTATAACTTCATGCATGATCGTCCGATTCGCCATTATGATCCCAATTTGGAAAGATCTTTGCAAAGCGCACGATGCACAAATGAGCCAAAGGCATATCTGGCGGGACCCATATCTCCAATTTTGGCTATTTCTAAGCCTTATCGTGGCACATAGAAGTTTATCAACAAATAAATCTCCAAAAGCGACACACCGACACCGATCATATGAGAACTCTTCGCCAAGCATGCTTTGGCGAGAGTAGTACTATGATGGGTGACCTGGAAGTCATCGTGTTGAACCATCTATTGATGCCGTACTTTTATTTTCTTTTATTTTTATTTTATTTTTATTTTATTTTACCGTTGATGCTAGAGAACTCGACGATCGACTCCAAAAATGTCATTGATGGGATGCCTCGGACTAAAAAATAAGAGCCGTGGCCCAGAGGCTGATCCGCACATCTCGTGTAGAGGTTGCACGAAAATTGCCAAAACTCCGCTCACGATCGTCTGATTCGCCATTATGACCCCAATCTGGAAAGTTCTTTGGGTAAATGACACACAGATGAGCCGCAGGCGCATCTAACGGGACACATATCGCCAATTCTGGTTATTTTAAGCCTTACCGTGGCACGGATGGGTTCCGGATCAGCATAATTTATGGGAAATCTCAGCGCAGCACAAAGACACCGCATCCTGAGAACTCTTTAGTTATGCGCTTGGGTGAGCAAGATATGATGGGGACCTCCTAAGTCACCGTTGAACCATCTTGATACCCCATTTTAATTTTTTTTATTTTTATTTTATTTTACCACGCCATAAAAACTTAGAGATCGACTATAAACATCATTGATGGGATGCCTCGGACTGAAAAACACAAGTCATCGGGCCCACGCGGCTGGTCCGTGCGTCTCATGCTGAGGCCACAAAAAATTGCCATAAGTTTGTGCATGATCATCCGATTCTCCATTATGACCCCAATCCGAAAAGATCTCCTCGAGGCGCACGACACGAAGATGTGCCAATGGCGCATCTGGTGGGACCCGTATCTCAAATTTTGGCTAGTTCGAAGCCTTACCACTAAGGGTTTCCAATGTGAGCACAATCGCTGCAACCACACCAAAACACCGGATCCTATGAGAACTCTTCGCTAGCGAGAGTATGATGGTTGGGAAGTCATCTTGTTTAACCATTTGTTAATGCCACCCATTTATTTCCTTTTATTTTTATTTTATTTTACTGTTGATGCAGAGCTCGAAGATCAACTCCAAAAATGTCATCGATGGGATGCATCGGACTGAAAAACATGAGCTATGGGGCCCACTCGATTGATCGGCTTGTCTCGTACGGAGGCCACATGAAAATCACCATAACTTTGCGCACGATCGTCCGATTCGCCTTTATGATGCCAATCTGGAAGGATCTCTGCGGGGTGCATGACGCGTACATGCGATCAACAAAACGTGATTCCAATGTCGCCAGTTCAAAGCCTTATCGCGGCACAGAGGGTTCCGCATGAGCATAATTTATGGCAAATCTATAGTAGGTGTGACCGCACACACACCGCACGAACTCTTCGAAGTGTGCTTGAGTGAGAGCAGTACTATGATGGGTGGCCTCCCAAGAAGTCATTGTGTTGAACTATCTATTGATGCCGCCCATTTTATTTCCTTTTATTTTTATTTTATTTTATCATTGACGCAAGAGAACTCGATGATCGACTCCGAAAACATCATAGATGGGATGCTTTGGACTGAAAAACATGAGTTGAGCACATCCACCATTTCTGTGGATGCCGCGAAAATCGCCATAACCACATGCACCATTGTCTCGATTCGCCATTATGACCCCAATCAAAAGATCGCCATGGGATAACGACGCATGAAATATCCGGCGTATCTCGATTTTGACTATTTTGGAGCCTTACCATGGTATGACGTTCCACATTAGCTCAATTTATGCAAAATGGGCGACCGCCAAGACAGCATCCTATGAGAACTCTTCAATTAAGCGTGTTTGCGAGTGATTTATGATGGTGACCTCTTAAAGTCGTGTTGAACCATTTGTTGATGCCTCGTATTTTATTTCTTTTTATTCTTATTTTATTTTACCGTTGACGTCACAAAACTCAGAGATCGACTCTGAAAACATCATCGATGGGATGCCTCGGACTAAAAAACATGAGCTGTGGGGCCCACGCGGTTGATCCACATGTATCGTACTGAGGCCGCACAAAATTGCCATAACGTCACGCACGATCATCCGATTTGAAATTATGACCCCAATCTGGAAAGATCTCGTATGATGACATGATGTGCCAAAGGCGCTCAGAGGCAGATCTCAATTTTGGCTATTTCAAGCCTTACCGCAATGGATGGGTTAGCATAATTGTGGTAAAATCTAGGCGTGACCACACCACACGCATCACATGAGAACTCTTCAAGCAAGCTGATGGGTGACCTCTTGGGAAGTCATCGTGTTGAACCATCTATTGATGCCGCCCATTTGATTTTCTTTTTTATTTTTTTATCATTGACGCTAGAGAACTTAGCGATTGACTCTGAAAACATCATCGATGGGATGCCTCGGACTGAAAAACACAAGATGTGGGACCCACGCGGCTGATTTGTGCATCTCCTGCGGAGGCCACATGAAAATTGTCATAACTTCACGCATGATCGTCCGATTCGCCATTATGTCCCCAATCCGAAAAGATCTGGGTGATGACGGATGTGCCAAAGATCCGGGACCCGTATCTCCAATTTCGGCTAGTTTTAGGCTTACCGCGGCACGGACGGGTTCCGCATGAGCACAATTTGACAAATCTCCGACGGCGTGACCGCACCAACACACTAGATTTGTTTAGTGTATAAAAATATATTGTTGGGGTTGTACTTGTCCGGTGTAAGAAAGTATGTTGGGTTAATAATTTTATAGAAGAGAATGGAAGATTCATTGTAATCTTATTTAATTTAGTGAATTCCTTGTTAGTGATTAAGTATGAATGTAGGCTGATTTTTGGGTTTAAGTGGACTATATAAAAATATGTATGCCTCTTATCTCTTTATTTTTATTGAATTTACTTTTCTATACTTATATTAGATTATTGTGATTATATTAATATTAAAATTTTCTTTCTCATTAAATTTCTTATAGTCTTAAAAACTAAAGTTTTAACTTGAATTTTTTTTAAATACCCAATTCACCCTCCTATCTTGGGTGCCATAGCTTCTTAACGATTAGTGTCGAAGCCTAAGCTTAATTTGTGGCTTAACATCCTTGAGTTGATCACTACGGCACAAGAATTTCTAAAGGTGCACTACCTGAAGGGCAATCTATACATAAACCATGTTTACTTGATAATGTTTCATTTGATTATTATAAAATCATATTATTACTTTTCTTCATGATCAAGATTCTCGCATGTAGCATATGTTAACACATCAATACCACACACCCATAATAGAATTTAATGGTTTGAAAATTGAAAAGCTTTTGATGAATGGACTACTCATGAAAAGAATTAGATGAATTAAATGCAAAAGCTTGTAATACTTTATATTATGCTTTACTCCCAAATAATTACAAGAGAAATTCCAGTATTGCTAAAGAGATTTGGAACAAATTAATTGTTACTTATGAAGCCACTAATGAAGTTAAAAATGCTCACATAAATAAATTAGTGTAATGCATATGAATTATTTCATATGGTATATAATGAAACCATTTCTGATATGTGTACTCATTCCATGAAATTAATTTATACATTACATTATCTTAGGGAAGTATAAAACTAAGATTTGGTTTACAAAATCTTGAGATATCTTCTAAAAGAATTGGATGCTAAAATAAAAGTCATGTGTGAAGTTTTAACTTTATATTTACTTGATTAGCTTTTTTGGTTCTCTGATAGCACATGAACAAGTTTTAGCCCAAATAAAACTAAATGAAACATCACAAAAGAAGGAGAAAGGAAAAACTATTGCTTTGGTAGTGGATGATACTAGCAAAGTGAGTGATTTTATTTTTCTCCAATAGAATCATTGTGTGTATTTGAAGGGTTGCTAACTTTGCTAAATGATATCAAATCTTTCACATTTAAACATGACTAATAAACATGTCTTTTTGGTTATTCAAGAACATGTGCATTTTTTCTCTAATTTTCATAATGATCTTAAATGATCCACATGCCCTAATTTGCAATTTCTTATATTAAGTGGAAGAATACCTCTCAATATATTCTTATTATCGCATGATTCTCCATAATAAATTCTTTAAAAAAATTATTCTTAATTTAATTATATTTTGAATTAGTGACTTCCAATTGTTGTTTAACATTTTTATGATGGCTTTGAAAATTCTTTGTAAGTGTGAATACAAACTCTAAAAGTACATGTGAAGGAATGCTAGCATGATCAATTGGTTTAATTGGATTATAGCTATAGATTATCTTAAATTGTGTCATATTGGTGGCCCTAAAGATAGTACTATTGTATGCCAACTTAGTTATAGAAAGTTATAAATCCCAATTTCGTAAACTTTATATCTAATCTAAAAAGGTTTCCTAATGTCTTTTTCACTACCTCAATTTATCCATCAATTTAGGGGTGAAAGGCTAAGAAGATTTTCAGTGTTATGCACATAAACTTTCATAATATTTTCCAAAAATATGATATAAATTTTACATATTTATCAAAAATAAATCTAAAAGGGAATCCATTCAGTCTAATAGTCTCCTTGAAAAATAACTTTGATATATTAAATGCATAATTAGTTTTTGAAGAAGGTATGAAGTGAGTCAACTTGGAGAAATAGTCTACGACAACAAAGATTCTATCATATCCTTTTGGTGTCCTAAGTAACCCAAGTGCAAAATTCATAAAACATCCTTCCAAAGTCTAAATAAAATAAGTAATTTTCCTACTTTCTACTTAATACTTTTGGCTTTTTGGGTGACTACTCTCTCATCATCTCTCTTCAAATATTTTCCAACTAGATGTATTATTTTAGGTTTTTGAAATATCTTGTTACTCCCCTTGAACATACCTCTATCATAATAAATGTTGCATTGAAGTACTAAGAATGTTAATCTCATCCCTTTGTATAAATTTCCATCAATCAATATATAGACACCACTTAAATTCTTGAAAAAATAGGTTCTTTTCTGCAAAATTTAAATATGTTAAGTGAAAATTTGGGTAAACTTAATAATCATCCTTTGGTCTATCAAATCTTAGATTTTAAAATTTGAAAGAAGTGATTACCAAAGTGACTCTAAAAAGTGCATTTACAACTTTATTTTCTACCCCTTGAAGGTATTCTACCCATTTTACATAATTCAATTAGCTATTGATAAATTTTAGAGTATGATGATCAGTGTTAAGGATGAATTATTTATGCAATAGATAATATCTCTAGTGTTTTAAAGTTTAAACAATATCATAAAATTCTCTAACATATATAAAGTTCTTTTGCTTTATATCATTTAGCTTTTTGTTATAGAAGGCTATTGAATGATGTTCTAAACTATTTACACTACATATTCCAACATCAAAAACATAACAGGTGACATCAAATGTTTTGTTAAAGTCTAGAAGTTTAAAAGTTGGTGATATTGTCATAAGGACTTTTATTTGTTCCTTGGCCTTTTGTGCAGATGTGGTCTAAATAAATTTATCCTTCTTTATAATATAAATAATTGAAGCAAAAATCATGCTAAAATTCAAAATAAAACTTCTATAGAACGTGGCTAAACCATGGAAATGAAACGCATAAAAAAAATTCATAGGGGTTGGCTAGTTTATTATGGCTTTAATTTTTGCAAGGTATGCCTTCAAGCAATTTTCAACACTATAAATCTAAAGAAAGTAAACTCTAGTTAACAAAATAAGCACTTTTTAAAATTCTATATAAAGGTTATCTTCTTATAGTTTGATTAGGACTAACCTTAATTTGTAAAAGTACACCTTCTCACTTGGGCTAAAGATACGAATCTCATTAAAATAGATGACTAAGAACTTTCCAGTATATTCATCAATCTCAAGAATGTGCAAAATGCATTACATAAATTGAAAGGCATGATTAGCCATTCATATAGTCTATGAATGGTTTTAAAATTTATATTCAACTCATCCCTTGATATGATTCTAATTTGATGGTACACCCTTCAAAGAGCTATTTGGAGAGACTTTACTTGAATTCTTAATATGACCTAACATGTCAGCCAATCTAGGGATTAATAATCTATACATAATGATGATTTTATTGACTACTCTACTAACAATACACATCCTTGAGGTACCCTTTCTTTGGTGTCAGTAGTCCTAGAACTTCAAAAGAACATAAACTCTCTTGAATGAATCTTTTCCTTAGTAACTCATATATTTATCTCTTAAATTTAGCAAGCTATATAAGGTTCATCCTATAATGTGCTAAATTTGATAACTAAGAACATGGAATAAAATCAATGGCATGTAGAATATATATATGAGTGGCAAAACTAGTACGTCATTATAACTATAGATCATTAAACTAAGATAAGAGGGGAGATGCAATATCTAATAGTGATACTTAAGTGACTCTTCTACAACATCCCTCATATAAAGTAAAAAAAGTATGATGTGGGATCAAAAAACTCTTTAAACATGGTGTTGAATCCTACATTTTCTACTCAAATGTCTAAAGGTAAATGTGAAGTGGTATGACTCATTATGTTTATATCAAAAATAATCTCCCAATAATATGGAATAATAATACCATTAGTAGATGTTATGTTCTTTTCTTTCGACTAGGCTTTAGTTTGATCTCAAAACTAGACATATGAGATGTAAGAGCTTGGTTATTTATTGGCTTTACAAGAAATAATTTTATGATTTTTTGTTATGTTTTAACACATAAGTGTTCTCTTGATGAAAACAAATCACATTAAGATCATAAAGTCAAAGTCTGCTTAACAAGATATGTTTTATGTCTATAGTTAAACATCACACTAAATGCACTCTTCATAACTACATATCTTTTTATGTAATAGGCAAGGAGATACGTTTTACCCAACTCACATTAGATGTCTTATGATGGGGTTTTGGCTTAAAGTTCACTATAAAGCGAATGTAAGTATATATGACATTCATAACACTACCCTCATTTATCATTAATTTACACATCTCCTCCTTACATATCACATCCATGGCGAAGATGTTTCTTTTTCCCCAATCTCACCATAGTTATGGTTATACACCTCATAATGCTCACATGATTTCTCACATGCTCTATATCCTCATCTGAAAGAGGGGTCTCATCTTAGATCTACTCAACTTCATTATTTACTTCCTTCATTAACTCCATGGGCCTCATTTTTTATTCAATTAATTTTGAAGATAACAAACATATGATTGGATAAAACTAATATTTTATTTTTAGTGTTTAGGAAGCTTATGAGATTAGTATGATTGAAGTTTAGTGTTTAGTATGCTCAATCAAATTTGAAAAGTCAAGATCAGTATGGACTAGGGTAGGTTGAGAATCTCTTTAGTTTTTGCAATAATAAGAAAAATAAGAGCTAAATAACATAAAAATAATGGCTAAAATATTTTCATATAATTTATCTTACTTTTTTACATATTTTTATATTTTATTTGTATCAATTTTTAATATCCTTTTTGAATAATTAGAGTACTTGCATGAGATTAAGCCTTATCCATTACTTTTTAAAGTGAGTTAAATTTATTACACACTATATTAAGTTATTTTCATACTTAGATTATTTATTTATCCAAAATTTGGCTTCGTAATTATGTTAAAAATATCAAAATTAATTAAATGAAAAATATTGGGTCAATTAATAACCAATCAATTAATTAAAATTAAGTTTTAATGAAATTACATGCATATAGAGGTATGAGGAAAATGCTTCGAAAAATTCACACCGTTGCTTGCCAAAAAACATCGATATCTATCAAACGACACCTCTCGCAATCAATTCGACAAAGTTTACATGAACGTCGAGCGATTCAAACGCGATGTCACACAATTTAAGCCCAATTTCACTTCATCATATCCAAATGATCTCGATCAAAATGTACATCATCGTGTGTCCGACAATGAAAATATCTAAAATTGACACTCATATTATTAAGGTTCATCATACGAAATAATTTCATAAGATTTGATGTGAAATTATATTAATCTGCAATTAAAATGGCTAATGGCTACTTAAACCCCATAATATTTGCTTAATCAGCCGCCCAATTAGCCAATCAATTTAGATGCTTAGGGAGCCAATTGGATTTTCCACCTAATGAACCTTATTGGTTACCGCTTAGCCCACAAATTGAAACTCGTCGGCTGCCCTAATACCTAAAATGAGCATCCTCTTGTCCGATCTCTCCCATTCATGCACATAAGAAAGCTCCCGGGATCTCTCTCTCTCTCATGTGACTCTTAGCCGAACTCCCCTCTTTCGTCCCACTCTCATTCCAAGTTGCACAAAATGCGATTATCCTTCTGGTCTCCCTCTCTTCGTTCGTGTGAGCCGAACGAGCTGCCTACCTCTCGGTTTTCCATCTTCCCGCTTGTCTCAGAGGAGATCCCGTCCCCTCTCTCTCGTCTCATCTCCCAAGCATTGCACTAGAGCTGGATTTCCTCCTTCCCATCTGTCTCTTCCTCTACAGTAGTCAAACGAGTAGGCCAAATGGATTCCCCTGTCCATTCTTTCCTCCTAGCCACACGAGCTGAGGCACATCGACCTCCCTTCCTCTTGGGTTTGTCCATTTCTCTCCTGTCCAAAACCAAGGAAATTCCCCTACCTAACATGGTCGTTGCTCCCTGCTAGACACACGAGCTAAGCATCCCTCTGTCCCTTTTCTGTAGCAATCAAGGGCTTCCTTTTCAGTTCTTCCCAAAATCTTTTTTCCTCCTCTTTTCAACAGGTTTTCCAGGTTGTTTCTATTCAACCCTAAGTTCCCTACCGTTATTTCATTCCCTTTTGCTTGGATGAAATGGGTTCAATGAGATTTTCTTTCATATATATTTTGTGATTGGGTTGTTCTTTTATGCAATTGCAATAGAAGGGGGAGATGGTGTTTAACATGGCATAGGTTGCTTTGTTTTCATTACTAAGCATTCCTATGATGCATCTATTTGAGTTACCAAACAAATGAAAAAAATGTAAAATTAGTAGGGTTGTGATCTTTTATGAGGGTTACCTTGCTTTGTTATGCCTCTTTCCTTTGTTTGATTACTTACAATCATGAAGGTGGTTATCTTGTTTAGGTAAGATTTCAGATTTTCTAGACTTATCAAACATAATGTGATTGTTTAGTTTATGTAGTATAAACTCCATGTAATTATCATGTTAAAGGAAGAGGATGAAGGGAGGAGTGATTGACTTTGCTAGCATTGTGCTTGTTTTCCTCTCTTTTGTGATCACTAAGTTAGTGGGCTTTTGAAATACAATCTAAAATGAGATTTTGTGCAAGTTTAAAGCTCCCATTTTTGTTGTTTAGCTTCATTAAGGTTGCATCTTTCCTAGTGCTTGTTCATATTGTACTCACAAGCAATTGATAAGTTCCTATATTGCACTAAAACTGAAATAAGTTGACATAGATGTAGGACATGATTTGCTCTCTTGGTTTTAAAATTTTCTTAAAATTGCTTGCTTTGTGTGGCTTAAATTCTATTTGGCTATCATTTTTAAAAGAAAGGGAATGAAAGGGGGAGTGATTGGCTTTGCTAGCATTATTATTATTTTTTTCTCTCTATTGTTAGCTAATGGACATCTGAAGTGCAATCTGAAATGAGATTTCATTTGCATAGAATTTGAAAGTCATTGTCCTTCATTGGTTGAATGAATGATTTGCAAGGTTTAGAATGATTACCTATTATCTTGTTTAATTAAATCTTGCTTAAATTCTATTATCATTGTAAAATTGATATGAAATTGGAAGTGCATAAGCTTTAACTTTGATTCAAAGCTCTCATTTTATTATTTGAGTCATCTTGTTTTATCTTATGTTTTTAATGAGTAGACCACACTTACACCTTATGATCTAGTGGTCATCTTGTTTATATGTTGATGCAAAATGGTTCAATGCATTGTTTGTCTTTAGAATTCCATGGCAATATATGAAATTTGCATTTAAGATTAGCCATTCAACATCTCTTTTTGTTGATTGAATCAAAATGGAAAATTGATGAATATGATTGCAAGGTTAGTGAATTTTGGAGACATTCACTTTGCTGTCTACACTTGATTGTGAGCTAAAATTGTTCAAACTTAGCTATTTCATGTTCTACTTGTTCTCACATGTATTCAATAATTTTGATCTTGAGACTTTCTCTATTAACATTATAAGATGGGATTATGGTTTTCAAGAAGGCACATTGCTTTTGTTTTTCCTCTTTTATGTTATCAAAGTTGAAAATTCATTTGCATTTTACCATCAAAGTGTTGTTTTAATTTGTTGATTATAAGGTAGAAAGCAATATTTTTGATATTCAATAGGAAAAGATTAGATGGGGCTTGCATTTGTTGAAGGATTATACATTAATTTGCTGATTATGCATTCCAAAGGGTAAATTTTGGATGAAATGTTGAATGAAATGGTGATAAGTCACAACATAAGGTAAAAGCTTCACTTGTATAATGCTTCTTTTGATCTAATGCATATGTAAAGGTAAAATTTCAAAGATTACTACACCTATTTACATTGTTCCATGTGGCAAGAAAATTTTCTCGATATAAGTAACCATTCATATTGTTCCAATGTGGTGAAGAAACATCCGATATAAGTATTTTCTTACATTGTTCTAATAGGAAATATATTTTGTAATATACCCGCTCACATTGTTCTAATGCGGAAAACTTGATATAAGTACTTGCACACATTATTCCAACGTGGCAAGGAAGTATATTTTGTGATAAGTACCCATTCACATTATTCCAATGTGGTGGAGAAACTTGTGATATAAGTACTTGTTCACATTGTTCCAATGTGGCAAGGAAATATGCTTTAAATTAAGTACTTGTACGCATTGTTCCAATGCGGCAAGGAAATGCTATGCTATGCAAACATATGCAAGTCTTTCTTGGCATGGTATGTAAACTATACTTTCGGCTGTGGTGTCTAATGACACCTACCATGCACGCCTTTCTTGGTGTGGTGGGAAGGCCTAGTCTCCTGAAGTAGCCCCCTACGTGGGGATGATGCTAGGAGGTTACTGAAATTTCTAGTAAACTAAACCTATAAGGTTTAACATTTTAGATAAACTTTTGAACTTTATGTATCATAAGATGAAAGATTCAAATCATGAAATGATTACTTAGAATCATAAATTATAAGACATCAAATGAATTAGCTAAAGAGACTTAAAAGAATTTCATGACTTGCTCACTAACAAGCATATGATTTGATAGCTTAATAGCAAGTAAAGATGAACTTTCAACTATCACTTGAAATGCAAAGAAGATTTTATTAATTGAATCAAAAGAGCTTAAGGGAGGGTTAAACTAAGCATGAATCCCCTTAAGTTTACCAATAAATGCAAAATAAATTTTTCAATGCATACGTTCAATTCAATTGTAATATATCATGTATTGAAAATGTGAAAAGAATTTAGTTCAAATTAGTTTTCTTCTTGGGAGGAGAATTGAATACAATTTGAGTTTAAACATAAAGACTTGAAAAGAATAGCTTGTTTATGAGTAAATTTTGATAATTCGTCAATGAATATGAATGAGATGCCCTTCATTAAACATTGATGTAAAAATGAATATTTGATTGGAGGCTTATTTAAACATTCAAATAAATGAGATTTTGCATATGCTTATGATCAATCTTACATTTAAGTTTAATTTCTTATGATTTATACAAGTATTCAAGAAAAATAAATCCAAGAATGAATCATGAACCATTCTTTCATGTGAATCTATAGGTCTAAGCTTCATGCTAAGTGCTTAATGGAATGACTTATAATGTATATTCAAAATACTACTACATTCCATTCAAATTGAATAGACATATGAACTTTCAAGTTAAATGAATCTCATGCTTACTTCATAGAGCAATGTTTTGCTTAATCGCTTGATTCATGTAAACATTTGAAAGAGTCAAGCTCATGTTAGAATAGATTCTCACTTGATTCACGCAAGTATTTAAAAGAGTCAACGCATGTCTTATAAAATAGATCTATTCTTGATTTATGAAAAATAGTGAAAGAATTAAACTTATGTCTTATAGAACGGACCTCTACTTGATCTATGATGAACATTTGAAATGGTCAAATTCATATTTGACAGAACAAATCTATGTTTGATGTATGATATTGGGTATCTAACATATCCGTACTTTCATTTCACATATTTTTTTGTATCTAATATAACTACTTCAACTTAGACATTCTTATATCCATACATCATTTTAAGAAAATAGATACTTGTATGTATATTGAAGTATCCACTAGCTTGAAAGCTCAAATAAATATAAGCAAGTCATATGCAAAATGAATGAACATATACCTACATTAATCAAAATCAATTATTCACCCGCATGTGTCCCGACATATATGTTACAAATCTAAACGTAGTGTCTGAGGATCCTATACGGGTTGAACCCAGGTTGGGTCTTAAGACTGAATTCAGGTTAACAAAATCTAAAAATGTAATAATATTATTATAATATTTTCAACCTAATGAAATATGAGAAGCTAATTCTATTATAGAATGACAAAAGATAAATCTATCGGCATCATTATTAATGTAACTTCTCAAGTTTAAATCCTCAAGAGGAAAGTCTTGAACCCAATCCTCTATGCTCAAACTAGAGTTGACAAGGTTTGGTAAATGATAGATCTTGAAGCAATGAATTTTGACCGATTCTACGAGAGAAGAGTTGACAATGTCTACTATCCTACAATAATCATATGATGAAAAGGCTATTATTATCAAGGTTTAAGTGATTAATGATTATATGTATTCAAATTCAAATCAATTACAAAATAATCATATGTTCAAATAAAAAATAAAAAAATATATAAATTAAATAAAATTAATTATTTAAATTTAAACTTAAAATTCATCCACCTTTTCGTAATTGTTTGTCGAGGGTGACAAGTCAAAAAGACTTTTGCTCATAAAGAGCCAATGTCAAATCAAATACATAACTATTTTCATACTTAAATAACCTTAAGTCGATGGACATGGCGTGTCCTCTATCCATGTGGTTTGCCGCGATATGACACCACATATAATTGCATGACCGAGGCTCACGGTGGTTTGCCTCAAAATGACACTACTAAATTACGGTCCGCAGTATGTTCTCTAACGACTTTGTTTTTTGAGTCAGAATTATATAATGTATCGATTGGATAAAAAAGCTCTATGTAGTTAAGGTTGACTTATATTTGTCTCTTTAGACAAACTCCCCTAGGTCTACAAGGATACTTTGGACATATAACCCATAGTTGTGGTCGATTGGGTCGACACTACCTCTCGACTAAGTTGACCGTGGATCATAGTTCGGATGATAGAACCATGGGATCTTGATCGGGCACATCATCGTTCCCCTAAATATAAGCTTTAAATTAAAATAATAAATCTCATAAATCCTAAACTCCACTCACTGTTACTATATGCTCACTATTTAGCGACTCATTGACAAGCCATAATCGAAAGTGCTCTCTCAGTATTAGGAGGGGTAATTAACTATAGGTGCTTGCATCTATAAAAAACTTGGAACCAGATCTAAAGTCCTCACAAAATAAAGGCTAAATCTCTGGGTAGCATCTTATCTACTATTTCATCTACCTTCTAAAAATTTGACTGACATTTTAATCATTATCTTCATTGCGAGAGGTTGGTTGTGAATTTTCAGATCCCACACTACTTAGCATTATTAATGTATTTTAACTGCAACAACAACTTAGGAAAAACCTCTTGATAGTCATTGGAGGAGGAAGTGTAAGACTAGGCGCCGATGGGGGTAGACTTCTACACTTAACTATGAATGCTTACCATCACCACTTTCCTTCAAATTTGTGAAAATATGCTCCATATAGGGAAATTCTTCTCCATCTTCAGGGTATTCTGACAATAAAACTATAAAAGACCCCATTCTTTATGAAAGATGGTCTATTTGTAGGCAAGGTATCCCAAATAACACCTAGGCCTCTTAATTACTAAATTGTCTCCATGAGATAGTAAAGTTATAAAGCTCATAATTGCTAAAACACTTCTAATTGCTATAAAAACTTATAACTACATAAGTGGAAATATCTGTTAGGAAAACATTTAATCATTCGCACAGATCAATGTAAGTTAGGTGGTTTATTAACTAGAATTACTAGAAACTACCAAAATGCATCCAATTTTTGATATATCTCGTTTTAAAACATTTCGTGAAGACTGCACTCCACATCTAGCCCCACTACCAGCTTTGTTCACCACCAACCAACCATTGCTTCATTCATTAGCCATCCTTAAGCAATGAACCATCATGTGAAGGGAATAGAGAAGTAGTGCAATTACTAATTCAATGGGATAGATTCCATCATGGGTTCATTTGGAAGACTATGTACCACCTATCTAAATTTTTGACCTTGAGAGCAAGATCATCTTTGATGATGGGAATATTGTAGTGAACTTAATGAGTTCATCAAAAGGTCAAAAATGAAAGATAAGAAGAATGCCAAAATGGATGACAGATTTTCAGTCCAAATAAAGAAGCAGAACTATTAATGACAACAAGGATTGGCCTAGCAAATGAAGTAATAGTTGCCTTGTTAAGATGAAGTTCTTTGTGTTAGGGTTGCTGCAATTACTAAAAGTGTTTCTTTGTAGTACAATTGTTGATTCTTTTATTCTATCCAAACCAACGTTACTTAGATTGAACCTTATATTCAACTTTGGAAAATTTATAAATAAAGTTGAATGGGGTTGGTGAGTGAAAACTCTTTTCCTGTTTACATTTTTTATTCTTTTTTTCTCCTCCCGGAGACTTGCCTTTCCGAGTGTTTGTAGCAAAATTTCCCATTTGATCTGTGTACTTAGAAATTTCAGATTTGTTGGATAAATTATATTTTCTTTGGATGTTTAGTTCTTTCATATACTATCATCAATTTTTAACTGTTAACTTTCATTTCTTTTGCATTATCCTTTTGCTCATTTATTTCCTTTAATGCATCTTGTTATGCTTCAACTTTTCTTATTTTGGTTTATGGAAAATACTTTGCTGCCCAACTCAGCCTAAATTGAAAAATTCTTTGGCTTTTAACTTTTGCATCTTTTTGAGGTTTTTCTTTTCCACATGCGTGCATGCTGACCTATGTTACTTCTAAGAGCCATCCACCCACTTTTGTCTCCTAGCTCGATATTTATGGGAATGAACAACTTGAAAGAGAAAACATAATTAAACAATGCAGCTATCGGAGGAACTGGATAGTGCCAAGAAAAGTATAATATAATCTATCAAATTGTAATGATAATTTATCTCCATTTTCATCATGTTATCGTTGCTTTATGATTTATGACAACAAATTCATTTTGTGGAAACATTGCTTGCATGCAATCTGGTCTTCTATTATAGCTACCATTTCTACCAAATACTTATAAGAAAAAAATAAAACTTGGGATCCCATTTTCTACTTTTCATAATTTTATCATTCAGTTAAAAATTTTTATGAGATTCTGACCTCATTCTTTATACACCGATGTAAATGGAAATTGGTGTATAAACACGAAATCACACATAAACTTAAGTAGATTTGAGTTACCTGAATAAAAATTTTAATGAAATAACCACAAAATTTAATGACTTAACTATATGGAAAAAATTTAAAACTTCATTTCATTTTTGTCTCCAAAAGATGTATTGTTGCATGTTGTGTTCTGTGTCCTCCAATCAGTGGCACAATATTCTTTTCCTACAATGTTTTTAAATCATCTATTGAACATTTTTGATTATTTATGAAATATTTTCAGTTGGTTTAAATTCTTAATCCAGGAACAGAGATAATATTGATAACTTGTACCAGTACTTAGTTTGGTTACCATGCAAAATATCACTCCCAATTTTGCTACTTTGAAGAACTACTCTCCTCTGCATTACATTCTGATTTATTAAGAGTCTGAGATCAAATATGTGGTCTCTAAAAATGTAGGTTTGGTCTCTCATTGAGAGTTTATGTATTGATTCCTGATTAAATTTTCAGAAGGGAGATTAGATTGAAGATAAAACATAACTTACCCTCATTTTCCAATGACCTTAGGTACGCTTCCAAGTTCACCATAGGTGCAAGCACCTATGATTAATTAGCATCCATAGTTAATTACCACTCATATCACAATAGAAGGGCCCTCTCGATTAAGGTTGGATGTTTGTATTGATCTTTAGTGTGAATTGGTGTTTAGTGATATTTGTGTGAATGAATATCTAGGATAAAGGGAAGTAGTCCCAATAAAGATCCCATGATTTTGTCATCCCACTATTATTCTACGCTATCAACATCAGACAGCTATTACTCATAATGTCCAGGGAACTTAATTAGCAGTCATGGGTGCAATCCTAGGAATCCTGAGTAGATTAGAGTTATTATGCAGGTGTTTATTGGAGTATTTAATCTAAACTTAGTTTTGTAAGTTTGGTCGATCATTTAGTTTTATGACTTCCTCTTCTTGACAAAATGATTTGAGAATTTTATGAGATAAGTAGGATTTACATCCATTATATAACCAATGTTAACTAAAATTTTTCTTGCAAACATAAACTGAGCTTAGATCTATTGAAATGCTTGATTGAGTTAGACTTACATCCCTTAGAATGCTGGAAGTTTGCTTTGTAAATATATATTGGGGTTACATCCATTGAAATTTCATGACTTCAAGAATATGATCTGTTTTGCAGATAATGAATGGGCTTACATCCTTCGGAAAGCAAATATAAATGTATAGTTTGTTTTACTAATATCAATTGGACATTCATTGAAATGTCGATTATTAAATGTTGTGCACATTGATTGTTCTTACATCCTTTGGAATGCCAATTATTAAAGATGAAATTTATTTTACGGATAGATTTTGATGATGTAATGAAGTGTCATCTCTTCTTTACCACTTTTAGGTGATTTGTGCTTCCAGGAGCCATTACCTTATTTGTTGAGTTCAAGAGGATGTTTGTTGCAATTTGCAAGTGCTCAAAACCATTGTATATTTCCCAAGCCCTTCCATAAATGAGGTAAGAACTTGATGAGTCTTGAGGAAGTTCAACACACATTTCTAATAAGAGATGTTGGAAATTAAAGATTTGGAATAATTGCCAAGGCACTTGCTTAATGACTGAAAGAAGGACCCTTTAGATATGTTCTCAAATTCTAAAAACCAAAGACACTCGCCAAATAATGGAGCTGGCAAAAAACTATGTAAATACGAAAGAATACAATGAAGTTATTCAACCAACACCATCGGTCCGAGTAAAAGACTCAGCAAAGATATCTCTTCGAGAGCAATAGCCTAGTGGTGGGTATCGAGCTAGAAGAGAAGATAAAAGAAGGTGATCTGAGGCACCACCAGCTAGGGGGTTTAGGAATTTTACAACTTGTTATCAAGGAGCTGAATACTCATAACCTGCATTAACAACTCTTCTCATAGTATTAATGGTCGAGTTAGTAGAGGCCAATTTAAATAAGGAATATTTTAAGAGACCACCACCAATGAAACTTGATATAGTTTGTGATCGATCAAGGAACTATGCTCACCACCATGAGCATGGTCATGAGACTAAAGAGTGTAGACACCTAAAAAGTCTAGTTAACAAATTGATTGCCAACTATCAAGTTAAAAGTATTTTGATCAACATAAGAAGCTCGGTCAACATAATCATTAAGTTGGTATTCAACAAGCTAAGATTAACTAACTCTAAATTCACCTCACTAGGGATATACGATTTCTTAGAGTGAAGAGAAATTAAAGGGATGATTACCCTCCCGTGACTTAAGGAGAAGGGAGTAAACAATTCATGGCTATGACTAACTTTATCATGTAGAGCTGCCACCTACAACACCATCTTTGGTTGATCTTTACTCAACACTTTTCAAGTAGTGTTATCAACTTTCCACATAACCATCAAATTTTGCACTAAATGTGAGGAAATCACAGTTAAACAAAATCTCAATCAGTCTCGAGCCTGCTACTAGAAGGCAGTTGGCAGATCTAGTAAGAAAGATGAAGTATTATAGCTAGAGACCGCAACAACTGGAATTGAAGTCCTCAAGGAGATATAAGAGATTCCCACAAAGAAGGATTCAGAGAAAGTTCTAAAGATCAACTCAAACTATAGTATAAGACCAAGACCTTGCTAAGGTCAGCAACTTAACTTTAGAATAAAAAGACTAACAATCTATATGGTTAGCGATTATAATTTAAGACCAACTCCTTGTGAGGTCAACAATTAAACTTTAAAAAAAAGATCATCTCTCTATGTGGTTGGCAACAATAGTGTAAAATTGACACACCATGAGCATCAACTAAAATGCAAAATGAATTCACCATGAAGCACCTAAGTGTTTTAACTGATAAGTCAAAATAAAGAATTTATCTAACTGATAGTAATTATAATACTACCTAGAGAAATTTAATCAATGTGTCTCTCAAGTCCCGAATAGAATGCTAATAAGGAGTATAACACCAATGAGATGAGTAAGTTCTTAATTCTAGCAGGAAGTAGCCTTCATTATTGCTCAAGAGAAAGGAGAGAACATTTCAAAGTTGTACTTAACATAAAAAAATATTTTTCATTCATGGAGTAAAATATCATAAAAAAGAACGAGTAAAAAGTGAATATACATTACGCCAAAAAAAAAGTGATGGCGCTATGCTACTCAACATCATCATTAGAATCTGAAAGGGTGGGTACATTAGAAAAATTCAAGAACTTAGCATCATAATGAACTAAATTTTGATTATCCAAGATCTTCAATAAACTTATGAGCTTGCATGTATCAATGTGGCTGTCTCTCAATATTTAGCATCTTGGGAGAGATAAGCTAATAGTCCATGACTTCAATAAAATGGGAAAAGCCTTTAAGGACTTTCATCATATTGCTTAGATTTGGAGAGCTCTTGATGAATATCAAATTCCACATTATATATGATGACACATCATCCATGGTCTCCACAAGGTCATCATTGGCCCTAGAGAAGAAAACATTAAATGTTATCTATCAAAGTGTAGAAAATTTTAAAAGACACCAAAGAGAGTGAGACTGACGAAAAGAGTGCATGAAGTATAGCTTAAAACATAAGCTAATAAAGCTCTATTATGGTGTTATCATTTATTTTTGATAAATCAAGATTAAACAAAGCAATATTTGCAGGGTGAACATCGAGGTGTGACACTTAGATTTTAAATTTAAGGTTCCGCTATTGAAAGGTCATAGTATAAAATTTTTTAAGGTGAACATCGAAGTGTGATACTTGGACCTTAAGTTCAAGAATCCACTATCGAAAGGTCCAAGTAGGAAGAAGCAAACATAGAGTTGAAATCTTTGTGGTTAAAAAACATGTATTATGTATTATGTATAAAACATGGTTAAAAAGTTGGTTCTTTAAGGGAATTACTTTTCTTAAATTAATTTTTTACTAAAAGTTAAAATTCAAGATATAACTTTTAAAATTTTAATTAACACCCAATTCATCTCCCTCTTGGGTGCTATAGTGACTCAAAAACATCAACCATAAAACATGTTTGAAAAGTTGGTTCTTTAAGGCAATTACTTTTCTTCAAGTTTAAAATTAAGTTTAAATCTCCAACTACATTTTATTAGAAAATCTAGAATTAAATTATTCATTTATGTGCAATGAAATTTTTTAGTGTTATTTTATTTTGGATAAAATATTATCAATATTTTATTTTATTTAAAATGAGAATTTTGGTGATCTCCACATATGATCCATGAGTTGGATTGGGTTTATGAAGCAAATTCGACAGGCTTTGGATGCGATATCACGTAAATCAAAGTTTAAATAGACTAGATGTCATCAAAATTTCTTGAAATAATCTTCGATCGATGAACAGACTGCACCGTTGCATCCAGAACATCAGAATAACCTAAAATTGATATCTGATATGTCTATATTATGACACGACTATGTAAAATTAAAATTAAAATTTATTTAACCTCTCTAATTGAATTAATAAATCATTTAATATATTATATCACTTATCATTAAGAACACAATCATGCAGCTATGTAAAGTTAATTAGATTCTTTTTGAATACTTTAGTTGCACATTTTCTTATTAAGATCATAAGATTTATTTTCACTTATGCAGCTAGATGTCCTTCATCTATAATGACAACAATTGCAATTAGTTTCTATTTTAACATTCTAAATCTTGCGCTTTTACTTTAAGCCCATCTCTTACATAAAAGCCATCCATCCACTTGATAAAAAAAAGAGATAAAATCCTAAATGCATCGCAGTAGCCCACTAGTGGGAACCTTCTTAGTTCCACCTCCCTTACTTATATTACACGGAGATCAAAGCTCCAAGCCTCTTCCACACTATGCTACAACTCGATGATGTTCTCCCTACAAGCCATACCCATACTCAAAATCCATCACGTGCTCCCGGCTGACCAACCCAGCTCTTCAACCTTTCTCTCTCTCCTAACCTCCTCTACACTACATCACCCATTGGCCTGAAGATCTGGACTATCAAACTCCCTCCCGGTGAGAGCACTACTCCTCCTACTAAGAACCATAACTCAACCATTCCCTACAAGTCACTAGTTCTCTGATTTGTAGCAAGTTGTAGTTCAAATTCCTCCATCTCTTATACCCATGAAACCTACATTCGGTGATCTCCACTACCCTTCTACTGTGCCATACCAAGCTGCTCTTGGGCAACAAAAAGTTGACAAGCTACCCATCTCCTCTCCATGATCTCACACTTGCTCTTCCTTGCCAACAACCAAAGACCACTAGCACTCCCGCACTGGTTTCTTTAGCAGCTACTGTTACCTTAACTCTAGAAATAGTTGCTTTAATCATATTTATGACACTATTGGAAAAATGACTTGCAGGTCATGTTGTCACCAACAACATGAACAACATTTGGCCTCACCATCCACCTTGCAGCTAACCTACCTCCACTCAAGATTTCTTTGCAATTGCACACTATGGAACTCAAGCCTCATGTCATGCACACTATGGAACTCAAGCCTCATGTCATTGTTGTGCTCCAAAGCCTTGATCAGATTTTTTCTTTCAATTGAGAGGGAGATATCTAAAACACAACCCATGAATCCATTTTTTTAAGAGGTCAGAGATGTTAAAATGCATGAGTAGCATTGGATGAATCTGTTTTAGATAATCAAGTACTTATCAAGCAACATATGCTTATTTCAAGCATCATAATATTGTAGTATTCAGAACACATAACAAATCTATTCATATAGATTCTATGTTCTCTCAAATAGGACAAACTATCCAACATGATAAGCAGATTATACAAATTTAACACCACCGCTTGATCAGTTATCTCTTGATTTTGGAGAAAGTAGTAGTTTAGGAAGTAGTAGTTTTAGATTACCTAGAAGACAACTCTCATTTAATGAACATAAGAATGATCTTATTATCCAACCAAGAAGATCTATTGATTCAAGGAAAATATAATATTCTAATAATCATTTAATTTTTAATGGATATTACATTTCACCCAAAAATCAAATATATATTTTATTAGATACTGAATCACATAACTCTCATATAGATGCTTCTTTAATTCTATCTAATTTACAAATTCAACGAAGTGAACCATATATATAGAAAGATTATCATGGTACTAAACTTATTGTCATAATGAAGCTAATATTCTATTTGGCTTTTGGGGTATACATAATCAAAGATTAGATTTTCAACATATCTTTTAACGACAAGAAAAAAGGATGAATTCTAGCATGAATAGATTTCCTACAACAACATATTGTTACATTTACTGATTCTACTGTATAAATTAATTCTTCTATTATCCCACGACATCATAGTTAACTTTCATAGTTATATCCAAATTGAATACTTACCTTATGAATCTATTCCTATTTATGCCTTATGCGATATCAGTAGTGATATCATCGTTTGTAAACATTGTATCCTTCCTCCAAATATTGTACTTGACATAGATAATTTACTCTTAGATACCTTTAATGGCATCCGCACAATTAATAATTATTGGTCCAATCAATACACTCTCTCAAAACCCCATCTTTTCTTTGTATGGATGATCCCGGTCCCAATTTCATCATTGGCAATAACTTAAATGTTGTTGTAGGAAATCCATTCCAACTAGAATTCATCCTTTTTTAGTTATGTTAAAAAAATCTAATATTTGATTTTATATATCCCAAAAGCCAAATAGAATATTAGTTTATTATGACAATAATGTTTAATATTTATAATTATATATATATATATATATATATATATATATATATATATATATATATATATATATATATATATGTATATATATATATATATATATATATATATATATGGTTCACTTCATTGAATTTGTAAATTTGGTGGAATTAAGGAAGCATCTATATGAGAGTTATGTGATCCAGCATCTAATAAAATAGATATTTGGCTTTCGGGTGAAAAGTAATATCCTTGTTGATTTAGATCACATAATTCAACAACATCTTTCTACTAAATAAAGAATTTCTTCTTTATTATTTTCTATAGAATTTGAAAAAATAAAACTATTTATTTTCCAAATTCTTTCAAAAAATCCACTCCAATTCTAGGGCAAAGACGAACCTGTTGCCCACATCGAACCAATTAACCCTACTCTAATTATCCGAGTACGTCCCATGAAATACACTATTGTCGATAAAATTGAATTCAAAACTCAAATATCTGAATTATTTCAACTTGAACTCATAGAACCTAACAATAGTATTCATAGTAGCCCCGCTTTATTGGTTTGAAATCATGCTGAACAAGTATGTGAAAAGGCTAAAATGGAAATTAATTGCAAAAAAAATGATAATGCTAAGTTTGATGGATATTTTTTACCTAATAAAGAGGTTAACTAATCAAATCAAAAATGTCAAATAGTTTTCCAAACTTGATTAGGTTCTGGCAAATACGTATGCACGAACAAAGTAAAGAATTTACTGCCTTTAGTACACCACAAGGAATTTATCAATAAAATGTAATCCCTTTTGGATTAAAAAATGCAACACAACTATTTCAAAGATGTATGAATCATTTATTTTCTGAATTTAATACTTTTGTTTTAATATATTTCAATGATATCCCTATTTTTAGCAATACGTGCTACCATTACATTTAAAGCATTTAGCAATCTTTGCACAAAAAATATACAAGCATGGTATTATTTTAAGTAAGAAAAAAAGCTATTTTTGTAACACAAAATAGTGACTTTTTAGGACTAAAAATAGATTAAGGATCCATTGAACTACAAAATCATATTTTACAAAACATTGATCACTTTTTTACTATTAACAATAAAAAAGAATTACAAAGATTTCTACGATGTATTAATTATGTTGAAGCTTTTATTAAAAATTTAGCAACGTTACACGCTCCTCTCCAAAAGAAACTTAGAAAAATTGTGGCTAGGAGCTGGGATAAAAATGATGACGATATTTTACAAACTATTAAAACAACTTGTAAAAATCTTACTAAATTAAATCTTTCTACTAATGGAGAAAAAGTAATTATTGAAATAGATAGTTCAGAGACCTATTAGGGTGTAATTTTAAAAACAAAATGAAATGAAAAAGAAATTTTATGTCGATATGCATCTGACATTTATACACCTACTAAACAAAATTATCATATTAATGAAAAAGAACTTTTTCCATTAAAAAAGTAATTAAGATATTTAAAATATTCCTAAACGAGCATTTTATTATTAGAATTGATAATAAAATAGTCATTTCTTTTATAAAAGGCAAAATAGTTGACTCATTACCTAATAAATGACTTATTTGATGACAAAGTTAGTTTTCTGCATACACTTTTGATTTAAAATATATTGAAGGTAAAAATAATTGCCTAGCTGATACTTTAACTCGAGAATTTTGCATGACATGAGTACCAAATAAGATATCAAAATACAACGCAACAAATTATCATAATATATGAAATTTGAAGTAAATTCAGATAAATTATCTACAAAATCTGATGATCATCTTATCAACAATTATCTTCAAATTCTGTAATTCTAAATATGAAAATTAGAATGTGAAATATCATATAGTAATAAAATTTTAACCGAATTATAGAAAATCAAAAAAATATCTTTCTAGAGAATTAGACGAAGACGAGTTACCTTTCGTTACACAATTACACTCTCAATTAAAAGATTTTATCACCCTTGAATCGACTATAACTAAGCAAGAAAGCTCATCTGAGACAACTATAAAGAACAATACTCTATGGTTCTTCTTAAAGAATCAAAGAAGCAAAAAAGTACACAAAAAATAGTAGAAGAATGACAACAATTTACATTATTTCAAGAAAGAATTAATTCTCAGATATACTTTCATATGTATGAAAATATAAATGTGGCGTATATTTATGAAGATACTGATCCTAAATTAGTTCAGAAATTATATCTTAGTGGTTTGCTAAGAATGATATATCTTTGAAAATATAATAGTTCTAAATAAATTACCAAAAATATTTATCTACGTTGTCGAAACATTTCAGCCTATGCTAAAGCACTAGAATATATACATCAAACTTTTTTAAACATGTCCTCAAATAGTTGAAGGAATAATTATTATAATTTAGCTTAGAATTAGTAGCGAACTCTTTTATCTTAAATATGTCGACAATAAGAAATTTGTTAAACGAAACAAAGATGAATTACTTTATTAATTATGGATTGAAACGAAGAAAATAGACCCCTCCAATATATGGGTCTACTATGGTTTGAACAATTTATTTATCTACAGTCACTACAAGCATAGAACAAAGAAGATGCATGAAGTAATGTATCTCAGATGGACAAATATACTCTTGAAAAATATGGAATAAGCAAGTACTGAGATAAAACAAAAATTTGTAAAAAGAAAAACTGCATCATTGTAATTATTGTAAAAACAAAAAAAATTTACAAGCAGTAAAAGAGAAGTTGGAGAACAGGCTTATAGAAAACTAAAGCGTCAACCATGATGTTAGAATTATAATTACGTAAGCAGGATGATATCAGCACTTACGACAACATCAATTATTAAATGAACCTTTTCTCGCCTATATAAGAAGATCAAATTCAGAGAAAGGAAGGATGTGAAGGAGGAGAAGCTTAGAGAGAGAGAGAGAGAGAGAGAGAGAGAGACTATGAAATCTTTGTGTAATAGTCATCCAGGCTAAAACTTATCTTCTCTCTGATCTATGTTTATAAGTATAATATTTATTGTATATATGAACACTACCATTGCCGGTCCCAAGTCCGGATGCAAAAAGTGGAGGGTTGCGTTAGGTAGTCGACAGCCAGCGTAAAATTTGTCAAAATAATCATGACATGAATCCTTTCATTGTGTTAATGCTAGGCGTCCCATAGGCGACATTGTAAATATACGATGAAAAATATGCTAGAAAGTACGCATACCGGTGCAGTGTTAAATAAGCAAGGGTTCCCACATTTATGGATGGCAAAGAAGTTAGTCCATAAAACTAGAATTAGGTTAGGATCTTGGAATATAGGTACTCTTACAGTAAATTAATGAAATTAATAGATATTATGGTTCATAGAAAGATAAATATTTTATGTGTTCAAGAAACTAAATGGGTTGGTGAGAAGGCCAAGGAGATTGATAGTTTAGGTTTTAAACTTTGGTATTCAGGTAAGAGTCAAACTAGAAATGGTGTAGGTGTGATTATAGATAAAAGTTTGAAGGATAATGTTATAAGTATTAATAGATGTGGAGATAGAATTATAGCTTTAAAGATTATTGTTGATACTAAGATTATCAATGTTATAAGTGCTATGCTCCTCAAGTAGGTTTGGAGGTAAGCTCAAAAGAAAATTTTTGAATGAATTAGAAGGATTACAAAAGATACCTCTTGAAGAAAAAGTATTTATTGGGGGAGATTTAAATGGACATGTTGGTAGAGTGGTAGAAGATTTTAAAAGTATTCATGGTGGTTTTGGATTTGGAGTGACTAATGAAGAAGGTTGGACTATATTAGATTTTGCCTTAGCTTATGATTTTGTAATTGCTAATACTTTATTTAAGAAAAGAGATGAACATATTATTACTTATAAAAATGGATCTAGTGAAACACAGATTGATTATTTTCTGATAAGAAAAATAGATCATTTAGATTGTAAAGATTGTAAGGTCATTCCAAGTGAAATTTTAAGTACCCAACATCAACTATTAGTTTTAGATTTTAAGATGAAAGATTATAACAGAAAAAATATACTAAATTATTATCCTAGGATTAGATGGGGACACTTAAAGAACACAAATAAAAATATTTTTAAGAGCAAGCTACAAGAAATTAGAATTTGGGATGTTCATAAGGAAGCTACGTTATGTGGGAAAAAATATCAAGTGAAATTAAGCAAGTTGCTAAAGATGTGCTTGGAGAATCAAAAGGAAAAGCTTCTTTTAATAAGAATAGTTGGTGGTGGAGTCAGAGTGTGCAAGAAAAGATAAAAAAATAAGAAGCATTGTTATAAAACTTGGTTTAGATGTAAAAATTTGGAGAATTAGGAAAGATATAAAGTGGCAGATTCTAAGAAAGCAATATATGATGCAAAAAATTTAGCTTTTAGTGATTTATACAATAGATTAGATACCAAAGAAGGTGAAAGATGTATGTATAAGTTAGCCAAGCAAAGATATAAGAGAAGTAAAAACATAGTTCAAGTGAGGGGTATTAAGGATGAAAATAATAAAGTGCTTTTTTAGAAAAAAGATATTGAAAATAGGTGGATGAGGTATTTTGATAAACTTTTCAATGAAGGATCTAAAAGTACGATTGATTTTAGCAACCCCTAAACAAAAATAGAAAATTTCATTTCTATCGTTGTATTAGTAAATCTGAAGTTAGTGAAGCTTTAAAGAAAATGAAATGTGGAAAAGCGATAGATAATATTCCAATAGATGTGTGGAAATGTTTAGAGAGATCAAGGAATTTCTTGGCTTACAAATCTTTTAATGTTATTTTAAAGACTAAAAGATGCCAGATGAGTGGAGAAAGAGTTTGTTGGTTCCTTTATTTAAGAATAAAGGTGATGCACAAGAGTGTGCAAATTATAGAGGAATTAAGTTAATGTGCCATACATTAAAATTATGGGAGAGAGTAATTGAGCATAGGTTACGATGTGATACGTGTTTCTCACAATCAATTTGGTTTCATGCCAGGTAGATCTACTATGGATGCTATACATTTGTTAAGAGGTTTGATGGAGAAGCATAGAGAAAGTAAGAAGGATCTACATATGATATTTATTGATTTAGAGAAAGATTATGATAAAGTCTCAAGAAATGTTCTTTGAGAGTTCTAGACAGAAAAGGAGTTAATATTGGTTATATTCAAGTCATTAAGGATATGTATACTAGAATTTTGTGTCCAAACACAAGGAGGATTGACAAAATATTTTCCTATTTCATTGGATTACATCAAGGATCAACATTAAGCCCTTATCTTTTTTACTTTAGTTATGGATGTTCTTACGAGGCATTTACAAGAAGATGTACCTTGGTGTATGCTTTTTTGATGACATTCTTCTTGTTGATAAGACTAGAGGGAGTCCAACTTGAATTATGGAGGTCAACTTTAGAGTCTAAAGGTTTTCATTTAAGTAGATCTAAAACTGAATATATAGAGTGTAATTTTAGTTGTAGAAGTTTTAGTGATAGTGTTGTGTCTTTAGGTGATCAAGTCATTAATAAGAGTGAGCGATTCAGATATTTAGGCTCTATTGTTCAAAATGATGGTGAAATAGATGGAGATGTTATTAGTAGAATTCAAGTTGGATGGTTGAAGTGGAGGAATGCATCTATTTATTATGTGATAGAAAGCTTAAACTTAAGGGAAAATTTTATAAGATGGTGGTAAGACACGGACTTATGGTGCAGAATGTTGGCCAATAAAGAGAAGCATAAGACTAAGTTAAGTGTTACGAGATGAGGATGCTCAGTGGATGAGTGGCTTTACTCTTAGAGATAGAATGCAAAATGAGTATGTTGGAAAAAAGTAGCTCAGTGGTAGATAAGATTAGAGAGTCGCCTTAGATGGTTTGGCCACATAAAGCGTCGGCCCGTCCAGATGACGAGAGTAGATGCATTAGATTTGCCTTATGTTAAGAAAGGTAGAGGTAGACCTAAAAAGACTTGGTTAAGATGTATAAAAAATGATCTTAGTATACTTAAATTAAATGAGAATTTGACACATAATAGGACACAATGGAGACGAAGGATTCATGTAGCCAACCCCACCTAGTGGGATTAAGGCTTTGTTGTTGTTGTTGTTGTATGTGTGTTCTCATGCTATTGTATCTTATTTTAGAATAATATTATACTTTTATAATTTCTATTTGATCTGGGTATGCTTTCGGTAGGAAACAAACTGAATGTTATTCTCTGAAGTAATCAGATAAGGTTGTCGTTTGTTGTTGAGCCTGCATCTTCCCAAGAAAATTACTGGATTAGGAGAGTCTGATAAGAATCAAAGAATTTATGGTCAAAAATCAGGACAGATATTAAGATTATTTGCATAATCTAATTCTAGAAATTCATGATAGAAACCCTATTAGATATAATCACAGTTATACTCAGAGCAAGATTAGAGAGAATACTATTTATTTATGGATTCTGATTTTGAATCTATTAGAATTAAACTTCGTAATATTGAAAAAGAGTTAAAAATGCTTTAAAAATTGAACATAATTGAAGAAAACTCTACAAATTATCAGGTAAAGACCCCCTCTAGAATAGTATTAGAACCTGAAAATTTTGTAACAAATAGTACAATTTGTGATGAAAATTATGCCTGCATAGGCATTCCTAGTTACTCTTATCAAAGTAATTTTCCTTCTTATAAATCTTAAATAAGAGAAGAAAAAGAAACTTATAAATACCTTAAATTAAAAGCGTAAGAAGAAGATATATGCTCATTCAAATGATAAATATAACTAAAGAATATTTAGAAAAAGAATTCAAAAGAATTCAGAAACTATTAAGAATAAATATCTCTAATAATCAATTAGAAGTTTTCTTAGATGAATAAAATTTTCATATAAAGGCTCATCTATAAACTGAAAGCATGAGTAATATATCTGAATTAGGAAAAAGAATCTTAAAAAATTAACAAATTCTTAACATGAGATTATAAATATTAATGAATCATCAGAAGAGTTAGATAATTTAATCTCTGTATCACATCAACACCGGTTTATGAATAATACTCTACACTTATGTTAGAATTAACTTCTCAAACAACTCTACCTAGTATAAGCAGTGTAGGTTCTTCAACTACTTCAACTACTAGACAATAATTCATACCTCCCAATGTTAGGAGAATTTCTACTCCTAGAAATAATCCATTAAGTCTAGAACTCACAAGGAAGCTTGAAAATGTGTTTGAAAGCTCAGCACAATGAATTTATGAAGTTCTCATTTGATTTGGAGGAGTATACTCCCTTGATGTGTTGAGTTGGATGATGGCCTCCCATTTTTTGGTCGGCCAGCCACCGTTAGAGCGACGAAGGACATTATACTAATGAATGTCCTAAAATAAAGAAATTCTCGGGAATAAAATATGTTCAAATTATAGAAGAATAAGAATTAGAACCAATCTTTGATATCGTCAAAATCAATTCTGAAGAAGAAATTTATGAATTATCTGAACAAGAGGAAGATCTTATTGATCAATATTGTTATTCAGATAATGATTTAGAAGAATACTTATATTCCGATTAAATGTTTGAACTTGAACGAATAAATAATACAAATGAAATTATAGATGACCAATCAGAATACATTAGACAAATAACTCTTTCAGAAGATAAATATAAAAAGATTAGAAAAAGAGAATTATCTTTAGGAACAAAAGACTATTTTGATATGCTAATATTAAATTGGAAAAAATCAATTCATTATAGCATTAGACAAAGAGAATATTATATTGAAATAAATGAAGCTAAAGGAAGTACAAAAATTCCTTTATATAATTCTATAATATGAAATTATGATTTATAAAAAATACCTCACTTAAAAAAATATTTATATTTATTTTTTAGAGGAATCCAATTATTAATAAATGTATACTTTCATAAAGGTATATATAGCCCTATAACTCTAATGGATATACGATGATAGAATTATTCATTCTAAAAAAAAAGTTTTATTATGAGTAATTCAAAGAAATTTATGTTATCAAACCTAATGTTTAATCTGCACCCTAATTCTGCTATAAATATCAACGATAAACATATAGATAGAAGTATTACTCTTAAACATAAGTTAGATCGAGTTCAATTAAGACAAGTGTTGTTTACTTACCAAGCAACATATGATTTCGACTATTTTTAACCCCTATCGCGGCACGGACAGGTTCCGAATGAGAACAATTTACAACACATCTCCAGCGGGCGCAACCGTACCAGCACACAAGATCCATGAGAACTCTTCAGTTAAGCGTGCTTGGGCGAGAGCAGTACTATGATGGGTGACCTCCTGGGAAGTTGTCATTTTGCACCATCTGTTGATGCCGCCCATTTTATTTTCATTTTAAGTTTATTTTATTTTACCGCTGATACCAGAGAACTCAATAATCACCATCGACTTCGAAAACGTCATCCATGGGATACCTTGGACTACAAATCAAGAGCCGCAGGCCCCACCCACCCGATCTGCACATATCGGGTGGAGGCCATATGATAATCGCCATTACTTCATGCACGATAATCTAATTTGCAATTATGTCCCCAATCCGAAAAACTTCCGTGCGCGCGATGTGCTCATCGTGACCAGTCTCCGATTTTGGCTATTTCAAAGTCCTATTGCGGCACGGATGGGTTCCACATGAGAATAATTTGTAGCACATCACCAACGGGTGCGACCGCACCAGCACACCAGATCTCATGAGAACTTTTCAGTTGAGCATGCTTGGGCGAGAGTAGTACTTTGATGGGTGACCTCCTGGGAAGTGTCGTATTGTACCATCTGTTGATGCCGCCCATTTTATTTTCCTTTTATTTTTAGTTTATTTTATCGTGGATGCCAAAAAACTCGGTGATCGCCATCTACTCCGAAAACATCATCTGTGGGATGACTTGGACTACAAATCACAAGTCGCGAGCCCCACGCTGCTAATCCGCATGTCTCGGGTGGAGGTCGCACAGAAATCACCATTACTTTGCGCAAGATCATCTAATTCATCATTAAGACCCCAATTCAAAAAGAACTCCGCGGGGCACACGACGCACAGATGTGCCACAGGTGCATCTGATGGCACCCGTATCTCCAATTTCGGCTATTTCGAAGCCCTACCGTGGCATATATGGGTTTCACATGAAAACAATTTGCAGCACATCTCCAGCGGACATGACCGCACCAGCACATCAGATCCCATGAGAACTCTTCAGTTAAGCGTGCTTGGGCGAGAGTAGTACTAGGATGGGCGACCTCTTGGGAATTCATCGTGTTGCACCATCTGTTGATGCCGCCCATTTTATTTTCCTTTTATATTTATTTTATTTTACCGATCGGAGAACTTCGGCCATCGACTCCAAAATGTCATACGGGTTGCTCGCAAAACACGAGCCCACACGAGGTCGATCCGCACATCTCGTGGAGGCGAGAAATCTATAACTTCACGCACGATCGTCCAATCTTCCAATATGACCCAAATCTAGAAACTTCTCCGTGGGGCGCATGACACGTAGAAGTGTCGCATGCGCATCTAGCGGGATCTGTATCTTTGATTTTGACTATTTCGAAGCCCTACTGTGGCACGAACGGGTTCTGCATGAGAACAATTTGCAGCCCATCTCCAGCGGGCGCGACCACACCAGCACACCAGATTTCATGAAAACTCTTCAGTTAAGCGTGCTTGGGTGAGAGTAGTACTATGATGGGTGACCTCCTGGGAAGTCATCATGTTGCACCATCTGTTGATGCCGCCCATTTTTTTTCCTTTTATGTTTATTTTATTTTATCGCTAATGCCGGAGAACTCGACGATCACCATTGACTCTGAAAATTTTGTCAGTGGGATGCCTCGGACTGTAAAGCATGAGCCGTAGGCCCGGCGATCCATAGGTCTTGAGTGGAGGCCACACGGAAATCGCCATAACGTCACGCACGATCATCTGATTCGCCAATATGACCCCAATCTAGAAAGATCTTTGCGGGGCGCACAACGCGCAGATGTGTTGCAGGCACATCTAGTGGGTTCTGTATCTCTGATTTCAACTATTTCAAAGCCTTACCGCGGCACGTACGGGTTCTGCATGAGAATAATTTTCCGCATATCTCCAGCAGGTGTGATCGCATTAGCAGTCTAGATCCCATGAGAACTCTTTAGTTAAGTGCTTGGGCGAGATTAGTACTATGATGGGTTACCTCATGGGAAGTCATTATGTTGAACCATCTGTTGATGCCGCCCATTTTCTTTTCCTTTTATGTTTATTTTATTTTATCATCGATGCCGGAGAATTTGGCGATCGCCATCTTCTCCGAAAATGTCATCCATGAGATGCCTCAGACTACAAATCACGAGCTGCGGGCCCATGCGGCTGATCCGTGCATCTCGGGTGGAGGCCTCAAGGAAATCGCCATAACTTCTCGCACGATCATCCGATTCTCCATTATGACCCCAATTTGGAAAGACTTCGTGGGGCACACGACGCGCAGATGTGCTGCAGACGCATTTTGCGGGACCTGTATCTCCAATTTTTGGCTATTTCGAAGCTCTGTCGTGCCATAGACGGGTTCCACATGATAACAATTTGTCGTACATCTCTAGCAGGCGTGACCGTACTTGCACAAAAGATCTCATGAGAACTCTTCAGTTAAGCGTGCTTGAGCAAGAGTAGTAATATGATGGGAGACCTCCTCGAAAGTCATCGTATTGCACCATCTATTGATGCCTCCCATTTTATTTTCCTTTTATTTTTATTTTATTTTACCACTGATGCCGGAGAACTCAGCGATCGCCATCGACTCCAAAAACATCATCCATGGGATGCCTCGGGCTACAAAACACGAGCCACGTGCCCCACGCAGTTGATTCGTGCGTCTCAGGTGGAGGCCGCTTGAAAAATGCCATAACTTCGTGCTCGATCTTTCGATTCACCATTATGACCCCAATTTGGAAAGACCTTCGAGGGCACCGATATATGCATATGCCCGGGACATGTATCTCTAATTTTGACTATTTCGAAGCCCTGCCGCGGCACGGACGGGTTTCTATTGAGAACAATTTGCAGCACATCTCAAGTAAACATGACAGCACCAGCACACCAGATCCTATGAGAACTCTTCAGTTAAGCATGCTTGGGCGAGAGTAGTATTATGATGGGTGACCTCCTAGGAAGTCGTCGTGTTGCACCATCTGTATATGTCGCTCAATTTATTTTCCTTTTATGTTTATTTTATTTTACTGCTGATGTCGGAGAACTTGGCGATCACCATCAACTCGAAAATGTCATCTATGGGATGCCTCGGACTGTAAAACACATGTCACGTGCCCCACACGGCTGATCCGTGCCTCTTGGGTGGAGGCCGCACAGAAATCGCCAAAACTTTAAGCACAGTTGTTCGATCTTCCATTATGACCCCAATCCAAAAAGATCTCCGTGGGGCGTACGAGGCACAAATCTGTCACTGGCGCATTTGGCAGGAAATGTATCTATGATTTTGACTATCTCAAAGCCTTACCGCGGCACATACGTGTTCCGCATGAGAAAAATTTTTACATCTCCGGTACGGCGCAGCGACACTCGATCCCATAAGAACTCTTCAATTAAGCATGCTTGGGTGAGAGTAGTGTTATGATGGGTGACCTCCTGGGAAGTCATCGTGTTGCACCATCTGCTGATGCCGCCCATTTTATTTTCATTTTATGTTTATTTTATTTTACCGCTGACGCCGGAGAACTCGGCGATCGCCATCGTCTCCAAAAATGTCATTCATGGGATGCCTCAGACTACAAATCATGAGCTGTGAGCCCCATGCATTTGATACGTGCATCTCGAGTGGAGGCCAGACGGAAATTACCATAACATCATGCGATCGTTTGATTCACCAATATGACTCCAATCCAGAAAGATCTCTGTGGGGTGCACGGCGTGATGTGTATGCATTGGCGAGACATGTATCTCGATTTTATCTTTGAAGCCTCTGCGGCACAAACGGGTTTTGTATGAGAATAATTTGCCGCACATCTCCAACACGACCGCATCAACACTCCAGATCCCATGAGAACTCTTTAGTTAAGCATGCTTGGGTAGTATGATGGGTGACCTCGAATCATGTTGAACCATATGTTGATGCCGCCCATTTTATTTTCTTTTTATGTTTATTTTATTTTACTACTAACACCAGAGAACTTAGCGATTGCCATCGACTTTGAAAATGTTGTCAATGGGATGCCTCAGATTGCAAACCATGAGTCACAGCCACTTTTGATCCATCTCGAGAGGAGGGCGCACAAAATTGACATAATGTTGCACGATCATCCGATTTTAATATGGCCAATCTAGAAACATCTGCGGGGGCGCGTGGATGTGTCCGCGCATCGGTGGGACATGTATCTCGATTTTGACTATTTGAAGCATTACCGCATGGACATGTTTTGTATAAAAATAATTTGCACATCTCCAACAGCGCCGACATCAACCTCGGATCCTATGAGAACTATTTAGTTAAGCATTCTTGAGCGAGAGTAGTACTATGATGAGTGAAATCCTAGGAAGTCATCATGTTGAACCATCTGTTGATGCCATTTTATTTTCCTTCTATGTTTATTTTATTTTCCGCAAGAACTTGGCGATCGCCATCGACTCCGAAAATGTCGTCAATGAGATACCTCAGAATGCAAACCATGAACCACAGGCCCCATGTGGCTGATCCGTGCATCTCGAGTGGAAGCCACATGAAAATCGCCATAACGTTGCGCACGATCGTCCGATTCGCCAATATGACCCCAATCCAGAAAGATCTCCATGGGGCGCACAATGCACAGATGTGTCGCAGGTGCATCTGGCGAGACATGTATCTCTGATTTTGACTATTTTGAAGCCCTGTCGCGGCACGGATGGGTTCTGCATGAGAACAATTTGCCGCACATCTCCAGCGGGCACGACCGCATCAGCACTCCAGATCCGATGAGAACTCTTTAGTTAAGTGTGCTTGGGCTAGAGTAGTACTATGATGGGTGACCTCTTGGGAAGTCATCATGTTGAACCATCTGTTGATGCCGCCCATTTTATTTTCCTTTTCTGTTTATTTTATTTTATCAGCGTCGAGAACTTCGGCGATCACCATCTCTCTGAAAATGTTATCCATGGGATGCCTCGGAATACAAATCACGAGCTGCGGGCCCCACTGGCGATCCGTCTTGGGTAGAGGCGCAAAAATTACCATAACTTCACGCATACGATCGTCCGTCATTATGACCCCAATCCGAAAAGATCTTTGTGGGGCTCACGGCGCATAAATGTCGCGGTCCTGAGGTACCCGTATCTCCAATTTTGACTATTTTGAAGCCCTACTGTGGCATGGAAGGGTTCCACATGAGAATAATTTACAACACATCTCCACCGTGCGCGACCGCACCAGCACACCACATCTCATGAGAACTCTTCAGTTAAGCGTGCTTGGCCGAGAGTAGTCTTATGATGGGTGACCTCCTTGGAAGTCATCGTGTTGCACTAACTATTGATGCCGTCAATTTTATTTTCCTTTTATTTTTATTTTTACACCACGCGGAGAACTTCGGCCGATCGCCATCAAAATGTCATCCATGGGATGCTTCGGACTACAAAACATGAGCTGAGGGCCCCAAGGGGCTGATCCATGTGTCTCAGGTGGACGACGCACGAAAATCGCTGTAACTTCGGCGATTATGCGTCGCCATTATGAATCCGAAGATCTTATGGGGCGACGATCCAGATGCGCAGTGCATCTTGGGACTCATATCTTCGATTTTGACTATTTTCATGCCCTACCGCGGCACGGACGGGTTCCACATGAGAACAATTTGCGACACATCTCCTGCAGACGCGATCGAGCATACCAGATCACATGAGAACTCTTAAATTAAGTGTTTGCGATCTATGATGGGTGACCTCCTGTCATCGTGCACCATTTGTTGATGCCTCCCATTTTATTTTCCTTTTAAGTTTATTTTATTTTATATGCGGCCGAGAACTGGCGATTGCCATCGACACAAAATGTCATTCATGGGATGTCTCGCCTGCAAAAGAATCCATGAAGCCACCGTGACGCGGCACATAAATCACCATAACTTCACACACGATCGTCCGATTCGCCATTATGACCCAATCAGAGAGATCTCTCGGGGTGATACGATGTGCCGGTCTAGTAGGACCCATTATCGATTTCTATTTGAAGTCCTAACACGCACGCAGTTTCACATGAGAATAATTTTGTCACATCTCCAACGGTGGCAAGACAACACCCCAGAACTCTTCAGTTAAGCGTGCTTGGGCGAGAGTAGTACTATGATGGGTGACTTCCTGGGAAGTCATCATGTTGCACCATCTGTTGATGCCGCCAATTTTATTTTCCTTTTAATTTTATTTTATTTTATCGCTGACGCCGAAAAACTCGGTGATCTCTATAGAATCCAAAAATGTCATCCACGAGATGCCTTGGACTGCAAAACATGAACCACATGCCCCACGCGGCCGATCCGCGCATCTCGGGTGGAGGCCGCATGAAAATCACCATAACTTCATGCATTATCGTCTGATTTGACAATATGACCCTAACCCAGAAAGATCTCCGGTGCATGATGCGTAGATGCGCCTGACGAGACCCGTATCTCCGATTTCTGCTATTTCGAAGCCCTGCATCATGGACGAGTTACGTATGAGAACAATTTGGCACATCTCTAGCGGCTATCGTACCAGCACACAAGATCGAATGAGAACTCTTCAGTTAAGCGTGCTCGGGCGAGAGTAGTGCTATGATGGGTGACCTCCTAGGAAGTCATCGTCTTGCATTATCTGTTGATGCCTCCCATTTTAGTTTCCTTTTAAGTTTATTTTATTTTACCGCTGACATCGAAGAACTCGATGATCGCCATCGACTCAGCGTCAATGGGATGCTTGGACTAAAACACAAACGCGGGCCCCACACGGCTGATCCACGCTTCTCGGATGGACGACGCATAGAAATCACCATAAATTCATGCATGATCGTCCGATATGCCATTGTGACCCCAATCCAGGAAGATCTCTGCGGGGTGTGCTGCGTATATGCCGCAGATCTAGTGGACTCGTATCTCCGATTTCAGCTATTTCGATGCCCTACTGCAGCATTGATGGGTTCCGCATGAGAACAATTTGCGTGACATCTCCAATGGGTGCGACCGCACCAGCACACTAGATCCAATGGGAACTGTTCAGTTAAGCGTGCATGGGCGAGAGTAATACTACGATGGGTGACCTCCTGGGAAGTCGTGGTGTTGCAGCATCTTTTGATGGCGCCTATTTTATTTTCCTTTTAAGTTTATTTTATTTTACCACTGATGCTGAAGAAATCGACCATTGCCATCAACTAAAAAACGGTGTCCATGGGATGCCTCTGTAAACATGAGCCCGCGGACCATGCGGTTGATCCATGCGTCTGTGGGACACGCCCTAACTTTGTGCATGATCGTCAATTTGCTATTATGAATCCGGAAAGATTTCTGCGGGGTGCACAATGTATATGCAGCGCATTTTGGGACATGTTTCTCGATTTTGAAAATTTCAAACCGCATGGGCGAGATCCGCATGAGAATTTGTACATCTCCGGGCGTGACCACCGGCACCAGATCCCATGAGAATTCTTCAGTTAAGCATGCTTGGGTGAGAGTAGTACTATCATGGGTGAACTCTTAGGAAATGGTTGTGTTGCACCATCTGTTGATGTCGTTCATTTTATTTTCCTTTTAAGTTTATTTTATTTTACCACTGACGTCGGAGAACTTGGCAATCTCCATAGACTTCAAAAACGTAGTCCACGGGATACCTTGGACTACAAAAAATGAGTCGTAGGCCCCACGCGGCCGATCCACGCATCACGGGTGGAGGCCGCACAGAAATCACCATAACGTCACGCATGATCATCCGAATCAACATTATGACCCTAACCATGAAAGATTTCCACGGGGTGCATGACGTGCAAATGGGCCTGGCGGGATCCGTATCTCCGATTTCGATGATTTTGAAGCCCTGCCGCGAGTTTATGAGAGCAATTTGCAGCACATCTCTAGCGGGCGTGAACACACCAGCACACCAGATCTCATGAGAACACTTCAGTTAAGCATTCTTGGGCGAGAGTAGTAGTACTATGATGGGTGACCTCTTCGGAAGTCATCGTGTTGCACCATCTATTGATGCTACCCATTTTATTTTCCTTTTAAGTATATTTTATTTTTTGTTGGCGAGAACTCGGATCACCATCGACTAAACGCGTCATCCATGGGATGCCTCGGGAAAACATGAGTCGCGATGCCCACATGATCTCGGGTGTCTCGAGCACACAAAAATCGTCATAACTCGAACGCGATCATCCATTATGACCCCAATCCAAAAAGATCTCCGTGAGGCGTATGACAAGTAGATGCACCACAGCCGCATCTAACTGGACCCGTATCTCCGATTTTAGCTATTTTGAAGCCATACCACGGCACAAACGGGTTCCGCATGAGAACAATTTGCAGCACATCTCCAACGGGCGTGACTGAACAAACACACTAGATCCCATGAGAACTCTTCGCTTAAGCTTGCGAGTATATGATGGGTGATCGTGGGAAGTCATCGTGTTGCACCATCTATTGATGCCGCTCATTTTAATTTCCTTTTAAGTTTATTTTATTTTACGGCTGACGCTGGAGAACTCGACGATCGCCATAGACTATGAAAATGTCATCCACGGGATGCCTTGGACTATAAAACACGAGCCGCAGGCCTCATGTGGCCAATCTGTGTCTCGGTTGGAGGCTGCACAAAAATCACCATAACTTCGTGCACGATCATCCAGTTCGACATTATGACCCTAACCCGAAAAGATCTCCGTGGGGCGCATGAGGCGCTTGACAGGACCCGTATCTTCAATTTTGACTATTTCAAAGCCCTACCACGCGGAAGTTCCGCGAACAATTTCGGCATATCTCCAAAGCGTGATCACACCGACACATCGCGATAACTCTTCAATTAAGCGTGCTTGGGAGAGTAGTACTATGATGGGTGACCCATGGGAAGTCACCATTATTGCGCATCTGTTGATGGCCCATTTTATTTTCCTTTTAAGTTTATTTTATTTTATCGTTGGCCGAGAACTTCGGCTCACCATATCTCAAAACGTCATCCACGGGATTCCTTGGACTACAAAACATGAGTTGTAGGCCCTACATGGCCGATCTGCGCGTCTTGGTTGGAACCACACGAAAATCATCATAACTTCATGCATGATTGTTCGATTCAACATTATAACCCTAACCCTGTAAGATCTCCGTGGGGCACATGATGCGTAGATGAGCTTGGTCGGACCGTATCTTTTGACTATTTGAAATAAGCTGACGAGTTCCTCATGAGAATAATTACCTCTGGGCGATCATGACACTAGTGCATGATAGAAAGTATGCTATGATGGGTGACCTCCTAATTAGTCATCGTGTTGCACCATTTGTTGATGCCAACCATTTTTTTCTTTGAAGTTTATTTTATCTTACCGCTGATGCCAGAGAACTCAGCAATCACCATCGACTCCGAAAATTTCATCCATGGGATACTTTGGACTACAAAACATGAGTCGCTACGTGGCGTATGTCTCGGTGGAGAGCGTAAATCTCACCATAATTTCATGCGATCATCCAATACATTTGACCCCAATCAGAAAGATCTCCGTAGAGACACGGTATGATGCCACAGATCAGTGGGACCCGTATCTTCGATTTATATTTCAAAGCCCTACCAGCGACGGGTTCATGAGAATAATTTAAGGCACATCTCCGGACCACACTAAACACTAAATCCCAAGAGAACTCTTCTTAAGCATGCTTGGCGAGTAGTATGATGGGTGACCTCTTAGGAAGTCGTCGTGTTGCACCATCTATTGATGCCGCCCATTTTATTTTCCTTTTAAGTTTGATTTATTTTACCGCTGACACTGGAGAACTCGATGATCTCCATCAAATCTAAAAACTTCATCCATGGGATGCCTCAGACTATAAAACGCCGCCCCACGTCGATCGCACTCGGTGGAGGCCGAAATCACCATAACTTCCCACGCGATCGTCGATTCACCATTATGACCCCAATCTGAAAATATCTCCGGGTCACGATCGTAGATCGCTGGGACCCGTCTCTAATTTATTTTTGAAGCCTTATGGAAGTTTATAAGAACAATTTGACACTCCGGCGGGGCACAAAGACACCAGATCGCATGAGAACTCTTAAGTCAAGCGTGCTTGTTGAGTAGTACTATGATGGGTGACCTACTAGGAAGTCATCGTGTTGCACCATCTATTGACCCATTTTAATTTCCTTTTAATTTTATTTTATTTTACCGTTGATGTCGGAGAACTCGGCGATTGCCATCGGCTCCGAAAATGTCATCCATGTCGAAAATGGAAATTTCACTTAGCAAATTTGAGTATGCTAAAGGAAATTCCAAAATATGTTTAAAATTTTTATGTTTTGATTTTGTTTTGAAAATGGAAACTTCACTTTAGCAAATATGGTATGCTAAAGAATGAGGTTCCAAAAGTGTTTCTTTTTTGTTTTAGAAAGGAGACTTCATTTTAGCAAATGTGGTATGCTAGAATGAAGTTCCAAATGTGTTTTGAAAATTTTGTGGAATGAAGATTTCACTTAGCAAATGAGTATGCTAAATGAAATTCCAAAAATGTGTTTCAATTTTTTTATTTTTGAAAAGGGAGACTTCATTTTAGCAAATAAGGTATGCTAGAATAAAGTTCCAAATGTGTTTTTGAAAATTTTCTGGAATGGACATTTCACTTAGCAAATTTGAGTATGCTAAATGAAATTCCAAAAATATGTTTCAATTTTTTTTTTTGGAAAATGGAGACTTCATTTTAGCAAATGGGTTATGCTAGAGTGAAGTTCCAAAAGTGTTTATTTTTTGTTTTAGAAAAGGGAGACTTCATTTTAGCAAATGTGGTATGCTAGAATGAAGTTCCAAATATGTTTTGAAGAATTTTGTTTTTGTTGATTTTGAAAAGAGAGATTTCCATTTAACAAATTTGGGTATGTAAGATGGAAATCAATTATGTTTCATTTTAGAAAGATGTATTTTGTGTGTGATTATTGCTTTTGAAAGAGTAAATCCCAACATAATCATATATGGAATATGTTAAGTGGCATTTCAAAGTAATATTATTTTATTTGAAATGAAATTTCCATTCAATAGATTTGGGCATATTGAATGGAAATATTCATATGTGTTTTGAAAGTTTATTTTGATTTTGATTGGAAATGGAACCTCCATTTAATAAATATGGGTATATTGAATGGAGAGGTTTCATATGTGCTTTTGAAAATGTGAAAATTTCAACCTAACACATGTGGAATGTGTTGAAATTTCAAAGTTGCGATTTTGCTTGAAGATGTAATATCCATTCAACACATTTGAATGTATTGAATGGAAAGGCCCATCTTCAAATTTTATGCTTTTGAAAACATGATTGTTGGAATTTTAGATTTGAAAATGAAGCCTTCATCAAAATAAATTGAGTGAAGAAGTTCATTTGTGCTTTTAGAAAATGTGATTGTTGGAATTTTATTTTTGAACCAGGTCTTCACCAAAATAAATTGAGTTGAAGTTCATTTATGCTTTTAGAAAATTTGATTGTTGGAATTTTATTTTTGTAAAGATGATCCTACAATAACAATCATGAAGATTGTTAGATGAAGGTGACTTATGAAAATTTTGTGCACAACATTTTATTATATGCATTTTGAAAGAGTGCTTTTTAAAAAGCAAGATTTTTATGAAGGATTTATTTTGTATTTATTATTTTAGAATGAACCTTTCCTTACCATAAAAATGGTAAGGAGGAAGTCTTTAATTAATTCTTTTTATTAAGCTTTATTTTCACCCATTGGGTCCATTCAATGGGGTTTTAAGACCAACACGGGATGAGGTCTTAAAACCTAAAGAATTAACTTGAAATAAAGTGTCCAAAAAGAGAACCATCATGACTTATCAATACTTTTTAATTCTAAGAGGATACTTCATCCAATCTTGTGAATCTAAAGATACTTTCTTCCATCTTTTTGGACACCAAGATCTGCGATATTCTTATTGAGGGTGGACAGGAATTGAAGAGATTGTACTATCTCAAAGAATCACTCTACAATGGACCTAATCACCTCAATAAGGACTAGGACAATATGCATATGTATGAGATTCTTCTACTTTACATTGTAGATGGTTTATTTTAACTTTGGTTCCTATGGGGAAAGCCCCATAGTTAATCACATCCTAAGGAAGGGGATTCCTTAGGATTACTCTCGATTAAGGTAAATGATCATTGTCACCAAAGATTTCAATAAGTAGGACTATCAATATTTTAGCAAATCAAGTGGGATCGATCAAGAGGAGGGAGTTCTTATCGAAGCCTAATGAAGATGAGTAGGGGATGTTTAGGATACTAGGCTAGTAAACATCCTAAACTATCCTATGGTTGGGCTTTACATTTTTTGAAATTGAATTATTTATTTGAGTTGAATTTTTATTAGAAGTTTATGACTTATAATTCCACAATACAAGGTTATGGAAATGCCAGAGGTGAGGATTTATGCTTATGGCCCAGAGGGAGAAGCAACCTAACCTAAATCTAGGGAGCTTTGGCAAGAGCCAAAAGCATGACCTAAATCTAAGGCAAAATGAGTATTTTGTTTACCTCTACAAGAGGACAAACCACCATTAATCTCACGGGGTGGCCAGCCAACTCCTAATTTTAAATTCATGTAGGCAAGTCATATGCTTTATGTAAGATAGCTAGGCTATGTTTATTTTAGAAAGAGACTAAGTTCTTAAACTTACTCCAGAAGAGACTAGATCATGTAAGGGTATAAAAAATGACCTAGATCTAATGTAAAATATATTATATTTTACTTTCATTTTGGACAATCATTTGAGGCTTATAGGATTCATATGCCTAATGCATGAGAAATAAGATTATGGGCCAAAATTAGCAGAAGGAGGTGTGTTTCCACCATGGTTGATTAATTTGGTAGAAGATTTATTTTTCCCTAAGAGCCTAATTGTCATCCAGGTCATACATCAAAGTAAGGAAGAAACTAGGAAAACATGCCATCTTAAAGCACATGCTAAACAAACATCAAACATTTTATAAAATTAGCGCAAAAGAATAAGAGGCCATTTGTGGTTGGGATCCACTGCACAAACCCGAAAAAAATTGGATAGCCGAGCTCTATCCTTATACAACTTGGATTACAAATGAATTAATTTACAATCAAGTAAGAAAATTCATGTTATTAGGGTCTTCATTTCTTCTCTTCTTCTTTCTTCTTTCTTCTTTCTTCTTTTGGTTACTTCTTTTGGATGGTTGCAATGTGGTTGCTCCAAAGGCTTCACATGGTACATAATGAGCTCTTATGACCAATGCTCATCCTAATCCCCCATAACATTCATTCCAAAATCCTAATTGCAAAAATACATGAAGAGAAAAAGTAAATCTAGTTAACACTTGCAAAATAGAGATTAGCTAAACAAATCATATAAATCCTAAGCATGTATATTGGACTTAGCACCCCAAACATGGGTAACCAAGTCCACCTGGCTTATTGGATTATTCTTAGAGGTACAAGCACCTGCACAATAAAAGCATTTATATTTTTATTACAGCGCCCCTTAAGCACAATCCTCTGCAGAAAATAATGGTTAGACTAAGCTAGACCTACTATTCATTCTATGCACATACACCCTAACATCCAGACTAGAAATAATACATCACAAAATAAAAGCAAATATCAAGCCATGCACCTTAACCTAAAGTTAGAAGTGGTGACTTAACCTGTGTGTGCTTTAAAATGTTTGCGTGGTATGCTTAGTTATGGCTTTAAGGCTTAGATTTTCTAAGTGTGAAGATGTTCAACTTAGATGGGTGGTTTCATTTAAGTGTTTAGTTGATTTGGGTGGTTTTTATTTGGTGATTTATTTTGGTTTAAGTGAATCATACAATTAATTACTAAGTTATAAAGGGAGAGAAAAGAGAAGAGAACTTCTCTTTCCTTCCATACCTTAAGTAATTTCTAAAGTGAATTCATATTTGATTTTATTTAGTAAATGTTTTATTATGTGTTTTAATTAATCCTAAATTTAGATTTTTCCTAAATAAACTAATTCAAAAGAAAGACATTTTAAGATTAAGTAAAGTCAACTAATATCACAAAACACACATCACTTCATTTCTTTCCCAATATATACAACATGCATATGAATGAATCCTAAGTATATCTATACATACAAATGGAAATATTTAGCACACTTTATGATGAATTCTAAGAAATGTTACTTAAGAAAATTGGAATGCTTTATGATGCATGATTTTCATTAAGTAGAAAAGAGGGTTTTCATTTATCCATTATTCATATGCACATGTATATGTATGAAAGGAATAAGAGATGATGCCATTGTTGCACCAGGTGTAAGGTTCAAGACCTACTTAGGTCTACTTAAAACCTCAGTAACCCGGGTTGTCAGACTAATATACCACTTTCCTTAAATTTCAAACACATGTATAAAAGAAATGAATGGAAAAAGAAAGATGCAAAAGTTTGTATTTGTTTATGAAATTTATATGTACATGGATGTCCTTCTTAGGTAATAGCATAAGAATGGATAGGAATGGGGTTAGGCAAGTGTTGTATTCTTTTCAAACAAATATATACATCTTCATTTATATCCACATGCAAGCTTATAAATAATTATAAGTAGCACACTTTCATTTTAGGTGTTTGATTTATAGATTTTGAAAATAGTTTTGATTTAATAGTGATAATAGCCATTCATATTTTACTTTAGCCAAAACATACAATTTGACATAAAGAAAACATTTCATTTTGATTTTGATTTTTTAAAAGATATGAATGCATGAATTTCATATGACATACATTTAGGATGCTAAGAAAGAAATAAAGTGATAAAAGCAATGTAAATTCATTCACCCTAATTAATTCTATAAAATAATCTTATGAAATAAGAAAGTTTAAAGTGAATCAAAGTTTGTTTAATGTAATTTTTGTTTTGAATTTGCTTTATGTTTGATTTAGAAATGTGAAAGAATGTTTGATGTTCCTAACCCATTTCTCCCATCTGACATTTTAGTTTAATCTTTAGATGATGATGATTTTATATTTTATTAGGTTAAGGTATGAATTAAGTATGTTAATTACCCCCTTATCTACACTACCTTAGTATATTTAATCAAATAATTATGAGCCAATGATATGACATAAAACCACACAAGAAATTTAAATCAGTAATTCACCTAAAAATAAAAGATCCTAATGCATTTGGCTCATGATTAATGATTAATTAAGCTAAGGGGTTTAAGTTAAGTACTTTCATAACCCCTCTCACACATGTGAGTTGAATTTTGATTTCCTTAATATACTTGGGTTATTGAACACCTAAGCATCTACTCAAAGTGAATTAGTTAAGTTTGGAAGGTTTTGAATTTTATCAAATTGATTGGGTAGGTAATTAATGAATTAATCCTTAATTAAGTTTGGATTAAAAGAAAGAGGGGGTTTAAGGAATAGCTTAAGGAAAACATCCCAAAATTATTCCTAAACCTTATGTTCACTTAAGCAACCTTAATTAAGTCAATCAAGGGCTTAAATCACTAATTACACACTTAATTAAACTTAATTACATTAAGAGGATAATTAGAAATTAATCTAGCAATTCCTCTAATTAAACCATCAATAAATCCTAAGAAAATTAGGAGGCAAGTCATCCCACTAATCATGCAAGAAGTTTAGAATTAATCGGTGGGTAATTAGAGTAATTAGCAAAATCAAATTCCCAAACCCAAATCCAAAAAATAACACTATTCAAAATTCATTGAAATCAATTTTATAATATTCTAGGTTTAAATACCTTTCATATGCAATTTATTTTACATTTTCTAATTTTTCTTCACTTAGATATGAATTTTTGAAGTTTCCTTGCTTAATTAAGTAATTAATAACTTAATTATAAAGCTAATCTCATTCCATGGAGGTTGATGTGCACTTTCCATGTGGCTCAACTGATTTGCTATTTAAGTTGTCACATTGTAGCAGTGTTAGCGGGGTGCTATCTGTCATGGGATCAGGATTGGATGGCTAAGGTTAGATCCATCCTAAAGGGACTAAACAATGAATCCTACATGTTTTAATCATGGTCCATCCAAAACATGCGGATGGGCATGATTCTTCTTCCACGAGATGCGCAAGAGATGGTCCATCTTCCATGGCATGATCTAAGCTCGATTGAGCTCATATTGATCTCAAATTCAACCCACACCACCACCATGCAAGGGAGATCACATCTAATGGCTAGAATCTCATGAGATAAAACTTCACTTCATAAAGGACCAGACCATGGCTATATTGAGCTTTGTTTAATGGCTTACCTCGCCAGGGGCTATCAACAACACTCAATTCCTTTGGAGAAGCTTTGTCTAGTGGAGATGAAGCTTTGTTAAAGTTTGGAGGTGTTGAAATTGGGTAGATCCTTATAGAGGCCAACTCCACATTCAACTCTTTGCGGCTTTGATCGAAGTGTACCTCCCTTGCCTTTGGAGCTTGGGAAAAGGTTTGGGTGAACTCGATTAAGTTCCCTGATGGGGCTTGTAAAGTTAATTGGCTTGGGATTAAGTATGGAGTAAGTGTGATTTCAAGTGGAGCTCCCTATTTTTAGCCTAGAGAGAAGGAGAATTCTAACTCACTCTAAGAAGCTTGGGAAGACTTAATGGCTTGCTCTGAGTTCTTATGTTTCAATTGAATAGGGCCGAATGAAATTCAAGTGAAATAGGGGGAGTACATCTCCCCCTAGAGCAATTAGATGGTCAAGCCTTATCTTGCCATTTTGATCCAATTGAGCTCCTTGACTGGGTTTGTTAGGCCATTTTATGTGTCATTGTGTTTGGTTTGGCCAAAAGGAGGTCGTGGAAGAGTGTCATGTTCTTGAAATGGGTGGAGGAATGATTCCCATGTGGCCATGTTCAAGCAAGTGGTTGGTTTTGACGTTAGGCTAGGTTGGGCTGATCCAAACCCATTGGGTTAGCTGCACCACACTCACTAGTGTCCACTTGGTCCACTAGGAGTGTGTCAAGTGATCATGAAGAGGATTTAACCAAGTTCCATGTGAATTTGGCCAAAATTTATCCTATGGCCTAGGGATAAAATGATCATTTGGCCTTGATTTCAATTTGGGTATGTTTGATATGTTTGAAAAATGGGTTAGGCCAAGTTTCATTGAATTTGGAGTTGGTTTGATATGATTTGGCTCATGTTGACCTATTTAGGTCAAAATGGGTCAACTTGACCAATTGGTCAAATTTGGTCAAACCAAAGGTTGGGTCAAGTTCATATGACCATTTTAAATGTTTTGGTAGCTTTGGTTTGATTCAATTTGATTTATATTTGGTTTTGGTTCAATTGAGTTCATTTAGGTCAAATGGGTCAAGTTGACCAAATTGACCCATTTGACCTTTGATTGAAAGGTCATGGGTTGGTTTATGTTTGGTTGGTCATATGGAATGGATTGGTATCTTCATTTCCAATTAATTTAGTTTATATTTGAGTTTGACTCAATTTGATCTTTAGGTCAAGTTGGGTTCATGGTCAATTCTGGAGGTTAGGTCTAGTTGGCCAATTGAGGTTTTAAGTTCAGTTCAAGTCATTTTGGAATGAACTTGACCCATTGGTTTCAATCAATTTGGCTTAGATTAAGTTTTGACACATTTTGACTTTTTTGGTCAAGTTGGGTCAACTTGGATCAAGTGGCCAATTGGGCTAGGGAGCTTAAATGTTGACTTGGTCAAGTTCAAACATTGATCATGAATGAGTTTTGATCAATGGTTTCAACAAATTTGGCCTATGGTAGATTTTAGGTAGTTTAGGTTTTATTTTGGCTAAGTGTTGACTTGGTCAAACCTTAGGTTTGACTTGGTTTGACCCAGTTTGAGTGATTGATCATCTCATGATGATTGTTGATCATGATGAGAGGCTTAGGTGGGCTTAGTTCAATCCAATTTGGTTAGGATTAAAATTTGGCTCTCATAAGGGTTCTTTAGGTTACTTTGGGTCAAGCCCAGAGTGAGTCAAATGGCAAAAGCTTGATTTGATTTGATTGAACTCACATATAGACTTATGATTGAAATATAAATCCATTTTGCAAGTAGTTTGAAGTCAAATGGGTTTTGATTCATTTGACAATTTCAAGTTCAAAAGGGTGAACATGAGTTTGACTTGGGTTTGAATTTTGGATTTAGTTTTGGTTTGGTGATTGAAGTTTACGTTTATATTTGGATTCATGATTGAAAGAGGATTGATTGAATCATGAAGAAAAATCAAAGTTTGCTTGATTTGAAATTGATTTGGCTGAATTCAAGATTTTGACTTGAAAGTCTTAGGTTGGATTTTGATTGAATTTGAGTTTGATTTGTAGAGTTGGTTTTGGTTGTTTGAATTTATATATCATTTATATATGTGAATATAAATACAAATATAAATGGGGAAAATTTCATGAATTTGAAGTGATTTGAACTTAAGCTAAGTCCATAAGAGGAATCAAAAGTGACTTAGGAAAGATTTTTGATTTGGGTTTGAATTTTGGATTTAGTTTGATTTATTTGAATTTATATTTTATTTATATATGTGAATATAAATGAGAATATAAATGGGTGAGAGAATTTCATAAATTTGAATTGATTTAGATTTGATTTAGGCTAAGTCCTTAAGAGGGAATCAAAGTGACTTAGGAAAGATTTTTGATCTGGATTTGAATTTTGGAATTTGATTTGATTGATTTGAATTTATATTTCATTTATATATGTGAATATAAATGAGAATATAAATGGGTTGTGAGAAAATTTCATGTGCTCTCAACCTTCAAATTCATATATGTGAGAAAATTTATATTTCATTTATATTTGATTTGATTGATTTTTAGAATGAGCTCTCATTGACTCCTCTTAGACCTAAGAGTTCCTTAGTCTTAAGACACTTCTAGTGATTAGGTGAACATTCAACTTAACCTAGAGACTTAGAAGAGTTCAACCAAACTTGAATCAAAGTCAATTGACCCACTTAGGCTCACTAACCCAAAGTGACTTAAAACACCTTTTTCCAGAGCCAAATTCTAATCATACCCAAATTGGATTAAACTAAGCCCATCTAAGCCTCAATTGTGAACAATCATCAAAAGATGATCAATCACTCAAATTAGGTCAAACTAAGTCAAACTTTGACCAAGTCAACACAAATGAAACCCAAACAAGTCAAAATCCATATAGGCCAATTTGATTGAAACCATTGATCAAAATCCATGATCAATGATTGAACTTGAGTCATCACGAGCCAAACTGGCACTTGACCTAAGTTGACCCAACTTAACCTAAAAGTCAAAAGGTGTCAAATCTTGATCTAAAACCAAACATCAATGGGTCAAATTCATTCTTCAAACTTGACCAAAGCCTCAATTGGATAGCCCAACTAACCTAGCAAAAATGACCATGAACCCAACTTGACCTGTCAAATCAACTTGAAAATGAACCAAACCAAAGCTTACAAAATATTTCAAATGACCAACAAAGCCTAAACCAACCAATGACCTAACAACTAGGTCAAATAAATTGGTCAACTTGACCCATTTGACCTAAGTGAACTCAAATGAACCAAAACCAAATATAAATAAATTGAACCAAACCAATGATACCAAATTACTCCAAATGGTCATTTGACAAACCCATGATTTGACCTAATTTGACTAATTTGACCAATTAACTTAATCAAGTTGACCCATTTTGATCTAAATGGGTGAACTTGAGCCAAATAATATCTAATAAACTCCAAATTCATTGAAAATTGGCCCACCATTTTAAATTATTATTTCCCAAATCAAAATGAAATCCAAATGACCATTTTACCCTAGGTCAAAGGGTAACCTATGGCCACATCCACTTGGAATTTGGTCAATTCCTTTTTTGTGGCCACTTAACATCCTCCTAATAAACCATTTGGACACCAAGGGAGGTGGTGCACATGACCCAATGGGTTTGGGTCAACCAAACCCAACCCAAGGGCAAAATAGACCACTCCACTCAAAATTCTCCACATGGATCACCTCATCCACTCATTTTAACCCATGTGCACCTCCCTACTCCCAGTCCTTTGCCAAAACTGAACCGCATGGAGCTCATAACAACCAAAACAACCTATTCAATCAGAGCAATTTGGTCAAAATGGAAAGAAGGCTCTCGGTTGTCCAATCCAAGTAGGGAGATATACTCTCCCATACCAATTCAATTCAACTCTATTGCATTTGGACTCAAAGGATCAAAGGCAAGCACCCACAAGCTTCCCTGAGCCTTCCTAAGCTCATTCCATTTCTCTCCTCTCGGTTTTGCTTAAGCCGAAAATAAGAGAGGTAGGAGAAATTTCCAACTCACTCATCACTCCACCAAAGTCCAATTGCTCTTACAAGTCTCCAAGCCACGAGAACCCTTACCTAGACCAAAGCTGCAAGCCATTGAGGCAAGCTTTGGTCAATTGGAAGATCCACTACAAATTGAACCTTCAAACCTTCAACAAGGCTTTGTCTCCACTAGATGTTGGTGCCAATGATAGCCTCCGATGAGGTATGAATCAAAATAGAGCTTAGGTTGAAAATTCTTTGGCCTTTTATGAAAGGAATTGTAATCCCATTGAAATTAAGATCTTCTTCTCCATGCTTTTGATGGTGTGGGTTGAATCTCAGCCTAATTTGAGCTCAAGTGAGCTCGGATCAAGCCATGGAGGATGGCGATCTCCATCTCCGCAAACAAGGAGATGAATCATGGACCATCCATCCTGTGTTTTGGATGGGTATCGATTAATCGTAGATCAATTGATTATTTCCTTTAGAGAATAGTTTTATCTTGACCGTCGATCCTTGATGGACGGAAGAAAATGTGTAACGCCGACAGCGTCATGTAATTTGATAACTTAAATAAATCCACACCCATTGGAAAGTGTACCGCATGATCTATGTGGCACCGACAAAATTAGTTAATTAATTAGGGCTATTTAATTATCCCTTAATCACTAAAACTTCATAAATCCTTAATTAAATGTAGTGAAATAAGAAAAATAATAAATGAGGACTCATTTTAAAGGTAATTCAATGATGAATAAAATTTATTTATTTATTTTAAGTATGGTTTAATTAAAAACTTAATAACCCTAACTATTCACTAATTATTTCATTAATTAATTCCAAACTTCGACATATTTAGTGGGATGACTTACCTCCCAAAATTACTTGGAATTTATTAATGAGTTAAATAGGAAAATCTATTAATGAATCCCTAATCACCCTCTTAATGTAATTAAGAGTAATTAAGCATATGAATAGTGGTTTAATCACTTAATTAAGATAATTAAACATTATTTAAGTGAAGAGGAGGTTTATGGAATGGGTTTGGGGTATTTTTCCTAATTTATTCCCCCCCTTCCCCAATCAAAGCCTAATTAAAGATTAATCCACTAATGATCTACTTAATTAGCTTAATCAAAATTCTAAAATCAATCTGAACTTAATCAATCTCTTTTTGGGTAGATCCTTAGGTGTTCAAAAGCCTGAGGTACATTTAAGAAAACCATTTCCAACTTACATGTGTGGGGAGGTCATGAAAGTACTTAATTAAACCCTTTAGCTTAATTAATCAATAATTTTGAGCCAATTGCATTAGGCTCCTTTCTTTCCTAGGTGCATTGCTGATTTAAATTCCATGTGGTTGCATATCATATGTTGGCACATAATTGTTAGGTTAATTATATTCAAGTGGTGTAGGTAAGGGGTAATTAATAGACTTAACTTACACCTAAACAAAACATAAAATTTAATTTAATGGTTCTAAAATTAAACTAAATCAATTCACATATGGGGAAATGGGTTAGGACCAGCAAACTCTTTTCACACTTCCTAAATCAAACTCAAAACAAAAAAAATCTCTTTAAGAAATGTTAATTCTTTTTAAATGATTTTATTTCATAAGATTGTCTTTAGAAATTAATTAGGGTGAATGAAGTCACATGCTTACATCACTTTATTTCTTTCCAAGCATGTTAAATATTGTATATGAAAATCATGCATTCATATCTTTTAAAAAATCAAAATAAATGAAATGTTTCCTTTATGTCAAATTGCATGTTTTGGCTAAAGTAATAATATGAGAGGTTATTATCACTATTAAATCAAAAAATATTTTCAAAACTTATAAATCAAAGATTATAAATGAAGGTATGCTACTTATAAATACTTATAAGCTTGGATGTGATTTTAACATAAAATGTGTTATGTGGTTTTCTTCTCTTTTCTTAACATGGGTTTGTATAGGATTTGCAAAGTGCATAGTTCATTTGAAAAGAATATAACACTTGCTTACATCTATTTCTATGCACTCTCATGTCATGAATTAAGAAGGATCTCCACATTCACATGTAAATTAAACAACCAAAATTAAATAAAACAAATAAAAATCTTTTGCATGATTCTTCATCCATTTGTTTTCTTTTTATATATGCACATGTATTTAAGAAAAGTGGTATATTAGTTTGGACATCCCGTGGTTGCGAGACTTTAAGTAGCCCTAATAATGTCTTGTACCTTATACCCTTAGTGTAGAAAATAATGGTGTTGTACTCACTTATGTCTTTCATACATGTAAATATGCATTTGATTAATGGATAAAAGAATCTCTCTTTCTACTTAACAAAATCATGCATTCATGGAATATCCAAATTTTCCTAAACAACATCTCTTTGCATTCATCATTAATGTGTGCTAAGATTTGCATTTATGTATATAGCTTAGGATCATTTCATATGCATGATATACATGTTGGAAAGAAATAAAAGGTTGTGTGTTTTGTGATAGTAATTCACCTTAATTAATCCTAAAATGTCTTTCTTATTGGATAGGTTTATTTAGAGCAAATCTAAACTTAGGATTAATTAAAATACATAATAAAATATTCACTAAAGAAAAATCACCAATGAATCTACCATCGAAATTACTTAAGGTAGGGAGGAAAGAGAGGTTCTTTTCTCTTTTCTTCTCTTTACAACACTTAGTAATTAAGTGTTTTCATTCAAACCAAATCAAATCAAATAAAATTAACAAATCAACTAAATCACTTAAATGAAACCACCCTCTAAGTTGAATCCTTCACACTTAGAAAACTTAACCTTAAACTAGCTACATGCATAAGCTTTAAATGGCACACACACATTTCACCATTTCTAGTTCTATGTTAGGGCGATGCATAGTTTGATGCGATTTTATTTTGTGATGTAATATTTTAGTTTGTATGTTAGGGTGTATGTGCGTAGACTGGATGATAGGATGATCTTAGTCTAATCATTGTCTTCTACAGGGGATTATGCTTAAGGGGCGATGTAATAAAAATAAAAATACTTTTGTTGTGCAGGTTGCTTATACCCCTAAGCATAATCCAAAATAGGCCAGGTGGACTTGGTTACCCATGTGTGGGGTGATTCATATACATTTGTGATTTAGTAATTCTTTGTTTTGGGTTTAGTTAGATTTACTTTCTTAATTTTTTTAGATTTATAATGAATGTTATGGGAGATTAGGATGAATATTGGTCATAAGACTATGTCATATGCGACATGTGAAAACATTCCAACTAACCAAAAGAAGGAAAGGAAAGAAAGAAAGAAGAAAGAAAGAAAGAAATGAAGAATGAAGACCCCCAATAACATGAATTCTTTCTAAATTGTAAGTAATTCATTTGTAATCCAGGTTGTATAAGAGTATAGTTTAGCTACCCACTTTTTTTTTGGGTTTGTGCAGTGGTGCTCGACTACAAAGGCCTTTTATTCTTTTGCGTTAGCTTTATAAAATTATTTGATGTTTATTTTGCTTGTGCATTAAGATGGCATATTTTTCATAGTTTCTTCCTTTCTTTGATAAATGGCTTGGATGCGATTAGGTTCTTAGGGAAAAATAAATTTTCTATCCAATTAATCAACTCAAAATTAAAAATTAATAACTCATAATCTCACATAAAGCCTAGGTTATAAATCAAGATAAAAGATTTAACAACCCCATTTGGATGTTGTATGTTTCACATCATACATAAAAGCATCTTGCTTCTTCCACCTTTGAGAGAACTTGATGGTGGAAACACACCTCCTTCATGCTAATTTTGGCCCATAATCAATTTATCATGCATCATGCATATGAATCCCATAACTATGTCAAATAATTTGTCCAAAAATGAAAATAAAATATAACAAAATTTGCATTATATTTAAGTCATTATTCATGCCCTACATGACCTAGTCTCTTAGGGAATGTGTTTAAGGACTTAGTCTCTTTCTAAATAAATAACAAACTAACTATCTTGCTAAAGCATATGACTTGCTTACATGTAATTTAAATCATAGGAGGAGTTAGTTGGCAGCCACCCCCATGCAGTTGTAAGCCCAACCGTTGGGTGGTTTATCCTCTCTTATGAAGGTAAACCATATACCCATTTCCGCCTTAGATTTAGGTCATGCCAGGCCCTGCCAAAGCTCCCTAGGTTTGAAGTTGTTACTTCCCTTTGGGACATAAATCCTCACCTCTTAGAATTTCTTATGTTGTAAGCCTAGATTTCTAATAAAAATTCAACTCAAATAATTAACTCTCTTCAAATTTTAAAAATATAAATCATCATATGATAGTTTGGGATGATTACTACTTTATAGCATCCTTATCTCCCTTTGGTTTTTAATAACTCCTCCTCTTGATCCATCTCACTTGATCTTCTAAAACCAATTGATTGATAGCCCTACCTTTGAAATCTTTGGAGACAATCATTTACCTTAATCGAGTATTCTTAAGGTATCTCATTCCTTAAGATAACTATGGGGGCTTGCCTCCATAGGAAACTTAACTTCGATTTAAAATAAATCCTTTACTTTTCAAGTAGGGAAGAATCTCTGTTACATCCAAAGACCCATTATCCTTAGGAGTCCTCATTAGGTGATTAGGACCATTACAAGATGGTGATTTATGTCTCTTGAGATAGTACATCATTCCTCAATGTTGTACTTGATCACCCTTATGATAACATCTATGGATCTATGTGGTGTCCAAACAAGATGTGCTATTTTTTTCTTCATTTATTTTTCAAAAGATAGATGATAGAAAATATTTCACCATAGATATTTGGAAGGTTTCTCTCTCCATCTTAAATGATCATTGTCTCCAAGTATCGATAGTGGATTTATACTTTGTATGAGCCTGAGACTATCCTTCTTTTTGTGGCACTTATTTTATTTCATCATTAAGCTACGCTAGCCAACATCCTTTAGGTTTTAGGACCTCACTCCATTTGGGTCTTGAAATCCCTGTTGGGTCTCCCAATAGGTGAAAATAAAAATTTAATAAAGAGAAATAACTAAAGACTTCCTCCTTACCATTTCTATAGTAAGGAAAGGTTCAATCCAAAAATAAATAAAAATAAATCCTTTATAAAAACAACACTTTCCAAATAGCACTTTTCCAAAATGTACATATTTCAATCTCATCTAACAATCTTCATGATTGTTACATGTAGGATCATTTCAAAATAAAAATTAACAATCATATTTTCAAAAAGCACAAATGAACATCCTTCATTCAATATACCCAAATTTATTGAATGAAGATTTTATTTTCAAAATAAAATCAACAATCATCTTTTCAAAAATAAAATCAACAATTGTTTTTTCAAATAAAAATCAACAATCATCTTTTCAAAAATAAAAATCAACAATCATATTTTTAAAAAGTACAAATGAACATCGTTCATTCAATATATCCAAATTTATTGAATGAAGATTTCATTTTCAAATAAAATTCAATAGTCATCTTTTCAAAATAAAATCAACAATCATATTTTCAAAAAGCACAAATGAACATCCTCATTCAATTTATTGAATGAATATTTCTTTTTCAAAATAAAATCAACAATCACTTTTTCAAAAATAAAATCAACAATCACCTTTTCGAAAACAAAATCAATAACCACCTTTTCAAAAAGCACATATTTGAAAGTTAACATCCTCTTTCAATATACCCAAATTTATTGGAAGAATATTTCATTTCCAAATAAAATAAAATCATAACATTGAAATTCCATTTCAACATATCTTACATATGTTGAAGTTAGAATTTCTTTCTTTTCAAAAGTATAAATTTGAAAATAAGCTTCTTCATTCAATATATCCAAATGTGTTGGATGGAGGTTTTATTTTCAAATAAAATTAAACCATTTGAAATTCTACTCAACATATCTCACATATGTTGGAGTTAGAATTTCTTTCTTTTCAAAAAGCAATAATCACACACACAATAAAATTTCATCTTTGAAAATTAAAACATAATTAACTCCCCTTTGACATACTCAAATTTGTCAAATGAGAGTTTCACTTTCCGAAATAAATTTGGATCCCTTATTTAGTATACCCAAATTTTCTAAATAAAGATTCTCTCTTTTCAAAAATCTTTAAAAATCAAACACATTTGGATTCTTTATTTAACATACCCAAATTTTCTAAAATAAAGATCATCTTTTCAAAATCAAAATCATAAACATCAAACATATTTGGATTCTTCATTTAACATACCCAAATTTGCTAAGTGAAGATTCTCTTTTTAAAAATCAAAACATCAAAACATGAAACACAATTGGACTCCTTATTTAGCATACCTAAATTTGCTAAAATATAGATCCACTTTTCAAAAATCAAAAATCAAGACACACTTGTATTCTTCATTTAGCATACTCAAATTTTTTAAGTGAAGATCCTCCTTTCAAAATCAAAAAAATTAAAAAAACAAATTAAAACACATTTGTATTCTACATTTAGCATACTCAAATTTGCTAAAATAAAGATGCTATTTTCAAAAATCAAAAATTAAGACACACTTGGATTCTTCATTTAACATACTCAAATTTGCTAAGTGAAGATCCTCATTTCAAAAAATCAAAAAATCAAAAAATATTTGGATTCTTCATTTAGCATTGCTTAGTGAAGATCCTCTTTTCAAAATCATAAAAACTAGACAAATTTAGATTCTTCATTTAGCATACACAAATTTACTAAGTGAAGATCCTCATTTCAAAAATCAAAAATTAAAAACACATTTGGATTCTTTATTTAGCATACCCAAATTTTCTAAGTGAAGATCCTCATTTTAAAATCATAAAAATTAAACACATTTGAATTTTTCATTTAGTATACTCAAATTTGCTAAGTAAAGATCCTCTTTTCAAAAATCAAAAATTTAAAAAACAAAAATCAAAACAGACTTGGATTCTTCATTTAGCATACCCAAATTTGCTAAGTGAAGATCCTCTTTTCAAAAAATCAAAACAAAATAAAACATTTGGACTTTATTTAGCATACACAAATTTGCTAAGTAAAAATTCCAAACTCAGTCATGATTCACAAACATGCAAAAGAAGAAGAAAATTATTTTCAAACAACTCATTTAGCATACCCAAATTTACTAAATGAGACATTCCAAACAAAAGCAATTCACCCTTTATTTTAACATACTTAAATTTGTTAAATAAAGGGTCCCCAAACAATCAAAAATCAAATTCAAATATGAACCAATGGAAGCATCAATCTCTTCAAAATATATGAACCCATTTTCAACATACACATTGCCTAGCTTTAATCTTTGTATCCCAAAAGCTATGACACTATAAGATTTCTCATAAGTTGAACTTGATTTCAAGAATCAATCCACTGCAATATCTCATAGCACGACCGACATTATCCAGATGGTAGATGCGTTGTTCCATGATTCTCTCGCAGTTTGATATCACATTCGTACCCCTCCGTCTGGTGAAAGGACAAGCACTAGTGGATTTCTTAGCAACACATCCACTGCCTGTTGATTCCCCGCTTAGTGACGATCTCCCTGACGAACAAATCATGAACTTAGGGGAGGTTGACAATCATCATTGGGAGATGTATTTTGATGGTGTGGCTTCCTTTCAAAAGGAGAAGAACCATGATCTACTCTTCCAGGAAAGGCAGGGGTAGGAATAGTTCTCTTAACTCTAGACCATGATGTGATGAGATTCTCATACTATCTCTAATCCTTGCACCAACAATGAAGGCGATTGAGACATTGTGGTCTAGAGTTATCCATTACATTTATGTTAAGAGCATCAACATCTACGAGGATTCTCGGTTGGTTATCAACGATTGTTGGGTCCTACAAGGTTCTGACTAAGTTTTGTCACTACCACGGTATACCATAAATGGCCCAAATCCCTAAGGTCATCATCTACAAGGTTCCTCGAGGAGATAACGTAGTAGCAGATGCTTTGGCCAAACTTGCTAAGGAATTGACATGTTCGGAAGATGAGTTCATTCCAATAAGGGTCCAAAACAGACAAGTTCTATCCCTTATTGATGCTGAACTCATCGAGAGACTTTCTCTTGAAGGGGAGGTTGCCATTGACAATAAAGATGAGGAGTTGGATTGGATGCAACCATTCATAGATTACTTGAACACTGGCAAACTACCTCAAGAGAAATCACAAGCCTATCAGATGAGTCAGAGAGCCCCTCCTTTGCTCTCGTGGATGGCACCTTGTACCGACGGTCTTTCGAACAAATGTGGTTACACTGTTTGGACAAAACAAGCCGTAGGATCATGTGAGGTACATTCGGTCTTTGTGGAGTGCATCGGTCAGTTTGAAGATGAAAGATCAAGAGACTAGGATATTACGGCCGATGATTATGCGCATGGGCGTAGAAGATGCTAATGTCGTACATGTGGTCCTACATCAACCACCCAACATTCATCCTACATTGGCCTCATGACCATTTGAGTGTTGGGGTACTGGTATATTGGGTCCTCGATCCTCCTTCTTTCAAGGGGCATCGGTTCATCCTAGCTGCCACCGGTTACTTTTCCAAGTGGGCGGAAGCAATCCCACCAGAGAGGTCACAGCTCAGCATGTGCTCCAGTTTTTCAGGAACCATATCGTATATAGGTTCGAGGTGCATCAACAAATTATATCTGATAATGGTATCACATTCAAGAGCACCAAGATCAATAGCTTTGCTAAGAGACATAATATAGATTGGAGATACTCCACCATCTACTATCCTATGGCAAATGGCCTAGCAGAAGCATTTAACTGAACTCTCATCAAATTACTAAAGAAGATACTAGATGACAACAAGAGATAGTGGCATGAGTAATTGGTTGAAGCCTTGTGGGCCTACTGCACCACATATAGAACTCCAACTCAATCTACCCCATTCTCCTTAGTGTATGAGTCCGAAGCCATTCTACCATTAGAAGTTCAACTCCTATCACTAACAATAGCAATGGGTAGAAAAATCACTACAAAGCAGAATGCCAAGTTGCGGTTAGAAGAGCTCGGAGGGTTGGAGGAGAGATGTCTACGGCCGTGCCAAAACCTCGAGTTGTACAAGGCCAAAATGATTCAAGTTCACAACAAGCTAGTCCACCCTAGAACTTTTCAAGTATGAGAGCTTTTCCTAGTTCTAAGGAGACCAATTGTTTCCTATCAAAAGATGGGAGGCAAGTTTGAACCCACTTGGGAAGACCCTTTTGTCATAGAAAAGGCCTACCAAGGAAAATCTTATCAGCTTATTGATTGTAAAGGGGAACACCTGATGCTTCCAATTAATGGGCTCTATTTGAAGAAATATTACCCATAAAAACATGTTTGAAAGCAATTATCATCAAAATAATAAAATTTTATACCAATTCATCAAAATCTTCTCTTCATTCGAAGTGTTGTTTGCTTGACTTGTGAATCTGCCACGACGTGTTTAGGGTAGGTGTAAGAGAACCCAAGAGGCATCCTATCCCTCTTTCACAAAATGAGCACAAGCAAACACAATTTCCCAATGCTACTAGAATAGGAGTGAGAGAACCCAAGAGGCATCCTATTCTGACTAGCATAACTAAGTTAGGTGTGAGAGAACCCAAGTGACATCCTTTCTTAGTGGGATCACAATTGCCATTCATGGCACCATTTCATCAATTCCCCAGCATATTTTAGGATAAGAGTGAGAGAACTCGAGAGGCATCATATTCCTTCTAACACAAACACCAACAAAATCAAACACGTATCTTTTATCTCAAGCTATTTTGATGTGGGAGCAAGCCCTCTGGCACTTACTCATTAGCTACTCTAGGTCGGGTTAACATGCTACCTTGCTAGTATGTCACCCCAGTGGTCACTTGTCTGGTGAATGTGAGTTCCCATGCTTTCTTCCTGACTTAACCATTACAAACCAATGAGCATCTTATTAGTTTGGTATACTTCACTGCCCAGCCAGTAAGCTACCTCATGTTGATTTTGTTTAAGAAGATGTGAGTCCCCGCACTTTCTTCTTGAACTAACCATCAGGTCGAGTATATTTTAGGTTTAGGTTAAGTCCCCAGGTTCCTTTCCTCTTGACTACTTTTGAGTCTAAGTCCCCTAGTGGCATTCACTAGTGGCATCATCGGATAACACTTGTCGGGCAGTTCTAGCGTCGGTTCCTCATGGGAGGATGTGAGTCCCATGCTTTTTTCTAGGCGATTGTTGCAAACTGATGGGCACCTTAGGTTGGTTGATGCTCTCTATACTGACATCGACTCACCTGGTGGATACACCACTCTTGGCATATGTGAGTCTCTGTGCTTTCTCCTTGAGTTGGCTATCGAATACCAATGCAAATTATCTTCTCTAGGATTTTGGATAAAGCCCTTAGTGACGCCTCTCCTTGTGGGCACTCTACTTGGATCACATCCTTTGTGACCCCATTTAGATACTACCTAGGTTACTCTTGGATTGAACAGTCCCCCTTTCCTAGTAGCCACCCTTGTGGTTGGAGAATTTATTCAGCCGATGCACAGATTCTCTCTTGGTTCAGTAAATTTGAGATAGGTCTAGGTTGATATAAGCTTCTTCTCAATATGATCCCTCACAAACCAGGTCCACGATACAAACAAAATAAATAAATAATTTAATTCACTTGTGGATTAGGAATTACCTTTCCCGGGCATCTATCTTTAGGGCAATGTCGAAAACTCCCTATAAGAATTTCACCGCTTGAGTTGAGATAAGTCAGAAGACTCTCTGTCACCCTTAGGTTGGGTTCAATCTATTTTTCCACAAATAGGTTGCCCCGATAATCATTTCACTTTGGATGATGTAATTCTACTACACATTCTTTCTAGCATGACTGTCGCAAACTAACGGGCAGCCCTTAGTTGGGTTGACATGTTACCTCGCTAATGTGTCATCCCAATGGTCTTTATTCAGGAAAGATGTGAGTCCCTATGCTTTCTTCCCTGAATTAACCATTGTAAACCAAAAGACACCCCTTTGGTTGGATAGTTCTCCCCTCGGCCAGTAAGCTACTCCCTTTGGATTAATAAATCTAAGCTAGATCAAGAATAACACAGCCCCTACTCAGTGCAGTCCATCGTAAATCGATGGGATCCATAAAAAATAGTTTTAAATGAAATTAATTTTGACTATCTTTGAGCTGATTTAAGTCCCCTAATGACATTCACTCAATAGTCAGCCCTAGCTCGGGTTCGATTTGTTGCACAAGCAATTGATCACCCTAGTAGTTCCTTATTTTGGAAGATGTGAGTCCTTGCGCTTTCTTCTTAACTTGATCATTGCAAACCAAAAGGCAACTCCTTTGGTTGGATAGTCCTATTATATGGTTGGTAGTTTTTCCCTTTGGATTGGTAAATCTAAGCTAGATCAATGCCAACATGACCCCTACTCAGTGCAGTCCATTGTAAACTAATGGGATCTATCAAAAATAATTAAACATGAAATTAATTTTGACTATCTTTGAGCTGATTTAAGTCCTTTATCGGCATTCACTCAATAGTCAACCCTAGGTTGGGTTCGATTTGTTGCACAAGAAACTGATCACCCCAGTGATTCCTTATTTTAGAAGATGTGAGTCCTTACGCTTTCTTCTTAACTTGACCATTACAAATCGAAAGGCAAGCCCTTTGATTGGATAGTCCTACTATGTGATTGATAGACTACCTATTTAGATTGGTAAAAGACCAAGGCCAACACGGCTCAGTCTATCCATTTACCGATGGGATCCATCAAAAATAACTAAAAAAATGAAATTAATCTTTGACTATCTTTGAGTTGATTTAAGTCCCCCAATAGCATTCACTCAATAGTCAGCCTACGGTTGGCTTCAATCCTCACCAATGGATCACCCCAGCAACTGATCCCTACTTTGGGGGATGTAAGCCTACTACACTTTCTTCCTAGTACAACTGTTGTACATCGAAAGGCAACCCATTTGGTTGGATAGTCCTATTGTGTGGTTGGTAGACTTCCTTTTTGGATTGATAAATCTGAGTTAGGCCTAGGCCAACATGGCCCCTACTCAGTGCGATCCATTGCAAACCAACAGGGTCCATCCCAAAATCCAAAATTTTAAAAAAATCTGAAACAAATTCAACACTCCTCCTTTGGTGGAGTCAAACTAAACAAACAAAATAAAATCCAATCAACCTCCCTCAGTGGAGTCAAATCAAATAAACATTCAAAAAATCAAAATAATAAAAATAATCAAAATAATCAAATCAATCAGCTTCTCCTCAGTGAGATGTAAATCTTTCTAGTTCCCCTAACAGATCTCGAATTCTAATCCCCATCAGATTTCACAACCTCTTGTCCCCAGTGGATGACTTTAACTTGTTGCCCTAGTGGAGAGTTCACATTTTCATCCCTAGTGGAACACCAAATCCTAAATCAATAAATCAAATCAAATTTCTCCCCAGCGAGACTCAAATAAAATCATACCTCTCATCCCCTAGTGGATGACTTGAACATTTTCCCTAGTGGAAGGTTCACATACTCAATCCCTAGTGGATTCCTCCTTCACTCTCTTATATCTTTGACATGAGTAGAGTCACATTGCACTACGCTCTTGATACCTTCTACACCTTGGGTTGGGAGTAGATCATTTTAGTGCTTGTGATCGTTTGGTGTTGTTGATCACCTCAGTCAACACCAATACATGCGGTATGCCTTGTCAATCACACCACACCTATTGGGCCCCCTTTGTTAACCTCATTTTTAGAATGAGCTCTCAACCTCTCCATCTTAGACATAGGACTCCTCTTAGACACTAAGAGTTCCTTAGTCTTAAGACACTTCTAGTGATTAGATGAACATTCAACTAGAGACTTAGAAGAGTTAGCCATAAATAGGTCTTGCCTTGGGGTGTTAGGATAACATACCTATACCTTAAACCAAATCCTTACTTCCTTCTTTCAAGTCAAACTTCAAATTCAAATCAACCTCAAATCATAATCAACTTCAAATCCAAATCAACTTCAAATTCAAATCAACTTAAAATCCAAATCAACTTCAAATCCAAATCAACTTCAAACTCAAACCAATTCCAAATCAAATCTCAAATCAATTCCAACTTAATTGATTTTGTCAAACCTTAAATTAATTCCAATAGATTTTCTCAAATCATGAATCAATTCCAAATGATTGACAATCATGATCAATCTAAATCCAAAATCTTTCTTAAGCCATTTCGATTTCATTTTATGGACTTAGCCTAAATTAAATTCAAATCACTTCAAATTCAAAAAATTTTATCATAACCCATTTATATTCTCATTTATATTCACAAATATAAATGAAATATAAATTCAAATACCCAAAACCAATTCAAAACTCAAATTCAAATCTAACCTAAATCCAACCTAAACTCTCTCAAGTCAAATTCTTGAACTTAGCCAAATCAAACTCAAATCAATTCAAACCTTTAGATTTTTTCTTCAAACAATCAATCCTTCAATCATAAACCAAATTCAATCATAAACTTCAATCATCAAACCAAAACTAAATTCAATACTCAAAAAATCAAACTATGTTCATCCTTTGAACATGAAATTGTCAAATGAATCAAAACCCATTTGACTCCAAATCACTTGCAAATGGATTTATATTTCAATCATAAGTCCATATGTGAGTTTAACCAAACTTGAATCAAGCCTTGATCAAGTCAATTTGACTCACTTGACCCAAAGTGACCTAAAACATCTTTTGAGCCAAATTCTAATCTTACCCAAATTGGATTGAACTAAGCCCCCTCTAAGCCTCATATTATGAGCAAAAATCATCATAAGATGATCAATCACTCAAATTGGGTCAAACCAAGTCAAACATAGCCTTTGACCAAGTCAACACTTAACTTAAATGAAATTCAAACAAGCCAAAATCCAATATAGGCCAAATTGATTGAAACTATTGATCAAAACCAATCCATGATCAATGATTGAACTTGGCCAAGTCATCATTTGAGACAAACCTAGACCAATTGGCCACTTGACCTAAGTTGACCCAGTTGACCTAAAAAGTCAAAATGTGTCAAATCTTGATCTAAGCCAAATTGGTTACAACCAATGAGTCAAATTTATTTTAAGTCACTTGTTGAACTTGTGAAGCTTGGCCAATTGACCATGAACCCAACTTGACCTAAAAGGTCAAATCAATTTGAAACTTAACCAAACAAAATTGATTGAAACTAAAGCTTGCAAAATATTTCAAATGACCAAGCCTAAACCAATCCATGACCTAACCCAAGGTCAAATGAGTCAAATTGGTCAACTTGACCCATTTGACCTAAGTGAACTCAAATAAACCAAAGCCAAATATAAACCAAATTGAACCACTCCAAATGGTCATATGAACTTGACCTATGTTTTGACCCAATTTGACCAATTGGTCAACTCAATTGACCCAATTTTGACTTAAATGAGTGAACTTGAACCAAATCATATCAAATAAACTCCAAATTCCTTGAAAATTGGCACAACCCATTTTTCAGTTATTCCAAATATGTCCAAATCAAAGTCAAAGCCAAATGACCATTTTACCCATAGGTCAAAAGGCAACCTATGGTCAAATCGACTTAGAATTTGGTCAATTCATTTTCATGGCCACTTGGCGTCTTAGTGGACCATTTGCACACCAAAGGAGATGGTGCACATGACCCAATGGGTTTGGGTCAGCAAAATCCAACCTAAGGCCAAAACCGACCACTCCACTCAAAATTATCCACATGGATCACCTCCTCCACTCATTTTAACCCATGTGCACCTCCACACTCCAACTCCTCTACCAAAATTGAACCACATGGAGCTCATAACAACCAAAACAACCTATTCAGTCAGAGCAATTTGATCAAAATGGCAATAAGGCTCTTGGCCGTCTAATCTAAGTAGGGGGAGATATACTCCCCATCATTCCAATTTAATTCAACTCTATTGCATTTGATTGAGCTCAGAGGATCAAAGGTAAGCACCCACAAGCTTCCTTAGGAATTCCTAAGCTCATTCCATTTCTTTCCTCTCAATTTTTCTTAAGACAAAAATAGGGGAGGTAGGAGAAATTTTTAACTCACTCATGACTCCACCAAAGTCCAATTGCTTTTGCAAGCACCATCTGGGAGGCAAGTAGAGTTCATCCAAAGCTTCTCCTAAGTCTCCAAGCCACAAGAAGCCTCACCTAGACCAAAGCTGCAAGCCATTGAAGCAAGCTTTGGTAAATTGAAATATCCACTACAAATTGAACCTTCATAGGTGTCTCTACTAGACAAAGCTACCTCAATAGTTGAAAGCACCGATATCAGGAAGTATGGATTAAAATCGAGCTTAGGTTGAAAATTCTTTGGTTATTTGTGAAGGGAATTGTAATCCTATTAAAATTCCACCGTTAGATCTTCTTCTCTATGATTCTTGATGGTGTGGGTTGAATCCTAGCCTAATTCGAGCTCAAGTGAGCTCGGATCAAGACATGGAGGATGGACGGTCTCCATCTCCTATAGGCAAAGGCAGGGATGAATCATGGACCATCCATCTCGCATGTTTTGGATGGATGGTTCTGACTAATCCACATATATTCATTGATTATTTCCTTTAGAGCCATGAGTTTTATCATGACTGTCCAATCCTTGATCGGACGGCCAAGGAGAAAGCGTGTAGCGCTACTGGGTGACGTGGCATGTGATTTGAAAACTTAAATAACGAATCCCATTGCACCACATGGAAAGTGCACGCCATGTCGTCCACGCATTAAGGATTAGTTAATTAATTAGGGTTATTTAATTATCCCTTAATCACTAAAACTTCATAAATCCATATTTAAATATAGAAAAATAAAACAAATATAAATAAGGGGTTCATTTTAAATATAATTCAGTGAGGAATAATATAAATTTGTTTCTAATTGATTTTGAATAGTGAATTTTGTTTTAATCAAGGTTTAAGTAAAAGCTTAATAACCCAATTATTCATTATTAATTAATTCCAAACTTCTCAAGCATGTTTATTGGGACAACTTTTGTGTCCCCTAATTTTCATGGAATTTATTAATGAGTTAATTAGGGAAATCAATTAATGAATCCATAATCACTCTCTTAATGTAATTGAGAGTAATTAAGCATGGGAACAATGGTTTAATCACTTAATTAAGATAATTAAACATTATTTAAGTGATTTATGGAATGGGTTTGGGGTATTTTCCCTAAGTTATTCCTTAAACCCTCTTTCTTCCTTAATCTAATTAAAGATTAATCCACTAATGATCTACTCAATTAGCTTAATCAAAATTTCAAAATTAATCTGAACTTAATCAATCTCTTTTTGGGTAGATCCTTAGGTGTTCAAAAGCCTAAGGTAAATTTAAGGAAATAATTTCCAACTCACATGTGTGGGAAGGTCATGAAAGTACTTAATTAAACCCTTTAGCTTAATTAATCAATAATTATGAGTCAATTGCATTAGGCCCCTTTCTTTTCTAGGTGCATTGCTGATTTAAATTTCATATGATTGCATATCATATGTTGGCTCATAATTGTTAGGTTAAATTAAATTGGTGTATGTAAGGGGTGAAATTTGGACTTATTTGGTTTCGGTTTGGGTTTTGATACAACCGAATAAACCAAACATTATTTTGAAAAATTGAACCACCAAATTAAATTAGCCCAAAAATCATATAACCGAACCAAATAAAGAATTATAGTTCGGTTTATTGATTTTCCTAAACCAATTATAGTGACAAATTAAAAAAAAGAATTTTAAAGTTAACAAACAATGAAACAAATAATAGAGAAATTTTATAACTAAAGTTACTAAACTACATGTATACATATTGATACAATGTAAATATGTAATGTAAATAGTTTTCATATTGATACAATTTATGAATGTAAATATGAATGTACAAATAATGTAAAATAAAATTATAAACAATTAACAAAGAAAGAGAAAAAAATAGTACAAGTGTACAAGTACAACATAATTTAATTGTATTAAGCCAAATCAAATGTTAGGCCACTTTGGCACTTTCTACAGGTTGTTCATGTAAAGTAATATCTTCAATCTTCATCTCATCTTCCTATTCGGTTTGTTCCTTCAAGCATTCATAGTCATAGACAGCCTGAAAAAGAACAATTTTTAAGCAATTAGTCAATTACTGTTCACTGTTCTGAAAAATGAGCAAAGGCCTTCATGAATTTGTATTAGCAAACAAGACGGGCAAGTGCCAGTGTCAAAAAAGTGGGGACTGAAAAATTTGGTGGTCCTCCGGACTCGAAGGTTGGCAAACAAGTAGCAATCCCATATAAGATAAGTATCACCAACAAATGCCTAGCAAGGGAATGCACAACTAATAACATCCCTATGTCATCTGGCGGTTTAATATAGCAAAGAGCGGATAAGTATCACCAACAAATGCCAACATAGCAAGGGAATGCACAACTAATAACATCCCTACCCAGATGAAACATCTTAGTCACATCCACCTTATTAATACTAGCAGGTAAATATACATCAAACATGTACCACAACTAGGTTACTTGCAGATTGAAGATATTACTTTACGGATTGAAGCAATCACCTTGATGTAATAAAATGTAAACCATAGTAAACAAGCAGACAACTAGCGGGTAAATCCATACGATAGCCTCGAGATAATGAGGTTAACCACATGGAAATCATCAGAACAAAAGGCCAGGTATGAATCCAATTATCCAAACACAATATCCTACCAGCTGGACATATTAATCCAAAAAACTCATTCAACATATAAGTAAAAAAATCCCTACCCAAATGAAACCTCTTAACATTAAAAATGTGGAATTCCATCTTGTAGGAACATCTAAGCATATGCTAATATGTTTATTTTTCAATTTCAATGCATTCTTTAAATTTAACGGTGATTGAATATATCTTACGCTTCTTGACATGATTAGATATCTCTCTTTTGGTCATCTTGCAAGTTAACAATGTGAGCTATGCATCTCATATGTAAGCGCATCTAATACTACCTCCCCTTTTGCCAAATTTTTTTTGTAGGTGCATGATGATGCCATTATTAGAACTTGCATTATCAACAGTCATAGTAAAAATTGCTTCAATCTCCCAATCTACAAGACACTTCTCAACTTGTTGACCCAGTAATTCTCCCCTATGACTATAGATTGGACAAAAGTTTATAACTCTTTTATTGAGTTTCCAATCATCATCAATAAAATGTGCAGTGATACACATATAGTTAATGAATTGACGTCCAAGTATCAGTAAGACAAACTCGTGACTTTTGAAAAGATTTTTAAAATTGCTCTCTCATCCTGATAAAATTTAAAGCAATCACGTGTCAATGTCCACCGTGAAGGTATTTGAAACATTGGACAACACTAAGACATGAAATGTTTAAACCCCCAACCTTCTACATGCTTGAAAGGTAATTCATCTGCAATAACCATCATTGCTAAAGCTTTCCTTACATTTTCTTGGTCAAATCTCCATGCCTTAAGACTTGAATGCTCCTCACCTTTACCACTAAATTGAAATGCAAGTTTAGTTTGATTTGGTTCATTTTAATAGATTCTTCTAACACAAAGAAAGATGTGCCCTTAAGTTTGAAGTGCATTAATCTTTGATCACCGGATATGATTTCCCACAATAATTATACTTACTCATTTTTTTCTCCTTCCTCAAGATACCTCACAAAGTGATCCCAAACTTCGATCTAGGTCTAGAGCTTTTCTTTTTTTTTGAAATGGGTGGTTTCATCACGACACTAGCATCTCCGTAAGTTGAACTTGTCAATCGGTCATAGCTCTAGAGGAACTAATGTGTTTGAACTATCTCCAACTTGTGATATGTTTTTACTTCTAGAATAAAAAAAATTAAATAAATTAAAAAAGAATTAAAAAAACATGCTTTAATAAATTACATCAACAAAACTTATTTCAATTAAAGAACACTTTGATGCTACAATATTGAGAAGAAAAAAAGACATGAATCGTATAATTGAACAATGTTAATTCATGTGAATCATGTTAACAAATTGTAATGCTCAATCAGCTCAATCATCCATCTAGCAATGTATCCCAAATATTATAATATAATGTCACATTACTCAACATTACCATTCAATATTGTTTTTATTAAAGCCATCCCAATAAATCAATTTGTATTACTTGCATAGTTGCATTTAAAAAACACTAAGATAAAAAAAACATCATAAGGCTTACTTTATTTTTCCAAGACATGTATCTACAGATCTACCGATCTACATACTACATGTCATACTAGAATGAAGCATAAAACCGATTATCCTTGAGAGTTGAGCATGAGATAGTCGATAAGTTCAAATCATATGTTATACTATAATGTTGATAGTGATAGAATGAGCCAATGATGTAAAGACTAAAAAGCATGTAATTCCACATTAGCACTTAGCTTAGCATGTTCATACTTCATAGGCAGTAAGTAGTAGCACAGTAACCGCAGTAGACAAACACAATTACACAAACTTCATAGTAATCGCCAAAATTTATTTTTTTTCTTTATCAATAAGAAAAAAAACTTCCAACTAAAACATGATAGATAGCATAATACCCTAAACCATCAACAACCAACAAAGTCCACGCATGACCAATCACAATCACACACAGCTCACAAGTCACAATAAACCAAACAATAAATCAAACTGGCCACACAGCTCAACAAAATTTCAACAAAGGAAGGAGTAGAGAGAGAGAGAGAGAGAGAGAGTTGAGATAATGTGATTTTCTTCTTACCGTATCGTTACTCTCAAAGAATAAAGTCCATGGACGACACAATCACAATTCACAGCTCACAAATCACAATAAACCAAACCGACGCTATCGAATCTAATCGCCACCCATCAATCAAACATTCAAACCATCAACAAAATTTCAACAAAGGAGAGAGAGAGAGAGAGAGAGAGAGAGAGAGAGGAGTTGAGATAATGTGATTGCTTCTACCTCTGCTGTTACCTCTCAAAGAATAAAGTCCACAACACTACACGGACGACACAATCACAATTCACACAGCTCACAATAAACCAAATCGACCCATCACATCGTTTCTCCCCAAAATCAATCAAACATTCAAACCATCAACAAAATTTCAACAAAGATAGAGTAGAGAGAGAGATAGAGATAGAGAGAGTTGAGATAATGTGATTTAGTTCTTACTACCCTCTCAAAGAATCAAAAGACTTAAATTCAAATCGATGGGAAGAGTGAACGTGAAGAGTGAAGACATAAGTCACGTAACTTAGGTAGATGTAGCTATCGATTATCCCAAGATCCGCTAGGGCAAAAAAATAAAAAGGAAGGAGAAGTCGCCGCAAATAAAAGTGACGAAAAGCTAAAGCCCAAAAGATCGAGTCGAGATTCGAATCGCAAGAACCGAACTGCCCGGAATGCCAATGCCTTATGCCCTAGTCGAGACTCGAGACTCTCCATCCTCGAAGAAGTGTATGGCATCGACGGCGCATCGCCATCGAAGAGTCGAGGAATGAACACTCTGAACTCCGAAGCGTCTCTAAGTAAATCGAGATGAGATGAGAGGCAAACAAAATAGGCTTGAAGTCGAAGGCCCGACGGCCCCGGCCCCCAACCTAATCTATAATCGAAATAAATCAGTTTAACCGTAAAACCAAAATTTAATAACTTAAAACCAACCAAAAACCATAAAACCGTATTAACCCATAATTTCAACCAAAAACCAAATAATGAATAAAAAAACTGAACCAAACTGACCAATTAACATCAGTTCGGTTCAGTTTTTCAGTTTGAACTGTCTAATGCACACCCCTACTTACACCTTAACCTAAACAAAACATTAAAATTAATCTAATGGCTGTAAAATTAAACTAAATCAATTCACATGTGGGAAAATGGGTTAGGACCTACAAACTTTTCACACTTCCTAAATCAAATTCAAAACAAAAATAAAAATCTCTTTAAGAAATGTTGATTCTCTTTAAATGATCTTATTTCATAAGATTATCTTTAGGAATTAATTAGGGTGAATGAAGTCACATGCTTACATCACTTTATTTCTTTCCAAGCATGCTAAATGTTATGTGCCATATGAAAATCATGCATTCATATATTTTGAAAAATAAAATTAAATGAAATGTTTCATTTATGTCAAATTGCATGTTTGGGCTAAAGTAAGAATATGAGTGGCTATTATCACTATTAAAGCAAAAATTATTTTTAAAACTTATAAATAAAATATTACAAATGAAGGTATGCTACTTATAAATGCTTATAAGCTTGCTATGATTATAACATAAAATATGTTATCTGGTTTTCTTCTCTTTTCTTAACATGGGTTTGTATAGGATTTGCAAAGTGTATAGTTCATTTGAAAAGAAAATAATACTTGCTTAAATCCATTCCTATGCACTCTCATGTCATGAATTAAGAAGGATCCTCACATTACACATGTAAATTAAACAACCAAAATCAAATAAACAAACAAAAATCTTTTGCATGATTCTTCATCAATTTTTTTTTTGAACATGCACATGTATTTAAGAAAAGTGGTATATTAATCTGACATCGGTTTTAAGTTTAAAGGCCTAAGAAGGTCTTATACCCCTAGTATAGAAAATAATGTCACTGCACTAATTTATGTCTTTCATATATATAAATGTGCATTTGATTAATGGATAAAAGAATCCTCTTCTACTTAATAAAATCATTCATGGAATATTCAAATTTTCCTAAACAACATCTCTTTGCATTCATCATTAAGGTGTGCTAAGATTTGCATTTACATGTATAGCTATGCTAGGATCATTTCATGCATGGTATAAATGTTGGAAAGAAATAAAAGGTTATGTGTTTTGTGATAGTAATTCACCTTAATTAATCTTAAAATGCCTTTCTAATTGGATAGGTTTATTTAGAGAAAATATAAACTTAAGATTAATTAAAATACATAATAAAATATTCACTAAAGAAAATCACCAATGAATCTACCTTAAAATTTACTTAAGGTAGCGAGGAAAGAGATGTTCTCATCTATTTTCCTCTCTTTACAACGCTTACTAATTAAATATAGGTTCATTCAAACAAAATCAAATCATCAAATGAAATTAACAAATCAACTTAAATAATCACTTAAATGAAACCACCCTCTAAGTTGAATCCTTCACTCTTAGAAAACTATAACCTTAAAGCCTAACTAAGACATGCCACACAGCCTAAATAGCACATTAGGCTAAGTCACAATTTCTCAGATATTAGATGCATGGTTTGATGCTTGATTTTATTTTGTGATGTAATGTTTGAGATGTTAGTGTATTAGACTGATGAAAGGATGATCTTAGTCTAATCATTATCTTTTGTGGGATAGTGCTTAAGAGTAATGTAATAAAAATATAAATATTTTTGTTGTGCGGCTCATACCTCTAATAAGCATAATCCAAAATTGGCCAGACGGACTTTACCCATGTGTGGGGTGCAAAGTCTAATTTATTCATATACATGCTTGGACTGTGGTATATTTAGCTAATCTCTATTTTATAGTTAGATTTACTTTCCTTTTTCATATAATTTTGTAATTAAGATTTGAAATGAATGTTATGGGGGATTAAGATGGATATTGGTCATAAGACTATGTCTTATGCACCATGTGAAGCCTTTGGAGCAACCACATTCCAACCAACTAAAAGACGAAAAGAAAAGAAAGAAAGAAATAAAAAAATGAAGAAATGAAGAATGAAGAATGAAGACCTCCCATAACATGATTTTTTTTTAAATTGTAATTAATTCATTTGTAATCTAGGTTTTATGAGGGTAGAGCTCAGCTACCTACATTTCTTTTTGATTTTGTGCGGTGGAGTCTGACCACAAAGGCCTTTTATTCTTTTGCACTAACTTTATAAAATTATTCGATGTTTGTTTAGCTTGTGCATTAATCCAACATGTTTTTCCTAGTTTCTTTCTTACTTTGATGAATGGCCCGGATGTGATTAGGCTCTTAGGGAAAAATAAATTTTCTATCCAATTAATCAACTCAAAATTAAAAATTAACAACTCATAACCTCGCTGAAGCAGGTTATAAATCAAGATAAAGATTTAAGTGACTAAGTGTGTCCTCATAGTAGGGTGATGGAGTATTTAGAATCCTAATGATTCGATCTTATAAGGAATGTGAGGTTTGGAGCAAAGGTGGAGGGATAGAGGGAGTAGGAAAAGAGGAGATGAAGGCGTGGGATATGGGGTGGCACCGAATGCATTTGGTGGCAGGGCGAGGGGTCCACAGCATGTGGAAGATGGAGCTATAGAGGTAATTAAATAATAATTATTATTATAAAGATTTCCAATACATATAACATAATTCTTATATATTTATATATCTAATAACTAAAATTAAATATTTAATTATTTAACATTTTTTATATTTGAAAAATTAAGTTTCACTTTTAAAATAAATGATGATAATATTATATATATATTTTTTTCTAATAATAATAAGAATAATAATATGAATTTTTAGTTTAAAAGTTAAGTTTCACTTATCTATCTATCTAAATAAATAGGAATAAATAAACATTATGCAAATGAGTTTTTAACAATTCATAAGTGATCTTATTCACTTATATAGAACAAAAGATAAAAGCAATGATTCAATAATCACATTTTTTATATTTTTATTAAATTAAATTATTAATTAACTAAATAAATATATATTTTATGATCATCACTCAAAAAAAAAAAATAGAGGAAATAATTGTATATTAATTAGAACTAAACCTGAAAAAATAAAATACAATAATTAATAATCACTAAATCATTCTAATTTCCAAATGTCTTAATATGTAAAATTGTAGATATGTACACTAATTATATATATATATATATTTTTTTAAATTAGATGCATGTGATGGATTTTGTGATCCTTTGCATCGGACGGTTCAGTGAAGTGCCAAATATCCCAATACTTCCAAAAGATAAAGGTCCAATGGCCTTTAATGGTAAGGTCATACATTCAATGGATTACTCTAAAATGGATAGCACAAATGCTACTGAATTGGTGAAAGTAAAACGAGTTACTATCATTGGTTTTCTCAAATCAGCATTAGACATAGCTTATATTAATGGTAATAGTCTTTTCTACTATTCATCAAATAATATTATATGATCATAATGTTATAAATTTTATACATATAACTATTGTAATAAATAAATAAATAATAATTTTATTCTAATTTGCCAAATTACATGTAATCTTTTCATTTATTAGATATAATGGCCATTTTATACATTTTATATTTTTATTTACCTTCTGTAAGTTCTTTACTTTTAACATGAAAATTCTAATGTATTTGCTTTCAATGAAATTACAATACTCAAATAGTAAAGTCACTCATCCACCTGAGCATCCTCTCTGCAACATACAACTATTGCATCTAAAAAAAAGGAGGAAAGGTCTAACATATTTGTTTGTTCAATCATTAAGTTTATTGTTCTTTGATGTCATGAACTATGTGAATGGCAAGAAGTCTCAACAATTATATATGCAAGATAGTATCTTATCAAACAAAAAAAAAAAATGGAAGAAAACAATCATTAAAAATACAATATAAAAAGGCAATTATTATGTGAAATTTCCTTGTATGAAGAGGAAGGGAGCTTATGCAATCAAAAGCCTCATTGTAGTTTCATTTATACAACTAGAAAATTATTGCAAGAACATATATTAAAAATAGAACCATAAAGGCTTTTAAAATTTCAACTAATGTGCTTATCAACAGGGCCTAAGTACCCATGTACATTGATAATTCGAACAAAGAGGTGGAACATATCCAATTTTGAGGCTTGGGGCATTCCTTTTGGCTACTTATATTTAAACCGTTTCTCAGAATTACTCATTCACAAGCCCGGGGAAGGACTCTTATTAAGCATTTTAGCCGCCTTACTTTCACCTTTGGTATACTTTTGACTTATTATTTCTCACCAATAACATACCAAATATATCTTTCAAATATGTGTGCCAATTTTAGAGATGGACCTTCACAAAGTTCACAGAGACTTACTTGAAGAAAACCATTCCCATGAAGAAGTAATAAGTATGGTATGGTGCCACAGCATAATTTCTTTCATGCAATATCTACTAATCAATTTTGCGTATTGCCAAACAATTTTTATAATAAAGTAGAAGGAAGTATCATCTTGAAACCTTCTAAGACCTTTGAATTCTACAAGAATGACGTCCTCATTGAAGATGAGAACACCCCGATAAAAACTGATTTGGTGATCTACGCCAATGGGTTCAAAAGCGACCAAAAGCTTAGAAATATCTTTATTTCTCCTTGGTTCCAAAAGATAGTAGCAGGAACAGAAGATATGATAGTTCCTCTCTACAGGTACTAATTATAATCACCATTATTAACTTTATTGTAAATACTTTAGGTTAGTATGAAGGCACTCATGAATGAGCTAACTTTGAGGCAGAGAGTGTATAAATCCCTAGATTCCACAGATGGCCGTCATAGGGTATTCTGAGAGCATATCAAACCTCCACACTTCAGAGATGAGGGCGAGGTGGCTTGCTTGCTTCCTTGACAATGGTTTCTTATTGCCAAGCAAAAGAATGATGGAGAAGAATATACTAGAGTGGGACAAGTATTATAAGAAATATTCAAGTAGCACTAGTCAGTGCTATCGTAGATCTTGCAACACACCTATTAACACTTGGTACAATGACCAATTGTGCAAAGATACGGGATGCAACCCTAAAAGGAAGAAAGGATTTTTTCCATAATAGATGGCTTTTTATATGAGAAGATATTTATGATTTTGGAGTGCATAGGCTTTTAAATGACTTGAAATTAAATACAAAGATCATTCAATACAATAATATTCTTTAATACCCCCTACTTAAGTTGGAGAGTGAAAAATGTCATAAATTAGTTCTTCCTTAAGACCTTATGAAAATGTTAAGGACAAATCAAGCCAACCAATAATTTTTTTTTTCTCAATTTACATGAGTCTACCTCAATATATTGTGTACACATGAGAATAGGGTTAGTTGTGATGTATTATATTACTTGATTATCACAAAGTAATAGTGTGGGAGTTATTTGTGAGGCCATTATATCTTGTAAAATGTGATGCAAAGCATATATTTGTCACAACTTGATATTATCTTCTATAGATGATTGAAAACATTTATCTATTTCTTGGATTTCTATTGAGTTACAAGAGTTTTCAAGGAAATTATAACATAGATCTTACTGTGATGCAACCTACTAAATATAAGTCACAAGATAATTTGAAATAAGTTTATTAGTGGATTCAAAGAAATGAACTTATTTAAGAGTATTTTTGATGTACATGAATATACTTATATACCTCTCTTGAAACAAGAGATTTGAACTCCTAGCAAGTTCTTACATAGTCTTTAATACAAAAGTGTTATAGAATGAATTTATTTTTATACATTTAATTCATGCAAACCTCTCCCTATTAAAAAGATATCATCAACATTAATAAGGACTAAAATAAATAACAAAATTTTAACTCATGTCAAGAGGAAATAATCAACTTTTGATGATAAAAACTAGCTTGTTAGATGATGTTGGAGAAGATACAAAGGCCTAAGGGGCTGTTTGGTTGCCTGCATTTAGAGTGTAAAGTAACCAAATATAGGAAATTTAATTTTTTGAATGTTTGGTATGGTGCAAAGTAAAATTTCAATCGTGTATTTGAAAATGCATTAGACGATTTTGGTGTATTTGGAATTCATCCAATTTGGGCGAATTCCAAATACATCGGCCAGTGCTAAAGTGTTTGCTTGCCACACCGGCCCGACCATCTACCGCCACCGTCGCCGGTCGTCACTGCCGCTGATAATCTCAAAAATATTTTACATTATATTTATTTTGCCAAACAAGAAAAAAGAATTTCATGTAAAGTAGAGTTTTCAACCAAACAAATTAAAGTAATCCAAATACATTGCATTCAGTTTACTTTAAACTTTAAATGCAGGCAACCAAACAGGCCCTAAACAAGTTAGAAACAACTCTTGATTGACTTGTCTAAGTTACTGTTGTGGACTCAAAATTTTCAGATGTCTAAGTTGGGTATCAATAAATGACTTATAGATCCTAAACTTTGCAGATAAATTTCTATCCTTAAACAAAATACTTCATAGCTCAGTGAAAGAGGTCATTATCAGAAGCACCGGATTTATATGCACATGGAACAAATATTATGCATCATCACATGCTTTCTCATGACAGCACTTCTGATTGGCTCTACTGAGAAACAATTCAAAAACAATACCTGCAGCTTGAATTTTTACAATTTCTTCTCAAAAATAGATGTCAGTTTGCTTCGACTGAGCTTTCAGGTCCTTCAGCTTCTTCAATATGTTTGCGAAGTAGTCCTGTAGATACCTTTCCAATGTGCTAATATCCTTCGAATCGACACCGATAAGTTTATACGTGTCGTTCATTGGAGCTGAGAAAACAACATCGCTCGATAGAACCTGAACAAATCTCTTGTTACAGTTTGCAGAATATATTGATTTCTTCAATTCAAATTGCATAATAATTAAGTCTTTGAAGAGTTAAATCAAAGTCTAAAGCTCTATAAATTACAAAGAAGAAGAAGAAGAAGAAAAAGAATAAGCTTTACTTTCAAGCAAGAGCATGAGTGATAGTAACTGAGGGATTTTACCTCTGAAAAGGCCAATCTATCTGCAACATCGTTTGTCCACTGAAAGAGTCTAGTGAGTTGGCGAGTCAATTTCAGAACTGAAACAGGGACAGTGGTCACATTTGCATCTTGCCCTGCAAGCCTCTCGCACAATGTTATCACCTGAAATATTACAGTAATTAAGAACAAAAAAATTTTTGTTGCTGGACTTAATCTTTCTCACAGAAAAGGGAAGAGAAAATAATATTTTAAATTTTAAAAAAAACTGTTACTTCTTTTCAAATGGAGATATTTTACATTTTGATAGGTTAAGAAAAATGAAGCCATGACTGACATTTAGCCCCAGGTGATTCGCTGCTTCCCAGTAATTTTCTGATAGCAAACTTAATTTCAGTGTTGATACAATATCTAAAATACAAGTGATGTATTAGGACATCTTAGGGCTTAAAATGTTTAATGCAAATTCCAATTATGAGAAGCACAAAATCATGAGGCACACGCAAAACTTCGCAAATTACAAAATGTTAAATATAACAGCTATTCATTACTTTCACTAAAAATCAAAAATATGGAAAGAATCGATTCCGATAACATGTATTAATCTTCTACTAGGAACAATGCTTATAAATTTAAAATAAAAAAACATGCAACAAGTTTAAATTTTTGTGATTGTTGAAACTCATTTTATCAATCTCGAATAAAATTAATCACACAATCAACTGAATAACAAAATTTAAAACATATAATAAAAGTAGAAGGAAAGAAATCACCAAGTAATAGAACTACACCTCACGCTTGTACAATGAGATAACTTCTCTCAAAAATCTTCAAGCCATCCGCTTGATCAATGAGTTAGCTCTCAGAATCAAAAAAGTATATTACATGCAACAAAAACTTTATTTATAAAAAATAGATTTTTAGCACACAAGACTAATAAAAAAATCCCAATGAAATTCCCTAATCATCAAGCAAAATAGTCATCAAAATTGATTATATGCAACAAGAACTTTATTTATAAAAAATAGAATACTAGCACACAAGACAAATAAAAAAAATCCCAATGGAATTCTGAGAGCTAACTCTTTGATCAAAATTGCATGCAACATTCACCTGATAGTAAGAATATTTCTCTTGCAATAGATAAGTTGTAAGTCGCAATCTAATAAAAAGGGCAGAGGAAGCCTAGAGTGACAAACACCAATAGAAATAGAGGAAGTCAAGAACTGATAAAACAAGAAGATTGAAGAAGAGGTTTACATGAATATGCTTGCTGGGAAATAGTCAGCTCAAATGAATTGTTCTGTTGACATTCTTTAGCACAATTGTTGTACCTTATTTAATGAAATTCATGAACATCGAGCACCTATAAGTCAATCTCTCCATCGAATAAGCGATCTCTAATATATACCATCAATAGTGATTATAAGTTTATCTTCAATGAACAAGGTCATCATGATAGTATGGGCAATACGTTGCTGATGTGTAAGATGCCAAATGCAAAGGAGCATTGTGGGAAGGAAGAAGAATCCGAAGAATTCATTGACGGTTCATAATATAAAACGAAATAAGATGCAACTTGACTTATACTATATTTTTAAAATTTTTTTGCCTGTAAATAAATCTTAATTCATTGAAGGAGCTTATATGGTTATATATTTTTTTGGTAGTAGTTTTTTGAGGCTTCCTCAAAGATTTTTTTTTTTTTAGTTAGAGGGACCATTATATTATTATTTGGTTTAATTATCACAAATCTCTTATTTGCATCTTCAATGAACTTATAATTATCATAGTTAGGATTAAGTTTTCTACAAAAACTCAAGCAAATCACACATATGATTAATAAATGGTGCAATAGATATGATGAATGCAAGCAAAATGCTAAAATACTTATATATTTTCTAATGAATAAACAATAATTAATTCCTACAAAAAAAATACAAAAAAACTCAGAAATTATATTTCATAAGTTCCATCAATTATTATTATTATTTTTTTGGCAATTAATAAACAATATAAATATGATGTATCTATTATATGAGGAAACAACCTATTTAAAGAAAAGCAATCCAAGTGATTTAAATTTCAAGTATGAAGAATTATGTAACTTTGGATTCAACTAGACCGATGGATTTTTGAATTTCATGTTTTCTTGAACAAAAATATCATAAATAAATATATGGGTATGTTGATATAGTTTAATTTTCCCAATAAATTTCTTTTATAAATAAGACCAAAAATAAAATTAATACCAATTTAAATTGTAAATGAAGAGAAAATTTTGATAAATACTTAATCATGGGCTATATTATCAACTTGTTCAAGTGGTTTATCACTTCAAAATGTATATCATTTGCTAATTATAGAATTAGAGATAAATTTGTACTCTAATTCAAGTTTAGGTTCATATATAAGTGCACATTAAGCATAAGTTCAAGTCAATAAATATGACCTAATTTAGAAATGGTGCAATTTCATATTTCATAAAATTACAATTGTAGGGTCCGAAAATTCGCCACCGACCTCTCGATTAGGAGAGTGGATTAAATGTCGGTGAAATTTTTAGAAGGTAGATGGAATAGTAGATAAAACACTACCCAGAGATTTCACCCTCATTTTGTGAGGACTTTAGATCTGATTCTAGGTTTCCTATAGGCGCAAGCATATATAGTTAATTACCTCTCTCAATGCTGAGAGAGAACTTTTGATTAAGGCTGGTCGTTAGATCGCTTAAAGCGTAGCTTATAGTAACAGCATGTGGAGTTTAAAATTTGGGATTTAGAATTTATGAAATTTATCATCATTAGCTTTAAGCGGATGGTTGGCGGAATGATAACGCACCCGATCAAAATTCCATGGTTCCGTCATCCCGAAGTTGTCGCATTCCTAGTATATGGAAAGAATCTAACTTGTGTAAGAATCACAATAAGTCGCCCAAGAAATCATATGTGAGATTTGTCTAAAGAAAACATGCTTAAGTCTACATTATGATATAAAGTTTTTGCTATCAAGTATACCACATGGTACAAACTCTGGGAGCGAGGGAACATACATGCTACGACCGATATATAATTGTGTGATTTGACGAATATTGACCTCCATGTAAGTCGAAATAAGTCCACAAGTCGAATTGACGACTTCTAAGGGACAACAAAATAAATGAATCTGGACATCATCAAAATGGTCGAAATGACCTCCGATCAACGAACGACTTATCACGCGTTCGCCGAAACCGACGAATATAAATATTGAACAATCTAACGATCAATCGATCAAGCAATATCAATGTGTCACGCGATATCGAGTCGAAGTCGCAATAACAACTGTTTCAAAATTGATCACGCCGTTATTTTGAAACATCGAAAATTATCAAATAAGACGCCACGCAATGGACGAAGGATCGCGATGCACTCAAATCGGCGTACGCGCGCCGCCAAAAATCAACCAAATGACCTCCCATCGGCGAACGGACTTCGTCAGCTCGGCATCAAATTGGAATATAAATATTGAACATCTAACGATCAACCGATCGCCGTTATTTAGCTCAATACGACGCGCATTCGCGAGAAGTCGCGACGATATCCAAACCACCTTTAGTAAAATTGATCCGCGTCGTTAAATATCGAAAACTATAAAATAAGATTGTCATCACGCCAAACGAAGCCAAAAATCGAGTGCCGAAGCAACGACGATATTTTGAGTCAAATTGACTCAATTGACGCACTAAACCAAACGGCTCGATCGCTAAAGCCGCTATGTTGAACATCTAATAACCCTAAATTGATATATATTGACCATGTGAATTAAAATTTATATTAAAGTCACTTAATCAATTTAAAATCAGTTTAAAAGTCCTAGATCTAACCTAAATCCCTAAAATTGCTCGCTCAGCCACTAATCCTTACATGCACAACTTGAACCGATCTCTATTCCTCTTCACGTGCATAACCACTCCGCTCTTCCTCTTCAACCGTTCCCCTCTCCGGTTCGACCTCCTCAAAGGTACGCTCCAATGGCAAAACGGGTTCGCATTTTTCCCTTCCTCTTTTCTCCAGAAAACCGCAGAGCATCTCGTGTCCGTGCTTTTAAGCAACAATGGCGAGCAGCTCTCAAAAGGATCTTTTATCATCATTGAATTCTGAGATCAAAAGATACAATGGTGATGATCCCTCCGCCCTGGGTACAGGCATTGGAAGATTCACCAATCTACCCCCCTCACGTTCTCAGTGAGAAACTCCCTCGATTCCTCCAAGTGCACACAAACCTTCAAATCTGATCGTTATTGAAATGATTCCAGATATCTGGCTGTTTGGGTCCAGTTGATGGATTATGTGGAAGATGCAGGGGTGATATTGAGAAAGATGGAGAAGAGCCAAATAGGTGGTGAAGAGGACTAAGTTCTACACTGCTTATGCTCTATACTATGAGAAGAAGAAGAGATTTGAGGATGCGGAGAAGATGTATTAGTTAGGTGTTCAAAAGCTTGCAGAACCAATGGGAGAATTGCAGAAATCATATGATCAGTTTCTTCACCGGATGAAGATGCTCAGACATCCAAGAGCTAGACGGGCAGCAATGGCCAACATTGGTGAAACAACTACAAACGGGACTGCAATATCTGGCTTCGGAAAACTGAGGATCTAATTGACTGCAATTGCTTTATGTGCAGGCCATTCTCAGAAAATCTCAACCTCCATTGATCTAAAAAATCACCAAAATGTAGAAAGCTTTTTGCAAACTGACTTTGCGAAAGAAAATTCAGGTTGCACAGTAGGTTTATCTCAAGTAGATGATGCTTGTCATCATGGTCTGTCGGATCCCACAATCAACACGAAGGAGGCCATGAATGCTATTAGTAGTATCTTTAAGGAGGCCATACTGCCAGAAACAACCTCCAGAAGTTTACAAAAGCCATATCAGCGTGGAAATACTATTGAGGTGTTTGTTAACGAAGAAATGGAAGAATCAAAAAAGATGGTTTTCACAGCATTATTTCTAATACTCGACCAATTTCCCCAATTTGTTGGCGCTTTCAAGATACTTGCTGACAAGGAGGAAGCCTCTTCGCCGCAACCGGAGAAGAACACTGTCATGAGATGGATTTTTCTCCCAGTTTCTGGCATCGTCCCCTTTCCGACCCTTTCCTTCGCCGTAGTCGGAGAAGAATACCGTCATGAGGCGGGTTCTTCTCTTGATTTCCGGCATATCCAACCCCGCTTTCCGATTATTACAACGCGAAAATGAGTCGAAACATGTAATCAATGCGAATATGAATATATACATGCTTGGTTTTTGCAAGTTTGAAAGCCTCATCGCGCGAGACGACGATGAAACCGGCCGCTGTCAAGACACCACTGCCACGCTGAGGCATCAGCAGTTCAACATCTATTGACGCTCGAATCGAAATTTCGGACCGACTTAGAAAAAAGCGGAAAGTAAAAGAATCCTTAAGAATGTCAATGAAACCTAAAACTAAAATTCAAATTAAAAACTCCAAACAAAAAAAGGGAGGGAAAATAATATACAACGAACACAAAAGTAAAACAAAAAAGGGTGAAAAGCACTTACGAAATTTATCTAAGCAAAGTTAAAAGCCCACTAAAGTTTCTTCAAATGCTCTAACTCCAACCCTTCAAACAAATGGAATGGAATGTAAGACTCCCTCTTGGCCTTATTTATAGAAATTAGAAGGGATAGTGAAGGGCCCACTTTCAAAAGAAAAAGAGGAGGGAAAACGAATGTAGGAAAGTTTGAATAAAAAAAGAGAGAGGGAAATGAATGTAGGAAAGTTTGAACAAGTCTCCTACGTGAGTTGTAGCATAACTAATCTCAATGCAAGCACTTAAAATTTTGATATTCGAAGTTTTAGTTTTAATACCTAATTAAAAGCAAGCATTTGCATGGAGGGAAGATCCTATAAATTTGGAGGTTGAATTGAAAAGAGAAAATATATCTATATTAACAATATGGGTCAACCTGTTGGTAAGCTTGAAATATATGGGGATGTTTCATAAAAATATACAGAAATCCATAATCTTATCTATGAAAATAAGAAACAAGTCAAATGAGAGACCTTCAAAAAGAGAAGGAATCAATTTAAATATTATACTTTATTGATTCACATAAATCACTCTGAGGGGTAAAACTTCTTTTAAAACAACAAATTAAACTATCTTTTGAATCTATATAAACCGCCATCTGGATCCGCAATTCTTTCATAAGGTAATGTATGCACACTAAACTAACGCATCTGAATGAAGCTTTTCCTTCAATATAAAATTAAGAACTTCATTCTAAATTACGATTTTCAAAATCAACAAACCACTAATTATGTGAAATTAGCAAGTATAAACACTGACCAACATAAAGATTTCAATTTTAAATTTTAATGCTGCGATAAAGCAAGTTGGAATTAAATGAAAATCAAATCAATCTCATAATTCATAAATAAACACTACATAAAGTCTAAATACACGCATGGTTGTTTCTGCTTAGTCTTGTGATCCGATTAACAAAATCAAAATCAATTATAAAATTTCAAACCAATGAAATATCTAAGAACGACTCATGCGTAGATATAATCCTCTTAAGAACTAAACAGAGTTGACAGGATCTAAAGCTCTTAAACATATTCAAATTAATCAATTTTTTCAAATCAAATTAACTCAAATTAAATATCAATCTCTAAAAAACTGCTCAAATGAAATTCAATCGTTAAAAGTTTAAATCAAAACTCAATCTATCCACCTTACGTTGTCATGCTAACAAATTAAGAAAACTCTAACTCACAAAGCAGTTAAAAATCAAGTGTTCATATGTTTCACTCAATCAATCTTCCAAGAAGGACGCTGAGCGCCCTCCTGATCAGGCTGGCCAAGAGGCTGATAAGAAGCACGATGACGAACGGTGGTTTGGCGTAAGGCTCCATATATATCACGACCAGAAATTATATTCTACGCTCGCTTTGGTTGAATCATGTAGATACTGATAGAAACAAACACTCATTAAATAAAGACTTAAGCTCGCCTCCTGACAAACACCACCCCAAGTCTAAAAGATTCTTGGATGACGAACTATTACCGATAAGGATCCTATTGGCCACCATTCGACTAAATAGACACGATATACGATGGGAATCTAACAGCACGCCATCATTCCCCAACCATCCGGTTAAAATGATGAATTTCATAATCTCAAATTCTAAAACTAATTTTCTATACGCCACATTTAACGACCAACGACTACCTTAATCAAAAGTTCTCTCACTCACCGAGAGGGTAATTAACTATGGGGCTGCAGAAACCTAACCATCTAAAGTCCTTGCAAAACGAGGGCGAAATCTCTGAGTAGTGTCTTATCTACTATCTCATCTGCCTTCTAAAAATTACATCGACACTTAAATCACACTCTCTTCAATTCAATTTATCGAGAGGTCGATGGAGAATTTTCGGAGTCCACAAAACCACCATCGAGACTCGGGAACTGATCATCGCATGTTGCTATGCTAAACCACGCTATGACACGTTTACGATTACTGGTAAAGATAATAATTTATTTGATTCATTTTCATGAGCTAATTTTTTACTGACCTTTCAACAAATAATCGCGTGAATTGAATTTGACTTTACGTTTTTTAGAGATTAAATTTCAGACATTTATACTTAATAACATATTATTGATTGATTGATACTGATTTAAGTTAATTGATTAAATACATTTTTCATAAAAGTATCCTCCTGCTAAAATCTCCATTAAACACACATCATCGGGTGATTTATTATCTCGATCCGTCATTATTAATTTAATAATAGGATCGATCTCGTCAATATAATTACTTCTCGATGTCTTATGAGTTAATTCTATAATATTATTATTAATTTATTGATTTACCCAATTCGATCCAACCGTCAATCAACCCACGCAAGATCCTCGATTTAAGCTAAGATCAAAATGTCATGCGGTTGTTCAATTCAATATTAATTTAAGCTTTAGGGGATTTGAATAATGTTGCTTATTTTGATTGAGTTTCATTGTAAGTTTAAGACTTTAGATGAAATTTTGATAGCATTTCGACAACCTCCCAATATCGCCCATTATAATGGTTGCCTCCATCTAAGAAGGCATGTGATGTAAACACTACGAATGATCATCCCACCACGAAAAAAAGATATTCTCAAGCACGTGATGTAACACAAATTTCCTCGCCACATCAAGAAAGGCGTGTACATGTAGTTATACAACCTCCAATGTCAGTTTAAACAACAATTTTATATTTTTGGCTTTATGTCAAGTCAGGCTCATCTGTGAAAATCGACGATTTTAGCAATATCCCGACGCCGTCCTCAGATACCGTATGTGTATGCCCACCACGCCAAGAAAGGTGATAAGATAAACCACAAACACTGAAACATCCCACCATGCCAAGAAAGGCAGGGCACTAATCAGATGAAACACATTTATCCCACGCCAAGAAAGACATATACTGGTACTTATATACCTCCCCTCGAGCTAGATTCCAAATATCATTTTCTTTATTGTTCTGATTCTAGATTCTGTTTTGGCAACATCTCCTAAATGGAGATTTCTACCGAAACTAAGCCTGTCTACTCCTCTAAAAAGACACGCACGGGTGGTGTTTTGCAATACCACGACTGTGAGTCTCCAAACCTACCCATCTAAAAGACGCAGTGCTTCGTAGCCGAAGCTGATTTCCGCCACGCCAAGAAAGTAAACAGTATACACACCCATAAGAAAGCAATTTTATACTGGAAAAAACCTGCAGCCGCTAGCGCCTGGGCAACAGGAGCTGCATGTTGGGCGGCGCGGCAGGAGCTGGGGCGATGCAGACCGGGGAGGCGAAGCTACCGGGGGCGAAGCGGGCAGCGCGACGGGAGGCATGGTCACGAGTCAGTTTTGGTGAAGAAGCGAGACCGCAGGTCACGCTGGTCCCGGTCACCACATGGATTTCAGGCGGAGGGTCGCGCCGGATGTCGCTGTGGCCTCGATCGGGTTCATCCATCCGCAGAGATCTGCAGAACGGAGCTAAACAAAGCTTGTTCGTCGGTCAGGAGGAGGCACAGGATGCCGAGTCGCCGCAGGAGCGGGAGAGAGAGGAGCTGAGCAATTGCCGGGATTTTTTAATGGTAGGAGATTAGGGTTAGAGAGGGTATTTATTATATTTTGTTTATTTAATTAAAATTAACCCTAATTGAAATTTTTTCAAATTATTACATAGCCATATATATTTTTAGGTTATTCGAGTCAACGAACGACGCACGCTTTCACATCGAGCCATTTAGTTAATGTCCCAAGTCGGTCAATTCGCGCCGTCGCCGCCCGATATTTTGCAGACTCTTCCGAATTTACGCATGCTCATTTAATTGTTTTATTAATAACGACAATCAATTTAGCGAAGGTTATCCGGGCATTATCGCACCCTCAATACGCATCGCGCGATGGATTTTCTTCTTGACGGCAGAATTGTGCAATATGTGTATTTTGATCAATTTTGACGCTCTGAACGCGATGACGAAGTCCGTTCGTTGATCGGAGATCATTTCGATTGATTTTCAGCGATGTCGAGTATATTTCAGCACCGATTTGCGCACGGTTGCATCCGATCACTCGATATTCACGCAGACTCATCCAAATTGAGCGCGGACAGTCTCATTTGATATATTTTGATGCTTCAAAGCTAATGACATGATCGAACGAAGGTCATTTGAGCATCATCACAGCCTCCCAACTTCGACACTGTAAACTGACGGCCTCGATCGATCAATCGCCGTGCAAATACATTCTCGATCAATTTCGAAAACACAATAACGAAGTTCGCGTCGCAATTTCACATATCATATTTCAACTCATTTCAACTTGAATTTGAAGCTCGAATTTCTGACCTTATAAGGTCAACAAAAATTAGGCTAACTTTATAATTGTAAATCTTTCTTTTGATCTCATCAATCATTTAAAAAAAAAATCATGAACTATAATTTCTTGATGAAGATCAATTTCAATCATAAATAAATATTATGATGATGTATCTTTAGCATACTTATACGAGATTCAATAATTTTTCCTCCAATATATTAAGAACAAGTGCAGTAGCCCTAATGAGAGGTTTGTAAATTTTTAATATTTCTCAAACTTTAAAATTGTGTATAAAGTCTTAATTATTTTCTTCAATAATTTGTAGTTTAATTCATGATTAATTGCTTATCTAAAATTTTTAATTAAATTTGTTTATGACATAATAATATACAAGCAAATATTTTTTTTACTAAAATTTTTTTTACTATTATCACCCTATTTAAATCTTTTAAATTAATCAAGAAGTGTTTGATGTAATAACAACACTTTTCAAAAAATATTAAGCAATTCCCATTAATTTTGCTTTAACAAATTCAACTCTTTTAGAATCAAACATATTATATCTTCTAAATTCTATAAATTATCTATCTAAATTGAAAATATTTTCAGATCTCACCTTCCATCAAATGTAGAAATATAATTCCTGATCTAGTAATACTTACATTGAATGTATCTAGAATTATAGTTAAACTAATTTTGTTCAAATTGCATTGTGTTCTAATTTTGTTAACAAGCACAATTATTATTTCTCACATTTACATATTATTGCAATGCAACCATAGGCTATGATACACGCTGTAAAGTCTAGACCTTATAATGTAAATATAATATTATATGAGTGAAATCTTGCAAGACACAACAAAACTTTACAAGTCACAAACTCTTAATTTTAATAATTATTCTTTACTTTCGATGAAAGTATAAAATATGAAGAGAATAAATTTTGATGATAGTTCAACAGACTTCTAATATAAACAATATTTAGAAATTTAAAAACAACAACATGCAAAGTATGAAAATTCAAGCATCGTTGAAACCCACAAATTGTATTGGTCTCAAATAAAATTAATCCAATAAAAAAAATTGAGTATTGATAATAAATAAAAATTACCAGAGTAAAAGCAACCAGTCTCACACTTGTGCAAAAACATAGCTTCTTAGAAGAAACCTTCAAACCCCAACTTGACCATGGAGCTGACTCCCAATTCAAGTATTACATTTAATTAAGGAATTGACTCTCATAAGTAGAATGCATAGCACATCAAACAAAAATTTTAATCCAAACTAAATAAATTATTTTTACATAAGCCTAAGACCTCTATTTTTTACAAAAAATCTCATTGGAATTTCTTCATCACTGGTCAAAATAGCCCACAAATTTGCATATGCCAATCATCCAATAACACAAATATCTCAAAAGTCAATCACAATAATCGCAAATCTTGAAAAATCTCGAGTGTGAGATGCTCTCAAATCATGAATCATGTTTGTTCTTAGGGTGAGTGCTATAACTATTGCAGCATAAGAAGGTTGGAAGTTGGAATCTATAACCAAGACAAAAACTAGATAATTGAAATCACATCAAAGGTATAGGAAGTTAAAAACCACGAGAACAAAGGAGGTTTGCATCAACAAGCTTGGTTTCAAGGTCCAAGTCAAAGAAAAAAAGGTCTATATTTACTTTTATTGCAGATGAAAATAACAATGTTATAGGATACGACACAAATTATGAGTATCAATGTCTTTACTTTTTTCTTTCAAATTTTAATGATTGTCATTCTAGCCTTTGCATTCCAAAGCGCACAGTGCGGCCAATATCAACATTCCAAAGGTAAAAACATAGTTTACTAATGTAACTCTGCTAATAAGATGATATCACATTCTTTGCAACTATAATGAGACTACCAAAATGTGTATTCAGCCAGATTAAACTCTCTTTGTATAATATTACTAGCATTTTATACCTCTTGAGTTGTTCATGCACGAGGTCCTGCAAAGGTAAGAAGTTTCTTGTCAACTTTCTCATTGCATGGCTATAAGCGTGAGTCGAGCTATATCCTGGTATAACATTACAATTGTTTTAGAAAATAACAAACTTGCAAGCCTCTAACACATACAAGACAAAGCCAACAATTTTGAACTTAACAAACCTGAGTGTCCATGTAAGCTATTCTAGTGGGAGCATCTGTCCCCATACTGACTTCTCTTCTAGTATCGGAACAGCATATTGCCCAATGAGGCCCTTTTGTTATGATGGATTATTGACAGATGTCAGAAAATGACTCAAAAATGAAGTGCAAAAAACATAAATTAAGCCAAAAGGTGTCGACAGAATGATTTGATCTCTTATCTGATAAAATCGCACCATTATCAACTGCAACAAATATAGACTGTTGGATTATGATTAATGAGCAAAAGAACAAAATAAAGATTCAGTAGCTGATTAAAAAATCAAATTTTAGGAATCAGCTTCACGATTAAAATGTAGTGGATGCAAAGATTTGACTAGTTGGAGTTTCAAGCTCTTGTTCATGCTATAAGGATTTAACGCAAGCATAAGCCTTCTAATCAATGTCCAGTGTTTTGTTAGACTTTTGAGAATATAAAATGATTACTATAATAATATAGAGCTAGAGTGTCATAAAAGGTTAATTTTTACTAAAATCTCGAGTTTATCCCAAAAATTATTTATTCTAGTTGAACTCTCATTTGACCTCCAAGGCCTCCCACCCTAAATTTTGTCTTTAGGCACTCAAATCACAAAATCTCAACCTCATCTTGATCGCCCTAGCCATAAGGATTGTCCTAACTAATATCTTAGTCATTTTAAGGACCTCCATATCACCTCAACTTGGAAGATAGACATAGCCTCTTAGTAGATTGGAGAGATACCCTACCTTTGATCCAAGTCGAGCCTAGGTTAGGTGTTATATAGCCCAATAACCTTTACTCAATTGATTTCAAGCTAAGGGAAATAGTTGATTCTCCTTGGACTAGCCATTCCTAGCCTAGGCCTTTCTTAAAATGGCATCATGGCCATTCCAAATGCTCGTTAAACAGTTTGGGAAGTCATGCCCCTCTTGACATTGCCTTACAATACCAACTAGCTCTTACCTTAACTCTCGATGCTATCTTGTCAGTATTTTAGCCATCATTTTTCCTCGATACCGCTTTTAGCGATGGCCTATCAACCCTCCAAGTTGGCGCCCACCACTCAACATCAACATCTCAGTGCCTTGTCAGAGAAGTATCCCTTCTAAGCCTTCACTATAAATTCTTAAGGCCATCACTCAAAAAGTGTCTCCCTCTCACCACCCAAACTTAATGCACCAGCACCACCAATTAGCTCCACTACTCGTTTGCTAAGTCAATGACTCTATATCTCTAAATTGAAACCTCATTTAAGCCCGCACAATTGACAATTTGCCGCTTAGCAACATTGAGTTATTGAGTTGAAACCCATGTCTTGGTTTGACCTGCCACCTCAAATATGGGCTTGAGCCATATAACTATCACCTCCCTTAAGCACCACTTAGGCACACTCAAGCCTACCATCAGAAGTGTCTCGCCATTTAGAAAGGGCTACGTGAGCCATTTTCCATGGATCATTTTGATGTAAAAGTTAACTAAAATCTTTGTAGATTAGGAACTTGGTGATAATTTTAGGTTACTTGAATGCCTATAATCATCAAAGGCCACTTTCTTTCAGAAAGCTTTCATTAGGTTTAGCTCATCAAGTAGGACACAAATTTGATCTAATGCAAACTTTTTTAACTATTCAGAGGCATAAAATAGTTATAAAATTTTAAATTTTAAAACAATAAAAATTATAGTTAAATTGTAAAAGTTCAAGAAAAAAATGTTAATATAATGGAGAAAATTTGGAGATTCACATTTAAAATTTCCCTGCACTTTTTATGAGTCGACATGGGCCATTTGGCAATAATCTTTTGATAGTCACTTGATCATCCTTATCACATAAACATAAATCTATTTTCTGTAAATTAAGAAAATTGCATAGTGCATATTATTGCAACCTATCTACTTCACAAACATAAATGCACACTTGCACTCATTTGCAACCCTTTACATCCTTGTAGATTTTCCTAGAATATGCATTACAATGATAAAGATCAAGATATATATTGTTTTATGAAAATGTGAGTTTAATCTAAGTATTTTTCTTATGCTTGTCTAAAAATATTTAACACTTGGTCCTTGACTCAATTCCTTCAATCCCTTTCTTGTGAATGATGAAGTGTTATTTCTCTTTCCATAAGCATGCCTTCATAGATTAAAAGACCAACATCCTCGAAATCATCTCTCAAGATGTTGTGAGTCCCTTTCATGATTCTCTTTTAGGCAAATCCATCTTGAGATATTAAGATCTTGGTGCATCTTTTAACATCTATTTTATGCTAAGTCCAGCCAACATATTATCAAATAGACTCCTTGAGGGAAAACACAAAAATTCCCTGTCACTATCATGACATTCCCATGAGGATTGACCTTTTTGAGCTTAGGCCTCCTTTTATTAAGACTGTTGTCTAAATCCTTTCATGTTTAATCAAGAAAATAAGTTCAATATCTTTAATCAAGAGTATTCTTTGATATCATGATCAAGACAATTAATTATGAGAGCTTATGTCAATAGAAAACAAAAATCTACTATAACTAAATAAACACTATTTGACCTCCATGAAATTAGGGGAAATCATTTGGATATATTTCTAATATACCTTCCAATAATTTTCATGGATCCGTGCTAGAGTTTGTTGGTGCTTTATGATCCATGATGCATAAAAGATATAGTGTGAAATCTAGAAGTTTTTATTTTTCATGCAATCAAAACAATCATACCACAATTTTTTGATGAATTTAATGGTCATTAACTTTGAGCTTTTATTCATATATAATATCATATCCGCCCGAGTTTGGAATATCAAGCGAATGCATCGGACGGATAAAAGAAAAACTTACATAACACTTCCAATCTTAAATAAAAAATCTCCAAAGTCACTACAATCCAAAAATGATTTAATAAATTTGTCACACATATATATACTAACAATCATGAACATACAATTTAAACATAATTCAACATAACTAATATAATTACCTATCTCCTGAAGTCTCTCTACGGCGAAAAACATAACTCTCCCTTCTCTCCGTCATTTTGTTATGATGGTTTCAAAAAAAAATTAAACAACTAAAGAATCAATAAAACAATTTTACGTTATATATAAGAGTTAGAACCAGATGCGTTTTTTATACCATATACATAAAAAATAATTTCAAACTATCAAACATATGAGGTATGTATAAATAAATATTTCACGGAACTTTACTTTTACATTTATCATCGATCTAGAGTCACCGTAAACCTTTATAATACTCATCTAGGACAAGAATCATTACCATTTATCAATTTCATCGTTTTTTCATTTCGCACAACGCATAATTTCCTCTTCTCTTCTCCATCCGTTTCTCTTTCATTGTTTTGGGGTTGATAAACTAAAATCGAAGCTTTCCCCTTTTGACTTTTCCAATCCACTCAACCATCGTTTTGATTTTTCATTTTATTTATTTATTTTCTTTTTTTCGATTATTACAATCTCTCCCTCTTATAAAAATTTCATCCTCAAAATTTAAATGATAATAATAGAAATAAACATACATTTAATTAAATAATTGAGAATAAAGTTCTCGCATTTCTGATTCCTTCTCCCACGCAACTTCTCGATCTGACCCATGTTTCCACAGTACACGGACAATGGAATTTCCCTATTCATGAGATGCTTAACATCATAATCTATAATTCTTTCTGGCTCCTCCACAAATATCAATAAATAGATCCGCAATTTTGTTGGTTTCATCAATATATTTTACAGAAACACATTGTGCACTCAGACGCGTGAAAAGAACGCCGCCTATAAGCCACTTTCTCAATTCTTTCCAAGATTTCAACCAATCTAACGTAGCTCAACTTTCCAACTTTGTCAAATCATTTTATACTTTTCACGACCGACTTTAAGAAATATAAATTCTCCCACTTCAAACTCTGATGTTAAAGATCATAAGATTTCCGCCGCTTCAATTTTAATCTATCATCAATCGATCTTTTCATTTCATCTATTACATATGCACCACTTATTCTTGTTTCACCTGCCTCCACCCAACAAAGAGTTGCTCAGATTTCCCATACAATGCTTCATAGTGAGTCATATCAATACTGCTATTATCAGTAAACTCAATCAAAGCAAGAATGAATTTCCAATTCTCCAAATCAAGGATACAAAGTCCAAATCTTCAAGTGTTTGAATTGTCTTTTTCCGACCTCCATCGTTTGATGATGTAATAAAAGTAAGTCGCATCTAAAGCTTGAATTTTTCTCCACATGTAAATCCATCCCGACGACATGATTTTGCACAACATAACTTTACAATTTCATCAACATTTCCTCTAGTTTTTCAACAAAGATCGATTTTGATAGTATAAAGTGCAGAAATAATCTAATTACCCAAATAACATCGTGATCCTTTTCAATCTGTAAGTCAACCACAAAATCCATAGAATATCATCATTTCAGCAAGTAAAAAGTCCACTGATTTCCATGTTCAAATTTTAACCATCCGACATACATAGACAAATTCAAATTTTACACTTTTTTTCCCTACCACCAAAATATTTCAAGATCTTGATACATTTTCATCTTCTGATGAATTGTAATAGAATTAGAGACTACGTAAGATGTCTTTCCTCAAATCTCCAACATCCTGAATGCAAACTCATGATACTTCAAGAATCCTCTTCATCGATTTCAAAATCTTCATACTTTACTTTTACCAAATCAAATTTTCAAAGTCATCATCAGAGGTTCATTATTCTCGTCTTTCAAATTTGATCAGATAACTATTTGATTTAATAATATGATCATCTCAGATTTAATAATTAAAATTTCAAATTTTTCTAAATCTTTAATCAACTCCTTCGCTTGAGAGATCAACCAAAGACTACTAGATATTTTTTCTTAAAGATCAACAACTATATTTGTCTTCCTGGATGATATATATCCAAATCATAATCCTTAATGAGTTTCAACCATCTCCTGCGCTTTAAATTTAACTCCTTCGGTAAAGATATATTTCAAGTTTGATGATCGAAAACTTCACACCTTACTCCATTAAATAATGTCTCCAAATTTTCGCAAAATATCACCGCCGCTACTGCATGGGATAATTTTTTAATAATTCAAGATAAGCAATCATTCTTCCATTCTGCATAAGTATACATCTCAAGCCTCTTAATGATGCATCACTATAAATTTGAAATTATTTTATCACTGATAGAATAATTAATACTAGTGCAGTCATTAAACAATTTTTCAATTTTTGAAAATCCTTTTCACACGACCACCATTCAAACTTGATCGCTCGAAGTTACCTCGAAATATTCAGAAAAAACTCTTCAACGAATCTCCGTAATATCCTCAAGAAACTTGTGACTTCTATGGACTTTGGCGGTCATTCGCCTCTCTAACTTTACTCGATCCACCAAATCCCTTCACTACTAATCACAAGAATATGATATTATTTAACCAAAATTCACACTTTGAAAATTTTGCACAAATTTACTTTACTTTGAGCTTGCAAAATAATGTAAGAAGATTTTTCATGAGCTGTTTCATCTCTAGAATGAATTAGAATATCATCTATGAATACAATCACAAATGAATCTAAAAAATATTTAAAGAATTTATTCATGAGATCCATAAATACAGTTGAAGCATTTGTTAAACCAAAAGGCATCACCACAAACTCATAATGCCCATATCTTGTACTGAATGAAGTCTTTGGTATATCTTCTTCTTTGATTCTCAACTAATGATAACATGATCTTAAATCAATCTTTGAAAATACCAAGCTCCTTCTAATCACCAAAAAAGATCATCAATTCTTGGCAAAGGATATTTATTCTTCAATGTGAGTTTGTTAAGCTCTCTATAATCTATGCATAGTCTTAAACTCCCATATTTCCTCTCCACAAATAATACAGGAGCTCCCCAAGGAGATGTGTTATTCCTGATAAATCCCTTCTCTAACAATTCTTGTAGCTAATTCTTCAACTCTTGTAATTCTTTGATCATTCTATATTGCTTTTGCTGTGTTTTGCACTCAATTAAATCAATGTAGAAATCTTCTCTCGACCTGAGGTAAACCTGTAAATCATCCGAAAAACTTCTGCACTCCTTTACTACTCAGATATCCTCTAACTTCTTTACATCTTTAAGAATATCAATAACTGAGCAAGAAAACTTTCTTCTTTACAAGATCTTTTGAACTTTCAAGCAACCATCATTAGCTAATACTCCCTTATGCCCCACGAATTTGAATTCTTCTTCTCTAGGAATATTAAATTTGACTATCTTTTTACAACAATCTATAGTAGAATAATGTTTAGCTGGTCAATCCATCCATAAAATTACATCGAATTCATATATTGGCAGTACTATTAAATTGCATCCAAGCTTCTTTCACAGATATTTAGGTTCACACTGCAAATATTTCTAGCATTTAGTTAAGACACATTTGACATTACCACTGAAAGTACTACAGACATTTTCATAACTTATAATCCCAAAATTCTCACACATTCCGCAAATATAAATGAATGTGATGCTTCAGTATCAAATAAAACTCTAACTGATTTACTTTCAATAAAGATGATACATATAAATGGGTAGACATATAAAACAAATATATCTAGCACAATATAAAATTGTAATAATGTTAATTTAAATAAAGACATACCTGTAATAACATCAGGTGAGTCTTTTACGCATTAGTATAAACTCGTAGGGTATTCCCGATTCAGTTTGAGATGAATCAATGCATCGATTTTACTTTTGTCTACCAGCTTCTGGAGGTCAAATATTCAAGATCCATCAAGATTTCTCAAGATAGGCAAGATTTTGCCATATGTCATCACCAATAAGAAGTGTTTGTGCCGAGACACTCTCCTTAGCTTTCCACATTTTGCATGGAACCGCTATTTCAGATTTATACGACTGGCTTTCAAGTTTAATTTTTCGCTAACATTCTGCCAAATTTTGCCTATCATCATTCCTCATCTTTTGAATATCTCACCTCCTCTGAGTATATCCAATTCTATCCTTCTAACCTTCCACAAGACAACATATCAATACCCAAAGAATCAAGGGTTGTCCGACTACATCCTTCAATCCTGATAAACCTACAGATTTTTCTTCAGATTTAATTGAGGTATATACCAAAGTATCAGAACTATATTGACATTATGAATCACTCCATGCAAATCTTATGAACTTGTCCTGCATTTGTCTCCTAGCTGAAAGGGGTACAAATCAATCTCTAAAAGTCTTCACAAATTCCTCCCATAAAATAAGATTGCAAGACCTTCCTTCAAACTTCTCAGAATCTTCTTATTACCATCTCTCGCCGCCTCAAAAGAAAAGCCAAAGCAACTCTTCTTCAGATGACATACTTTCTAAAATTTTCTATCTCAGATCAACCGCTTTTCGATTCTATGGTCCTCCTATCCCCCGAGAAAAGAAGTGGTCTCATATCTTGAAATAATTTATTTGTCAATAGAACCCCGCCACTTCCACTAGCTTGTATGTTGATTTCTTATCATTTCAGTCATTGCTTCCATCATTGTAAATATCTATCGCTAATAGGCTTGCACCAAATTCGTGCTGCCAGTTCTCTCTTTTTCACCCATAGCATCTTCCTGAATTATTTCCATAGGCCGGAGAAGTACAAATTACTTATAACCGTTACACATCAATCAATATAATCATATGCAAATCTTTTCATAAAATTTATCATTTTCCTAATCGATTATGATCATACCCCTAAATATAAAATCCCTGATACCACTCACCCGGAGCTCGAATATCGCCATATGAATCGATGATAAAGAAAACTTACATAACACTTCCAATCTTAAATAAAATCTCCAATCATCATATACAATCAATAAACGATTTAACAATTTATTCACACATATATATATTAACAAAGTTCATATGACATATAATTTCAACATAATTCAATATAACGAACATAATTACCTATCTCCTCTTTATAGCAAACATAACTCTCCTTCTCTCCGCCATTTAAGAGGAAAAAAAAATTTAAACAACTAATCAATAAAACTCAATCTGATCAATTACGTTACACTATAATAAACAAGAAGTTAACCCAGATGACGCCGCTTTTTATTATAATATCGTACAAAAAATTGTTCAAACTATCAAACATACAGAGGTATGTATAAATAAATATTTCATGAACTTTACTTTACATTTATCCGCTTGAGTCACCGCCTAAACTTTACCAATACTCATTCAAAGGACAAATAATTACCATTCCAATTATTTTGTCATTTCAGACGGCATACAGATCCCCAAATAAGCAATAGAACTCCACTTTCAACATACACATTCATGACGAATTATAATTACGATATTAATTTATAATTAACAAGAAATCGCTTTTATAAAAGACGTTTAATACGATCTAAAGATTCGCTATTATCCAACAAAAAACAAGAAACTACATCACAATTTAAAAGAAAAAAATAATCACAACTCAAGACAGAAAAATCATAATCATACAAACACGATTTTATCACAAAGAAATTAAAGATATTTTTACCATAAATGTAGAAATATAATTACTTTAATTCAGCTTCAATCTCCTTTCCTTTAACGCTTCTTTCTTTAATCAATTTATAACATAAAAATATCGACGGATCAATATTAGAAAATAATTTATTTTATTTTATTCATATTATACTTACATATAACTTTTATAAATTGACTCTCGCATTCATCAATATTCATTATCTATTTTCTAAATCAAGTTAAATTAACTTTTAATTTATTTAATATAATGATATTTATGTCTAATTTGTCATATAATACTTCTAAATCTTATTAATCCTATTATTTTTCTTAATATAAAATATGTTAAAAATGACTTAATATATTTCATTTAATGTTTATCATTCCCCTTAAATGATTCTAAATTAATTAACGATAATATAACTTAACATAGGTTTTAGGTTTTATTAAATTTTGCAATTATATTTCATATGTAAGGGTTTAATACTTAATTATTTAACTTTGATTCATCCTACCTATTCTCAAATTACATTTCTTGCTGAAATCTATAAATCCTAAGTCAAAATTATAAACCCTAAATCAAAATTGAGATAATAACATTTCAATTAATTATATATATATATATATTAAAATAATAACATTTTCAATTAAATTCCTAGCTAAACTTATAACATCCTAAATCATGATCGCAATAATAATGAAATCAAAATCTCACATTAATTAAATATACATATAAATGCATACCTCCTTTTTCCTATTTCCTCAATCGCTAAATACACTTCGCTTTCATCCGACGACGCGACGAACGCTTATCCTTCGCCACAAGGTTCTATTCGCGACGCGAATCCGACGCAAGTGCTTTCCTCCTTCTTCTTCCTGTCAAAGCGCGACTTTTAACCTTTCTCCTCCTCCTTCTTCCTCACCGACAAGACACTAAGGCTTTTCTGACGATTCGTTGGAGCTCCTCTACAAGAAAGTACTGACGCGACGATTTCTCTTTTCTCCCTCTCCCGCTTTTCTTGCTGGGGTTCGGTTTCGAAACTAAAATCGAGCTTTTTTCCCCCCTTTTTGACTTTTCCTCCAATCAATTTTAACCGATTTTGATTTTATTTATTTATTTTCTCTTTTTTTTTTCTTTTTCTGATTTTCGATTATTACAAATAATAAGTGGCTAAATATGAATAAATTTTTTTAAATTATTAACAAAATTAAACTCATTCAAGTTCAAATCAATAGTTGCAAAATCCAATCGAACAAGATTCCAAGGTGTTCACAATAGACTCATTTGCTGAATTATGGAGAACATTTATTATTGTCACCATCTTTTCATGGATGTTAACTTTAAAATGACCCAAACCTAGCAAAAACATCAATGTACAAGCCAGGGGTGACTTATTCTCGACTCAAAACCAATTATGACCTGTCAACTTGAAAATGACCATCTCTAACACAGCATTTTCACTGAACAGGTTAAAATTCATGTTAACTTTATCGAGCTAAAACAAGTCGTGTTCAAAATGCTTTTATCCATTGTAGTAAGAGATTTGATTTAGGTCGGCTAAAATTAGGTTGGGTCATGCACAAAACTAACCGGTCCCAAACTCTATTTATGCATCTACTTTTCATTGAAATCCAGATCATTCATAGTTTTCCAAATCTCTCAACTCAATTCTTCTCAAATTTAAAGTTTCATTAAGCATACTGCTGACGTAGGAACCATTGCTTGAATGCACCTCAGAGCATCGCTTATTGCTTTACAAGTTTTATATCTTTAGAGGGTGAGTCTAACCAGACATTATCCAAATTTTAAAATGAAGTATCACCTGCTGCTTAACCTTTCATTAATATTTCTTCGAGGGTCACTTTACCATTAGCACAGTATGCGTTAAGAAGAAACAGATGAAAGTTTTTTGTCTGAACAGAAAAGTTTCATTCCCTATTCAAATTACAAGGAAAGTATATCCGGTCCTTCATTTTATTTCCAGGACATAATATGCCAAAACACCAAAAATTATTTCTGAACAAGACTTTGACTTTCGTGCATGAAACCACATAAGCGTATAATGATGTGGTTTAAACCAGAATCCTGGAGAAACTTCTCAGTGCAGTGCTTGATTTCCATTAATGGAACTTCAGGATGCTTATCACAGTTGTGGATGGAATAGAAAACATACTTCTGAATTCCCATTGCTTTTGCGCATTGTATTAGAGCAACTTTTCCTTCCCAATCTACCTAAATAGAATAAGCTAATTAGGACATGCCTTGGCCAAGAAACATAAAAAATTGTCAAAGAGAAATATCACAACTTTTTAACTAGCACAAACAGCATATAACAACAGCGTAATCTGTAGACTAGGTGCAATCCAAGGATATAATACTCATGCAAAATGCATCAATGTCCAGTACAAACTACGAGTAATTGCTTGTCAAATCAGCATAACAGTTTATTAATTTTAATAGTACTTTCACATTTTGGTTTTAGTTCATTGAAAATGTCTGTGGAGTCGATTCAATTCTTAGTTGCTTGGTTCATTTACTGGTTTGATTTTGTTGTTTTGTTGATCATGATTGTATAGATGTGCATTTGGGCTTAACTTCTCTAAGGAGTTGATATTGGGCCATTAAATGAGCTTTTGGTCTTTAAATTCATATGATAGTTGTTTGTGCTGAGGAGACTTGAAAATTCTTCCAGCAGGTTCATTGAGATTTTGCCATTTCACAGATCCCATGATTTTGAGAGAGTCTCCTTAGATGATTTGGTTACATAAAATGTCAGTCATCTGATAACTTAGTTAGAAGAGTAGAAGTATTAGATTTGACCTATATTAAGAAAGTAGGTAGATCTAAGAAGATTAGGTAGTATAAAAGTGATCTTATTTCATTAGAATTAAATAAAAATTTGACACTTAATAAAACACAATGGAGAAGAAGGATTCATGTAACCGACCCTGCATAGTGAGATAAAGACTTATTATTATTGTACTAGATCCCATGACTTCTACCTGCAACTTTTGCCAAGATCCCAATGGGCAATTTTTTGAGCCTAATCGCATTCAGCTCCACACGTAACTTTTTGTGACAGATTTACAAGGGGATTGAGACTGTCTACTTTTTTTTTTTTCCTTTTTCTTTGTGAATGAGGGGATGCTATTACTGCAAATAAGAGATTATTAAGGCATGTAAAGAAGAATCATTCGCTTAACAGAATCTTTGTTTTCACTCATGTGTGCTGGTTACATAACAAATTGTCCAGTGCGAGCAAGTGATGACTACAAAATTTCAGAAGAAAACTTGTAGCACCGGATGAGAACTCCATTAAGACTTCAATAATTTCTTTCATTGCAATATTTCTTTCCTGTACTTTAGTAATTGATTTACATTTGTGATTGGAATTGGTCAAATATCATATAATGTGATTTTTGAACATATGTGGTTTACATTATTTTACGATTTGAATGCTAAATTTGTGCTTAAATGATTAGTAAATTATCAATAAATTTTATAATTTTCATCAAAAGAGAGTTTGTGAAAAGTAAAAATTTTGTGAATTACGAATCGTGATTTCACATAGCTGATTTTGTCAATCTCATCCTGGTTTTGTATTAAGAAGCTTAAGATCCTTAGACATTGTACGTCAAATTTAATATCAGTGCTTAAGGTTTGATTATCATGTCAAATAGAAGTGGAACATCATAATAACTACATTAAGCAAGATAATAAAGTCCTTCCTGAGATGTTATCCGCTAACATTATTTTTATGATTAATGATCAATCCGATGTTGATTTTGTTCTTAATTCTTGATTTTTATATATAAATGCAAGAAAAGAATCCTACAGAGAAAATTAAATTGCATCTATATTTCAAAAAACTTGTTAATGATTCCATAAAACAATTTTGAAATTTAAAACTCCATCTTTTGGTCAATTTTAAAAGTGCATAAATTATTACAACTAGTCTTCAAGATATCTGTTTTAAATTTCTTTAAAGAGATTATTTGTTAATATACGCAGAACTTGCTGGGGTGGCATGTCTGCTTTTAACATGATTTATATAATTTGCTTGATTTGCATGAAAATGGCAAAAAACTACAACTATAAGCCTATTATTGATGTGAATATAATGTATGTGAAACTCAAATCAAGCAATATAGTAACGATAAATACAAATATTAAAATGTTTCATACAGGAGCCTGTAAAAAATAAAAGCTAGAAAAGCAATACAATATAAAACCATACAATGTATTGAGATAAATACTTACAAATTAAAAATTATGGGAAAGTTGTGGTGCATGTCAATCTTGAATATATCTTATTTGACTTTATTTCAAGAACTAACAACCAATGTCTTGAATTATTCTCTCTTTCAATATCTTCCATTTGAATTCATTCCAATACTTTATTAGATAATTTTACACACTTTTTTCCAACTTCAACAAATAATGGATACAAAAAGTATCTTGTGCACTTATATGGCAAACCTAATTGTATTTATTTATAGATTACTTTATAATAACCACAATAATTATACCCAAATTTATTTGACAAATATCAAATGTTCAATTCATTAGAGCCAAATTGTATAAGCCAAGCTGATTTGATGCAAATCAATATTTCGAGGTATGATTTTACTAAGATGCCAATAAATATATCATGCAGCTTCAATTCAATTCCTCGTGATAGTTTGAGCTACTTCACACACTAGTTCTATAGTTTTGTTGATTTGTTGATGTGTTTTTGGGTCTAACATCTTAATGGAGTTGCTATTGGTCCCTTAAATGGATTTTTGGTTATTCAAATCAAATGTTTACCAATTGTGTTAATGTTGTGAAATAGGACTTCAAAATCTTCTATGAGGTGGATTTCAATTTTGTTATTTCACGAGATCTTATGATTTTCAATTTTTTATGATGATGCCACTGACTAATTTGAATAGCCTTTTCACATGCCCATGTGCACCTTCTATTTTCGACTTAAAAGAGGATCACAACTATTAGCTCTCTTTTTTTTTTGGCTATTTAGAAGATGGATGTTATGATTATAAGAAGATTACCAAAACTTGAAAAGAACAATCAATTGCTTAATAAAACTTTCATTTTTTGTGTAATAGATGGATATGAATTCTCCAAGTATGATGTAGCTGATTACTACCAAATTTCACAGGAAGTCTTCTTCTTGTACCTATGTAAAGATTGGATTAATGCTTCAATGATTTCTTTTCCTGATCTCATTATTCTCTATAATTTTTTATTAATTTTTTTGTTTGTCTGAATTAGTCAAATTTAACACATTTGGGATTTCCAATTATTGTATGATTTTTTACTGTAGAATGATTTTGAATTTATTTGCTAGATTTCTATTGGGGAATCCATTAAATTGTCAATTGGGATGATTCAGTGTATTTTCTAATTTTCATCAAAGGATGCACATTTTAATGTAAATTAACATCTGGCAAATGGTTGATCATGATTTCATGTGCATGATTTTGTGCATTTTATCCTAGAATTACATTGAAAATTCTAAATTTTATTTTTAATTTCATCAAAAGAAAATTTTTAATCTAAACTAAATGTTAGTGAACTGTGGATCTTGGTTTCATGTGTATGACTTTGTGCATCTCATCCTAAATTTGAATTAGGCAACCTAAAATCATAGGATGCCCTACATTATAGAGGACATGATTACCCAGCAAAATACATATGGAAATAGAAATGATAACAATTCAGAGGATCAATCTTAGAAAATGAAATTGATTATAACAAAAAATCTTCCAAAATACATAAGCACACAATTCTATTTAACTTGAAGAGCTAGTTCCTCTAAATTAATAACAAAACTACACTAAGGAAACCATGAGTCAATACAGGTTTGCAGACAACTGTGACAAATAATCTGATGCCAAGAGAGGATATTTACAAGGCATATAATCAAAATAATTATAACAAGATAGCATCCTACATGAGTGTCTATAAGATACTAAAAACTCAAAAAATTAGATATAATTAATTTCTATTAGTATAAAGTAAATTGGATTCAACCGCTGATGTTTGATGTGTAGATAAACATCATGAATGTAAAATAGAACGTTCTTGCTAAAACCAAGATAACAAAGTTAAATCAGTCATAAAAGAAATTAAAATCATATCTATTAAATGAAAGATCAAAACTACATTTGCAATTGAACTTTCAGTAGCCCTAGTAAAAATGGGAACTTTGCAGTAAAAATTATAGTTAAATTGATTAACCTTTCGAATGGGTTCCTCAGGCCGCCCTGTTGCACAATCAATTATTGTATGAATATCAACTAGAGTTGCTGGTATCGTTTCTGGCTTGCTCAAATCACCCTGTTCATATAAAAAATTAGAAAAAAATATTCCAGAGATTCCAAAAATGAGATAATATGGCATATCACTGATTGCAGCACCCTTAATTGTTAAAAATTTGTACAGGAATCCTATTATGTTGCATCAGTCAGATCAATTATGTGCTTTCTTTTAGGCAAGGCTGTGTTTACCTGCCAAGTTTATATAATCATGGGAACTAAGTAACACTTAAGATAAAATAGGAATCAAATTTGTATCCCAAATGTCTTTGTTTCTCTTGAAATTTTAGTTAAAAATGCAGGTTTAAAAAGGAGCGAATGGCATGAAAATTCACTTCTTCAAAATATCACAAGACAACACATAGGTTTTCAGTTTCTGATAGTTATTTGAGGACTTTCATTTTACAAGTATTTCAACATATACCAATTAATTTATTAACACAGTCAAATAATTCTAAAACCAAAGAACAAATGGTAGGTAAGAAAGTAGGAGATCAACCTTAGTGTCTATGCAAACTAAGCTCATTCAACTGTAGTAGATCAAGGTACTAGACAAACTGAAAACAGATGAAAATTATTTGAACTTATAAATTGTAAATTTGTTCCCGATTTTTCCCCAGCAATACCTCTTGCTCTTTATTTGCCACAAATGCTATATGACAAAGTGAAATAAAAAATAAAAAATTTGGAACAGTATAGACACGATCCGAAACGTGCATGAGATATTGAACTGACAAAAACGTATCATTCATGAGCACAACTAAGTGTAGCATTGTTTCAAAAAAAGAAGAAACTGCAGTTTTAATAAGCATGAAGGTCCAATTAGTACCTGCCTTTAAGCAAATAAGCATGAACATAAAAAGGCATACAAGTAGGTGATATGGAGTCAAGGCTGAGCGAGAAACTTGACACAAAAATCAAAGATTTTGATTTGAAATTTAAATGTAGTTAAAATGAGATTTCTAGTCAATTTTCAAATGCAATCGAGTTAAATCTATCAACTTTAAGTCATCTAACCAACAGTAATATATAAGTTATACAAGTTAATGCTTAAAACATTGTGGATAAAATAAGTGTGCATATATGTATGTATGTATGTACATGTATGTGTGTATAGTGAGAGTGAGAGAGAGAGAGAGAGAGAGAGAGAGAGAGATTATTAACATTAAAAGTATATATGAATAGGTATCATGTATGTATGTGTTAAGACACATACATCTACATATATCACATATATCAAGTTTAATATAGCTAATTTTAAGTTAGCCATCTTCAAGTTGAAGCAAATCGATTTAAATTTTCAAATCGAATATTATCAAGCTAGTTTTGAACACAATTATCAGCCCTATATGAGAAAATGTCAATCATATGCATATGAGAATAATTTCAACCTTGAAAGAAAAAAATTCAAACATGTAGGTGTGTGCATATGAAAATACATATAAATGTCGATATCTACAAGTATATTCCATGCACAAGTTGGTTAGATTAAAAAGTAAAAGTACATGTGCATATGAAATTCACATAAATGTCTACATCTACAAGTATATTCCATGAACAAGTTGATTATCTTGAAAATATACAAGTTAGGCATGATTTGAGCACTTGATTCGCTTGGACTAATAACATTTTATATGTTCCTTGATCAACTATAAAAGAACAAAATCAAAATTCTCTAAAAACTATTTATAGAAACTAGAAATCAAGTTGTGATCAAGCAAAAAAATTAGTTGAATTTTGAAACCTACATTAACAACAATAGCTCAATCCGCAAGAAGTCACCGAGTCGCCGAGGCCTTACAAGACACCTAACATCAGATCCTTCATCTAATGCCTTCCTAACTATCTGCCAAAGTTCCAAGATTCCAACCCACCAACACATTTGTTGGTAAACAGAGTTCCCTGTGATATATCGCTTGCAACTACTAATCGCATTTAACTTGTGATGGAAAACGAAATCTACCTAAAAACAAGAAAATCATAAATAAAAAAATCAAACTACTGGTGTTTGAAAATTCTGACTTGAAATTCGCTGGGGAAATTCATCAACCAATTGAACTGAGAAACAGGGTCAAGACTGAGCTTTTACTTGCCGTGAGGAAGAGGAGACGAAAAAATGAGGGATTGCAAAGGAAAGAGGAGATCTTGAGCAGAAATTAGCGTGCGCGACAAAGAGAGGGTGGAGAATTGGGAATAACAGTAATGGAGGGGACGGGTAACTGTGGCTTGAGGTGGAAGAGAGCTTAGACTTGACGCCATTATTATCTGGGAAGAGAAGCTCGGCTTCCCTTCACCATTTTCTTGGTGTAAAACTTTATTGGATTTAGCCATCTAAATCAAATCCTACCAAACACCTTCGAGATTTAGTAAATCCGTAAATCCGGAATCAAAATCCGATTTATTAAATACCATTCGCAGATTTAACTAAATTTAGATCGAAACCTCTGGAATGGGTTGTCCTCGTAGTAAGCCCCTCTTCTCGCTCGCTCAATCCTCTCAACCGCAAGCAAAGCATGACCCTAAGGCATGCACTAAACGCACTCCTCGCTCTGCTACCTTCAACCGCAAGAATCAAAGGCTCATTCTTCTCCCCGTTTCCTTCAACCAAAGAACCAAGCCCCACTCTCTCTCTCTCGTTTCTGCTTTCCTTCAAAAAGAACCAAGTCCCTTCCTCTGGGTTCTCATTTGTCCCCCATTCCTTCAAACCAAGGCTATCCAATGAGAGGCATTCATTCGTCTCCACACACGACGGGCCTCTCTCGCTCGCTCTTCATCCCGAAGCTCGCCGCTTCTCCTTGACTATTTTAAAGACATAAGATTTAAATGAAGGAGAAGTAGATGCACAGTGAGGACAAGTGCTAATTTCTTAAAACCTACTTTCCTATGATTTACTAAATCTAGGATTTAATCTAAAACAATAAAAAAGTTTTAGGGTTTGCGTGAAAAAAAATATGTTTGACAGAATTTAGCATATATCCTGCCTAAATTTTGGCTAAATTTTGCAACCAAACAACCATTTAGAGGGCAGATTAAACATAATGTGTTGGCCACCATAGAATAGATTTCGAATAAAGATTCACATGTTGGTCCGATCATCAATCAATTAGTTATTCAAGGTTTTCACGACATAGAAATAATGTTATTGAAAGTCCAAATTTCTTTTCATTTAATTAGAACACACAAAATTTCTAGTTTGATCAATCCTCTTGATATTTTGGGCAACTGCTTATATAACCAACCACCCCCTTAAAAACCGCTCTTTTTAATATTCGTGACTAAATGCATTCTTCTGCATATTATTGAAGAATAGATGCTTAATTTTTGTTGGTTTACTCTAACCTTCAAGTCAATATTTTGTTGGACATTAGCCTTTTATGATCATCATCTGTTCCTTTGACTTAATTGAGTGCAATTTCAATGGAAAGAGGTTGTTTTGACATAAGCTCACTATTTTACTTACCTTAAGGATATCTCATTTGATTTTAATTTCAAGTCATATATCCTTATATGCATAGATTGTTTTTTTTTTCACTTTACCTCATAAGGTCAAGAAGTTCATCTTTTCCAATCATTTCTATTTCAAGAATGAACTCAAAATCTAAATAGGTTTTGATTATTATCTTTATCTTATGTTATCTAAAATAAGGAATAAGAAGACGCATTTCTCTGCGTGATTAGATCTAAATAATGTAACATTTATTTATATTTTGTAATGATCATGATATCTTTATTAAATTATAAATTTTAATTTTAATATTATATTCTTTTTTATTTATGTTCTTATTCTTTAAAAAAAATATTATTTAATTATAATAGATTTAAATCCTCAAATAACTTACAAAATATCTTTCTGGATTTAGCAGGATTTAATAAATCATAAACACTTTTCGATTTAAGCTGATTTACTAAATCCAGATATGCTGGATTTAGTAAATCTTACTTGAAATAAATTCAATCCGTTGCCAAACACCCCCTTAGCTCGACAGCATCTATGTGTGATGTGGAGGACGAGGGAAAGCAGATGATCAGGGTTTCGCCACGTCGAAATGGAAGAATGGATGGATCAGTAACTTGTAGGCTATCCAAATAAAACTGATGGAAGCACAGCTCCATCATAAATTTTTTCTAATCATTTCAAATCTCTATGTGGAATCTAATATCATCTTCATTGATAAGATAAAATCTCTTTCATCTAAGCCATATGTTGAAAGCAATTATCCTACTAAAGGAAATAGGGTTATTGAAGCTCAATTTCCCAACAACAGTCCTCCAATTGATTCTCTTGCCTTGTTTGGGTAGTCTTAGCTCGACGGCATCTATGTGTGATGTGGAGGACGAGTGAAAGCAGATGCAATTGAACTGCGAGAAACAGGGGTCAAGGCTGGAGCTTTTACTTGCCAGGAGGAAGAGGAGACGAAAACATGAGGGGATTGCAGTGAAAGAGATCTTGAGCAGAAATTAGCGTGCGCGACGAAGAGAGGGTGGAGAATTGGGAATAGTAGTAATGGAGGGGACGGGTAACGGTGGGATGAGGTGGAAGAGAGCTTAGACTTGATGCCATTATTATCTGGGAAGAGAAGCTCGGTTGCCCTTCTCCGCTGGTAGTCTTAGCTCGACGGCATCTATGTGTGATGTGGAGGACGAGGGAAAGCAAATGATCAGGGTTTCGCCACATCGAAATGGAAGAATGGATGGATCAGTAACTTGCAGGCTATCCAAATAAAACTGATGGAAGCTCCATCATATTATATCCATTGTCGAGGATCGAGAATTCCAATATGAATTACGCCTTATTATTCTTCGGGGATTTTTATTACATTTTAATGATAATTCATCCAACTTCTTCGATTATTAATAAATCATCATATTTTGTTCATTTTTTTATCCTAGCAAAATTTTAATTATATTATATCTCAAAAGTAATTAAATTTGTTTTAAATGAGTGTAATATAATTTAATTAATTTATATATATATATATATAATATTTATCTCAATGTAACAAATAATTAATTTTATGATATTATTTAAAGAATTAATGATCTTGAAATTTTTTATATCCATAATTAAAATGAGTGTCTCCACAAGAGTGATCTAACTAGTCAAAGAACACTCAATTATGATATCATTAACATATTTAAGTACTTAAGAACTTATCTATGATAAATAATCAACATAAAAAATTAAATAAATTATTTGGGGATTTTGGCTAAAATGATCGAAATGCTATCATAAAAAAGTTGTAAATTAACTCGCATTCATGTGAATTGAAATGAGAGAGAATTTGTAGTAGAGTGTGGACCTAGACCTAAACTTGGAGTAGGAAGGACATCTATGCAATAATGAAAGTCAGCAATCACTGACATTGATTATTATTATCTAACCACACTTAATCATCATTAAATAACTAAAATCACTTGAATGTTGTCACATAATTATCTTTCATTAGCTAATTACCATCGCTTAATGACAATCATTCGAGTTTCACCGTCCTTAAAATCACTTAATTGTTATCACCTAATCATCTTTCATTTGCTAATTACCATCGCTTAATGACAATCATTCAATTTTCACCATCCTACTATTATTACCAACAACATTAGTGCACGTCATCATCAATAAAGTCAATGCAAATCATTTATACTAACATAACATCAATGTAGTCAATGCATGTTATAGGCACCAATGCTAGGACGCATCATAAGAAGTAGGAAATGACATCAAGGTTGCCCACCACGACTACTAATGGTGATGCATGTTGCTGACACTAATACTAATACCCTCAATTTCATCACCACCATCATTAAGAATATTGATGTGTGTTATCATCAAAAAGGCCACTATATAATGTTAACATCAATGTCAATGCTCGCTAACTATATCGCTTATAATCAGTAATAATGTATACGCTACCATCACCAATAAGGTTAAAGTATGATGTCGACACAAATGCCAATACTCGTCGTCTTCATTGCTAGCATTGTTAGTAGTATTAATGTAATCTTTATATAATGCTTCAACAATAAACTCTCTTTACTATGCAAATATTGATGTTCACAATAACTCAAAATTAATCATAAAATAAAATTATTAAAAATATGTTTTTTTTTTATTTTCAACATAAATAATTTGTAAGTATAACAAATTTTGTTAAGAAAATGTTATTTATTTTCTTATATTGATTTTATAACAAGTAACAATAAAATGAAAATAAATCCATTAATAAATATGCACCATTATAAAATACTCTTTAACTTTAATTCTAAAATCAAGAACACTAATTAATTTTTTGTTTGCAAGTAATTAATCTATATAGGTAACTAATAACTAGTAATCTAATAGCCATATGAACAACAATCATCACCCAATGCTAATTAATTATAAACAATTTTAATGGATTAATTAAGTATTGATTAATATATTAAAACATAATTATCTACCAATATGATATCAATATATATTAATTAATTGAATAATTATAATTTTTTAGAAATTAATAATCTTGTTTTAAACATGTTTGCTATTTAGATGAATATATTATCAACTCGATTAATAATAATTGCCATATAACAAAATCTAAGATAAGAGAGAGAAAAAAAAAAAGAAAAAAAAGCTTTTATTGAAATTATAAATTAAAAAATTTATGTGTATTATTTTATTTCTCTCCCATAATAAGAAGAAAATAAAAAAAATCAATTAAATAAATTCTTTATACATAAAACCATTTAATAAAAAAGTTCATATTTATGAAAAAATTAATTTTATAACAATTATAATAGAATAGGATTCAAATAAAGTATAATCCAACAATTATAATATATCACAACAAGAAAGATTACACCTTTGTATAATATCTAAAAAATTACAATGAAAAGCATTACATTAAATCAAATTAATTACAATATTCTTACAATAATAATGTAAGTGCAAAGACAACAACTATAATACCTCAGATAAAAGCATTGCTACAACTAAATATGATCACAACATCTATAACACAATACTGTTGAATTATCCCTTGTGTCTCATGAGTGTTCAGTAATTAATACTAATAAAACTAATCTCTTTTCATTAAGTATTCAGTAAAATACTTAAGATACTCCCTTAATCTCTATAAATTTCTAAATTATGATCACATTATATATATGTGTGTTATACAAATATTTTTCATTTTAAAAAATTCAAACAACAGCTTTCTGACAGCCACAACACTCTAATAACTTTGATTCTCAAAAGCAACAAAATTTTATGAAAAGCAACTAAAAAAATAGTAGTCAAACACAACTGTTTTACTTTTTGATTGCTTTTTGAAAAACAAAATAACCAGAAAGCTGTCACAAACACACCCTTAAAGTCAATCTACTCTAATTTCATGGCTAAAATAATTTTGAGCTCAGCTTGAGCTTAAACTTAATTCTAACTCAATTTGATACTTTACAAGCCCGCCAACTTAAGGTTGGGTCAATTGATCTCAATTGACCTACAATTATCTCGAAATTAAACTTGTAATAGAAATGAGTAGCTAAAAAAAGAGGTCTACATCACAATGTAGGGAAAAGGATCCCTCCAAGAAAAGTTAATTAACTCACATAAGTTGAATTTTGATAAACAGCTGCAAAAACAAGGGAGAAAATGAAGAATTTTAACTTACTTTTTTCTATTTTCACTATCCCTATATCTCTATTGCAACACAGTTGACATGTATTGGATGTACATGAAATATATAATGTTAAATTTTGTACCCTAAGAAATGACTTTCTAGAAAACAAAAACATAATAACAAGTGAATCAATCTTATGGATCTTCTAAAAATCACATAATTTCAATTATCCTAAAGGTTTTCTAATAAAAGTACTCTAGTTTGATGATGAGAGATTAAAAAAATATGCAGAATAAGATCATCATTATCACTTATGAAATTTTATCATAATGATCATAATGAAAATTATAGCGATGGCAAAAAAATGTAATCATCAATTAGACAAGCTTATATTTTTCGTATTTATATAATTGATCAGAAGTCTACTATCAACACATTTACATCCTGAGTCGCCATTCGCCAACCATTTTGCGAAGAAAGAAATGCATGAATATTACTTACATTCCCAAAATCAATAAATAAAATATAATTAATCAAATCTATAGAAAACATCTAATCTGAAGAATTTGCCAAATGAGTAAAATAGTTTCTCAAAAAAATTAGTAACTTCTAAAGGAGTACTCAACCAAGTGACCTTTAAGAGATCACACATTCTCCAATTCTTATTAAAGCTTCTCTACTACTCACTTTCCAAACCATTCTCCCAGAAAACTCTCCATTCTGAACTTCAGCAGAAGTTCTGTACACTTTCCCAGCTAAACCCTCTTATGTACAGGCTAAACCTCTGTTAGTGAACTTCTAATTAACTAAAATGAATGCAAATCAGAATAACTAAAAAGAAAACAATCAATTCAGACGTAAAGTTACTAATCTGAAAACATTTCTTGCCAGTCCTGTTCCTCTGGTCTGACTGTAGGATCATCATCTGCTTCAGCCTCTGGTAGAATGGTTTGTACTCCTTCCTCATCTCGATCAAGTGTTTTAGAATCCTCATTGGCTACTCGCTCATCATCCAGTTCCTTGTCCCCATGATTCACAGAAACAGGCGAAGCTCTGAATTTCATTTCTGTATATTCGCATATACAAGTTAAAGGAAATTTGTGAAATTCGCCTCTTCCAGGTCTTACCTCATCAGGCTCCCCCATGAATCCTCTCTGATATTTTTGTACTTTCGCGGAAAATGCATCCCAAGTCATGGTAGAACGATTCAGGAACAAAGAATACAACTTTTTAGCATTTGGTCGTATGGTTCTCTTGTGATTAAAGTATCTCCTATCAATATAGAAAGAGTGAGGGTTAAAAAATATAATAATACTGAAGATTTTTTCATATCTTCAACAACAAACAGGAGAAAATAATCATACCTTCTACCAGCAAGAATTTTAGCCATGTTGCCATTGTTGTTGGTCACAAACACATCACTATCATCACATACAATGAAATCAAGAGCAGCCATACGAGATGAGAATGGGGAGAATGAAGCTAATTCCTCTTTGGCCAAAGTTTCTTTTGAATGGAAATTGGGAAATAAAGCTTTCAAGGGTGTTAATGTATCTTCACCGCCATATACTTCACCAGAGGCCACATAAAGGTGGACATCCTTGCCGAAGCCCAAAGCTCTAAGCATGAGGCCTACCTCTTCAGGTGTGAGAGGGCATTTCCCTTGCCAACGCTCCCTGTCTGGGTTGGCTTTCTGCAAAACATATGAGGGGGTATCAGTCATTGTGAACTTGCCCAACTTGGGATTTCACTCAAAACGGGCTTTAGTAGTAGATACATGTAAAGTTTTCCATCTCTCTTGCAATTCTCTTCTTTCTTTATCCCCTCCACCATAATAGCAACCAGAGAATGCGAGCATGTCGGGTTCAAATCTGCAAGTAGCATCTTAGGGGTTGTTTGACCCTAAGTATTAGGAGTATGAAGAAAAAAGAAATACAAGAATTTTATCTTTCAAGGATTTGATATATATAAAGTAAAACTAGTGTAAAAGTTTTTTTTTTTTTAAGAGTTAGTGCATTCCAAAGTAGTCTAAATCAATCGAATAAATTCCATGCTCCTCGCTGTTTGTACCTATGATATCATTGTTGTTCCCCGAGAATAGAGATATGTATTTGGATGCCTACAGCCCTTTTCCATTCTCAGGTATGAAAATTGCCAACCAATGGCCACAGAATTCTTAAGGTAACTAAGAATTTTCAATGAAAAAAGTGATCTATCATTCGAACACAATAGTTATTTTCCATCAAATGGCTATTCACATAACTACAATCTTTGCCGTAGCCAGCAGGTACTCCTTCTAATGACTTGACACTTGATAACCAAGTCCAAGGAAAAGAGTATGATATTTCATAAGAGTTCCTATTCCTTGAAAGAATTGACAAGCTATAGCTAGCTTCTAGTCAAAATTCTTTAAGCACCTTCTATGTAAGAATAAGCAACCTAAATCATTGTTTAGGAGTTCAATACTAAACCCATCAAGCTAGCCAAGATAGCTAACAATGAACAAATGAGTAAATGGTCTGAGCTCGTTGGCCCTTAAAGATCTTGATAGAGAGAAGAGAGATTACAAAAAACTTATATCATGGACAACCGTTAAGAACTTAAAACTGAAAAGGAATTCACATATCATAGAAGGATCTCAGAGGAAACTGGCAAACTACTGAAGATCATCACTTTGGCATGAAAACAAGTAGTTCTCTTCATGCATATGGAAGAAAGCCTCTTCTTGGGAAAGCTTTCCAATCCAAAACAGCTCATCATTCATCAAGACCATAGAATCTCATCTTTGCCATGTCCCTTCCCCAAGCAGCATCTCATTGCCCTTGCCCTTGCCCATCAACATTACCACCGTCTTGTCATGCCACCCCTATTATCAAATGCCATCCATATCACATTATATTAATATTATCGCTAATGCTTAGAGTCATCATGGCCGTAGTAATAAAAAAAAAAAATACAAGGCGAGATAGGTTTTGGGTTGCCGAAACCAAACTTCCAAAACACGCGAGAGAGGGAGAAAGAGAAGGAGAAGGGGAAGACTCTACCCGTGAGTGCCCTAGGCGAGTGAGACAGCTTTCCGTGCGCCGACGATCGAAAGAGAGGAAGGAGGAGAGTCTTTAGTGCGTCGTCGGCCGAGGAAGAAGAAGAGGAGTTTCGTGCCCTAGCCGAGTGAGGCGGCTCCACGCCGTCGACATCGAGTCGCCGGAGGCTCTTGTGCGCCGACGAGAGGAGAGAGCGTGGAGTGCGTGCGTGCGCAGAAGCCGACGGGAGTGCGTGACTTTGGACAAACCGACGGCTTATGGGATCTTAGGGCAAAACCGAGAGGATATAGAGGTAAGTATATAATTGTATGTTTAATTGAAATTTGATATTAATGTTATTATCTCAATTTTAATTTAGGATTTATAATTTGACTTAGAGTTTATAGATTTTATCAAAAAATGTAAATTAGGAATATATAAGATGAATCAAAGTTAAGTAATTTAAGTAATAAACCCTCACATATGAAATATGATTTAATTTTAATAAAACGTTAACATGCTAAGTTATATTATCGTTAATTAGATTAAAATCATTTTAAGGAAATGATAAACACTAAATAAAATAAAATTTATCTATAAGACGTTAATTAAATTAAAATCATTTTAAGGGATATGATAATCATTTTAATGAAATATATTAAGTCACTTTAACACTTAATATTTTATTCTAGAATTTCAATTAAAGAAGAAGTGTTAAAGGAAAGAAGATTGAGAGCTATGAGTTAAAGTGGGTAATTATATTCTTATATTTATGATAAAAAATGTATTTAATTTATGAATAAAATCGTGTTATATGATTATGACTTTTCCGCATCTGAGTTGTGATAATTTTCATAACTTTATAAATTGTGATGTAGTTTATTATTTTCTTGTTGGATAATAACGAATCTTAGATCATATTGTACTCATCGTTTTATAAAGTTTCTTGATTCTTAATTATGAATTAATATCGTAGATATATAATTATATCTTATGAATGTGTATGTTGAAAGTGGAGTTCACCCTTATACTTGGGAGCGTAATACAAGTAAATGATAAAAGGTAAGAAATTGGCAAATGGTAATAGTAATAATTTCTTGTCCTTTGGATGAGTATTTGTGATTTAAAGACTGACGATGATAAATGTAAAAGTAAAGTTCATATAAAATGTTTATGTATCTTTACATATGTTTGATTGTTTGAGCAAATTTCTTTTATGTACGTGTAAATAAAAAAAAACCAGCATCTCTATTCTTGCTTTTATTATAGTGTAAATAATTGACATCAATTTTATTCATTTTGTTATTCTTAAATTTTTCGCGAAATCCCACTAAATGGTTGATAGAAGGAAAGTCATGTTTATCGTCATGTGAGCGGAGATAGATAATTATGTCGATTATGTTTAAAGTGTATTTAAATGTTAATATATATATATATATATATATATATATATATATATATATATGGGATAAATTGTTAAGTCATTTGTAGATTGTAGTCTCTTATGATTGTAGATTTTATTAAAATTTGAAATGTTATGTAAGTTTTCTTTTATTGTCAAATCGTCTTGTATTCCAAGCTCACGGTAGGGTCATGACAAGAGTGGTATCAGAGTAAAGTTTTTATATTTAAGGACATAAGTATGATCATAATCAAAGAACCATTAAGAAGATGATAAATTTTATGAAGAGAATTATATATGATTATATTGATTGATGTGTAACGGTTATGATAAATTTGTGCTTCTCCATGGAATCAATTGGAAGATCTATGGGTGAGAATAGAGAGCCTGGCTAGCACCGAATTTGGTGCAATCGTCTTCCCTAGCGATAGATGCATTTACTCAAATGATGGAAGCAATGACTTAAATGATAAGAAATCATACTAGTGGAAGTGGTGGGGTTCTATTAACAAATACAAATTATTTGAGATATGAAGCCACATCTTTCTCGTGAGACGGAGGAATAAAAATCGAGCGGTTGATGTAGATGGAAAAAAAAAGAAAGCATATCATGTCCTCCGAAAGAAGAGTTGCTTTGGCTTCTTTTGCTTTTGAGGCGAGAGATGGTGGGCAGGTTCTGAGAAGTTTGAAGGGAGGTCTTGCAATCTTATTTCATGGGAGGACTTTGTGAAGACTTTTAGAGATTGGTTTGTACCCTCTTAGTTAGGGACAGATGGGACAAGTTTATCAGTTAATACAGAAGATCATCATCATACGATATGAAGTAAGTTATCTTTAAGATATGCACCAATCTGATACCAAATGCGTAAGAAAAATATCATGGGTTTATCCTGGATTGAAGGATGTAGAATGATTCCTTTGGGTATTGAAGACTATTTATCTTGGTGGTAGAAGAATGGATGTGCAAAATTTCGAGAGGAGAAAAGATATTGGAAGAGGAGGAATGATGATAGGCCAAAATCTGGGAGAATGTTCAATTGAAAAATCAAGCTGGAAGAAGCACAAGTCGGAATCTGATGCTGATGCGATGCTTATATGCCAAAATGTGGAAGAGCACATAAAGGAGAGTGCCTCGAGGCACTTACAGTGGTGTGGGGACATATGGCAAAATCTTGCCCTCTCTTGAGTGAAATCTTGATGGATCTTTGGACAAGTATTGACCTCCCAGAGGCATTGGTAGACAAGGATGGAGATATGCATCGGTTCCATCTGAACTCATAGCAAACAAAACACACCTCGAGTTTATGCACTATGACGAAGCGACTGATCGATGTTATTACGTATGTCTTTATTTAAAATTAGCATTATTATAATTTTATATTGTCTTTGATATATTTGCTTTATATATACTCATTTATAGGTACATCTTTATTGAAAGTAAATCGGTTAGAGTTTTATTTGATCTTTGGAGCATCGCATTCATTTATATATCGAGAATTGAAAATTTTGGGATTGCAAGTTATGAAAATGTGTAGTACTTTCGATGTGATATGAATGGGTCTCGAATGAATCTTTAGAAATGTTTTGCGGCGTGAACGAATATTTGTGAAAGAAGCTTGGATCGATTTAATAGTCTTTCGATATATGAATTTGATGTGATTTTAGGAATGGATTGACTAGCTAAACATTATCTTCTTATAGATTGTTGTAAAAGATAGAAATTCAATATTCATGAAAAGAAGAATTCAAATTGTGGGGCATAAGGAGTATTAGCTATGATGGTGTCTTGCTTAAAGTTAAAGATCTTGTAAAGTATGAAGGTTTTCTTGCTCAAGTCACCGATGTTACTAAAGAGGTAAAGAAGTTAGAGGATATATCAGTAGTAAAGAGTATCCAGAAGTCTTTCTGGATGATTTACCAGGTTTACCTCCAGTCAGAGAGATAGATTTCTCTATTGATTTAATTTAAGGTGCAAAACCTATAGCAAAAGTACCATATAGAATGACGATTAAAGAATTACAAGAGTTAAAGAATAAGCTACAAGAATTATTAGAGAAGGGATTTATCGTATCTCTCTTGGGAGCTGTATTATTTGTGAAGAAGAAAATGGGAGCTTAAGGCTATACATCGATTATAAAGAGTTTAACAAACTCACATTGAAGAATAAATATCTCTTGTCAAGAATTGATGATCTTTTTTATCAGCTAAAAAGATCTTCAGTATTTTCAAAAATTGATTTAAGATCAGGTTATCATCAGTTGAGAATCAAAGAAGAAGATATCAAAGGCGCATTACTGAGGTATGGCACTATGAGTTTGTGGTGATGCATTTTGGCTTAACAAATGCTCCAACTGTATTTATGGATCTCATGAATAGAATCTTTAAACCTTTTTTAGATTCATTTGTGATTGTATTCATAGATGATATTCTAATTTATTCGAGAGATGAAGCAGCTCATGAAAACCATCTTCACATTATTTTGTAAGCTCTAAAAGAAAATTAATTGTATGCAAAATTTTCAAAGTGTGAATTTTGGTTAAATAATATCATATTCTTGGGGCACATGATTAGTAGTGAAGGTGTTTGGTGGATCGAGTAAAAAAGCAATAGGCGAATAACTGACCGTCATATCAGAAGTCGAATTTCTTAGGGTTGACGAGGATATTAGGAGATTCGTTGAAGGTTTTCATGTCATGCCACTCGTAACTTCAAAAGCAATCAAGTTTGAATAAGATCGGTGTGAAGGCTTTTCAAAATTGAAGAATTGTTTAATGCCAAGTATTCCATTCCATCGAGGACAAGGATTTCAAATTTATAGTGATGCATCATTAAGAGCTTGGGATGTGTCTTATATATGAATGGAAGAGTGATTGTTTATCTTTGAGCGATTGAAAAATCATGAAAAGAATTATCAATGATCAGAGCTAGCTTGATAGTGGTATTTGCAAAATTTGGAGGCATTATCTATATGGAATAATGTATGAAGTTTTCACTGATCATCAAAGCTTGAAATATATCTTTACTCAGAAGGAGCTAAATTTAAGGCAAAGAAAATGGTTGGAACTCATTAAGGATTATGATTTGGATATTCAATATCATCAGGAAGAAAAATATAGTTGTTGATGCTTTAAGTAGAAAAACATCTGGTACTGCTTATTGGTTGGTCTCTCAACAGGAGGAGTTGATTAAATATTTAGAAAAATTAGAAATTTCAATTATTAAATCTACAGATGATCATGCTTTATTATTAAATCAAATTTATCTGATCAAATTTGAAAGAGCAATATGAGATGCTTTAACTTCAGATGATTACTTTTAGAAAATTTTAGATTTTGTAAAGTAGGTATCTGAAGATTTTGAAATCGATGAAGAGGATTCTTGAAGTATCATGTGAGTTTGCATTCGGATGTTGGAGATTTGAGGAAAACATCTTTGAAGTCATTCTAATTATACAATTCATCCAGGCAGTAGCAAAATGTATCAAGATCTTAAGAAATATTTTGGTGACCAGGAATGAAAAGAAGTGTAAATTTGTTTATAAATATCAATCATGTCAGATGATTAAAATTTAAATATCGAAGTGGACTTTTATAACTTGCGTACAGGTAAAATGATGATATTCTTTATGGATTTTGTGGTTGGCTTACAGATCGAGAAAGCGATGTTATTTGGGTTATTATTGATAGTTGACTAAATCTGCACACTTTATACCTATCAACAATCTTGTTGAAAAGTTAGTATGTTGATGAAATCGTGAAGTTAGGTGCCAAAATCTATAGTGTCAGATGATGGTGATTTACATAGGCTGTGGAAAAAAATTCAAGAACTTTAGGTATGAAGCTTACTTTCGATCTTGCATTTTATCCTCAAACGATGGCGGTCGAGAGAAAATTCAAACACTTGAAGATTTACTTAGACTTGTATCCTTGATTTTGGAGAAATTGGGAAATTCATTTGTCATTGATTGAGTTTCTTGATAATAGCTTTCAAACAAGTATTGGTATGGCTCCCATGAAGCATTGTATGGAAGAAAATGTCGAAACGCTTTGTTGGGTGGAGGTGAAAGAAGAATCATTGTCGGATGTAGTAGATGAAGCCGAAAAGATCGATTGATTCATGATTAAAATTCAAGATAGTGAGAGGAAATCTTATAATGCTAAACAGTCGAGTTTGAAGTGGGGAATTTGTATTTTAAAGTCAACCCCATGAAAGGTATAAAATGATTTCGTAAAGTCGAAAGTTGAGCCCACGCCTATATTACCATACGGTTTCTTGGAAAGAATTGGGAAAGTGGCTTATGGACTTGACTTACCTTCACATGCAAGCGAGTGCACAATGTGTTTCATTTCTCTTCAAAAATATATTACCGAAGCCAACAAAATTATCACGATCCTATCGATATTCAACCTGATCTCACATTTCGAAAAGAACCGTAAAGGATTATGATTATGATGTTAAGCATCTCAAGAATAGTGAAATTTCATTTGTCTCGGTACTATGGAAACATGGATCGATCGAAGCTACGCGGGAGAAGGAATCAAATGCGACTTTATCCTCAATTATTTAATTAAAGGTATGGTTATTTCTATTAATATCATTTAATTTTGAGAATGAAATTTTTATAAGAGGGAGAGATTGTAATAACCGAAAATAAATAAATAAATAAATAAATACAACCCACCATCTGCTAGCCGTAGAGAGAAAATTGAAAGGCTTGATTTCTGTCAAAAACCAACACCCAAAACACGCGAAAGAGGGAGAAAGAGAAGGAGAAGGGGAAGACTCTACCGCGTGCTCCGAAAGTGAGACAGCCTTTCCATGCGGATGATCGAAAGAGAGGAAGGAGAAGAGTCTTTAAGGCCGTCACCGAGGAAGAAGAAGAGGAGTTTCGTGTCTCTACCGAAAGTGAGGCGGCTCCACACGTCGACATCGAAGTCCTGAGGCTCTCCGACCACCGAGAGAGAGAGAGAAAGATGCGGTAAAAAGCCAACGAGTGCGTGACTTTGGACAAACCGACGCTTATGGGATCTTAGGCAAAACCAAGAGGATATGTAGATAAGTATATAATTGTATGTTTAATTGAAATTTGATGTTAATGTTATTATCTCAAGTTTTAATTTAGATTTATAATTTGACTTAGGGTTTATAGATTTCACCAAGAAATGTAAATCGGGAATATGTAGATGAATCAAAGTTAAGTAATTTAAGTATTAAACCCTCACATATGAAATATGATTGCAATTTTAATAAAACGTTGAACCCATGTTAAGTTATATTATCGTTAATTAGATTAAAATTATTTTAAGGGAAAGGCTAAACACTAAATGAAAATAAAATTTATCTATAGTATGTTAATTAAATTAGAATCATTTTAAGGGGTATGATAATCATTTAATGAAATATATTAAGTCACTTTAACACTTAATATTTTATTCTATAGAATTTCAATTAAAAAAAGAAAGTTAAAGAAAAGAAGATTCAAGAGGAAGCAAAGTTAAAGGTAATAATGTTCTTACATTTATCAGAAAAAATGTCTTTAATTTATCATGAATAAATGCATGCTCATGATTATGATTTTTTTCTGATCGCAAGTTATGATGATTTTCTTCTTCATAAATTGTGATGTAGTTTGTTTATTCACGAAAATAACCGAATGTTAGATCATATCGTCACTTCGCCATTTTTTTATAAAGCTTAAGCGATTTCCGTTAGTTAATTAATACGATAAGATAATCAGACGTATGAATGCCAGATGTTAAAAGTAATTCACACTCTTATATAATGACGAACGCATTACGCATCTAAATGATGAAAACGACCAAAATGGCGAAAGAATGGTAATTAATTACTGGGATGAGTATTGATAAAGATTTTGACGCCGACTCAACACGAATGATAAATGTAAAGTAAAGTTAATACAAAATGTTTATATACCTTTCACATATGTTTGATTGTTTGAGCAAATTTTTTTTATGGACATGTCAAAACAAAAAAAAAAAAAAAAAACTAGAATCCATACTAGTTCTACCTTCTTATTTACTATACAGAATAAAGAATGAATTATCAATTTTATTCATTTGTCCATTTTAAATTTTGCGCGAAACCATCCTAACTAAATGATAGAAAAGTCGTTTATCGTCACAGGAGACTTTGGGAGATAAGAATTATATACATGTCGAAGCATTTAAAGTGTATTTAGAACTTTGTTAATATATATATATATATATATATATATATATATATATATATATATATATAGATAAATTGTTAAGTCATATTTATTTTACAGCCAACCAAATAGTCCTAAGAAATCAAAACCACTAAATTTATTTTATAGTGCATTCTCAAAATAAATTGACTTTAAAAAAGTGTAACCAAAAACTCCCTTCCCTTCATGAAAAACATTGAAGTTTGTTAAATTTCTACACATGACACTTAACTTAAAGGTACTTCAATCCAAGTTGGAAATGAATAAAGCCTAAAATATTCTAGAATTCTAACCAACAATCTAATTTATTATATAATCCAAAGTAAATATAATAAAATTGACAATAAAGAAAAATAATGATAATTATATCTTAAATATTTCATTTAGATGCTAAAGACTGAATTTATAAGGAAGTGGAGATTAAACGTGACCTATAATTAAAAAAATCATAATCATAATACAATAAAAAATCAAAAAAAGAATTAATAGTAGGCAAAATAAGAAAAATCCATACTTATTTCATGCATACCAGGAGAGATATTCCTACCACTTTAATGATGAATAAGTGATGCGGGACAACTTAGGATTAGGATTTACTATTACAACTAACATGATGCATATCAATTAGTACAAAAACTTATTTTCACTAAATGTAAACATACAACACTAGATTATAACTAAATACTAAATTATAACTCAATTGATGAATGAAATAATCTGATATTCAATTAGTTAAAAACACAAAAAATTAGCATGCAATTAAATTTAATTTGGATAAATCAATTTTTGATGTGTTCATTTATTTATCAAAATCAAAGATAATAAACAAATTGATATCAAGAGCACCACTTCATCAATGATGATTGCATCAAAAGATGTCTCTTTAGCAATAATTCACTCTTCAATTGCATTCTAGATGATCCCTCTATTAATAACATCTTTGTCGTTGACGGCCATGTTAACAACACCTCTATCAATGATAATGTTGTTGTTGATCATCACTCTGTCAATAACTATTTTCTCTTAATCAATGACAACTTCATCAAGGATTGCACTATTACCGGTATCTCTTTTGATGAAAATTTCAATGGATGACCATTCATCTATAGCATATATGTCAACAATTGCTCCATCAATGATGATGTTATTGAAGAAACGTTTGTAGAAACACTTTATCGACAATGGTTATGATGATGACACCATCATTCATGATATCTTATTTGTCAACATCCCCAAGCAACTCTTTCAAATTGAATGAACATTCAAATTATGAAATTAATATAAATAACAACAGTGAATCATTGTCCACACAATTGATCAAGGAGAAAAATAGAGGACATGAATATGACCCCCTTTTTTTGACTCACTATTGATCTAAGGATCCTAATCGAGTCATTTAACATTCATGACTTGATGTTAAAAAATAACTCAATATCACATAAATATCAACTCTATCAATAAGGAAAAATTCTAGAAATTGGGATTGAACCCATTGGCTCCCAACTGATCCAAGGATTGTAGTTGATTCATCGTATTGATATATGTGTTAAGGTGTACATCATATATATATATATATATATATTCATAACAAAGCGTCACTAGAGCATAAGAGAAATAAAATTATTTGCATGCTAAGACACAACGGATCAAAAAAAATGTGCTAAGACATTTATGTGCCCCTAAGGAGAATAAAACTATATCTTGCATCAAAATTTATTGAAATATGTTTGAAGCACATAAAGGAGTTGCATCAATGCATGTTCCAATTAATCGATGTACCACAAGGGACATATGTCAACACCAGGATAGGTAGTAAGACACTAGCATATCTTGAGGGAACAAATTTACATAAATAAGACACACTTAGGGTACCCCAATGAGATACACATGTTGACATCACGTGATAAATAGGCTATATTCTCTAAGGTTTGAAGCTAAAATCGAATCAACCATGACAAACTTTTGAGCCATCATCAGTCACGTTCACAATCTTTGAAACATGATTGACCATGCTTTGTGTCCTAGGTTGCTCACCCTATATGTTATGGTAAGCCCTATGCCATTAAAACGAACCAAGATTCAACCTCAAGTGGTCATACCCTTAGTATATTAGACCAAGGTCCACACCTAACATCTAGAATCAAGGCCTCATGTTATCAATAATCTCAGAGTTAGTGATGGTCGAGCTCTAACCTATGCAAGCTAAAGCCTCAAAACCCAACTACAAAGATCAAAGACTTAAAAGCTAGTCTAAAACTACGACTCTAGGTAATAAAACCCCTGAACTAGCTGATTCCTGCTTACCAAGCCAACAGCATACTCTTCAAACTTCAAGAAGCACCTTGGATAAGGTAACTTCTAATAAGGATATCTTCACATTATAGCTAAAGGCTATTCACAATAGCCAGATGTATTCTGACGGCTATAATTATAGTACAAAGCACCCTAACTTAAAGCTATATTATCACAACTAAGGATCCTTAATAACAAAGAATTATTAAACAAAAGATCTTACATGATAGAACTATGGACCTTTGAGAAGGTTATCCATTCCTTCCCCAAGACTTGTAACCACCCAGCAAGCATTCTTTTATGGATAAGCCTAATCGACCATTTTAATTGAGAGTTATCTCCTAAAAATAACACGCTAAAGAAATCTTGAACCTCAAAGGAAATCTGGTTCATCAATCTGCCTCTTGCAATTGTTATCAAACACAAAATTGCTGAGATTTGACATCCCTTTCAAAACCTCACAAGTACCTAAGGTGCTTACTCTTAGTTGCCAATCATTGTGTCATACACTAAGTTTATGTCATAAATTCATTTTTTTTTTCATGTCTTATTTTATTTTTTCATTAGTTATTTTAAGTTAAATATTAGTGATTAATGTGCTATTCTTCATTTGAAACTAGTTTGGAATTTCCCTTGAAATGTTTGTGAGTTGTTTTGTCACTTAGAATAATCGTTATTCTAAGTAGTGCATAGGATCTCAGATGATAATGAATGAAATATTTTAACTTCAAATTCTACTTATGGATTCATGAGGTTTACTATCTCCTCCTTAGTGCTTTAAGAATTCAGCACCATGCCTAGCAACCAAATGATTTTAGGATTAACATTAAATAGTATATGAGGATTAACCAACTATCTTATTCATCCCTGTCCCGTTTTTCCATCTTAATTCTTTAACAGATCCTCCATATTGCATTGCCATGTTGCGTGAGCCTAAAAGGTACAAAAGCTTTTTCAAGAATTTATGTAGAATATGCAGATGTGAGATTAATTATTGAGACGTTGGGAGTTAGGAAAGAAACAGCATCACAGAACAAAAAAAATAAAAAAATAAACATACAAGTTATCTGTACTAATAAAATGCTTGCTCTTTGTTCTCATTCTACGTACTAACGTATTGCCCATATGTTGTATTGAATCAGTAAATATTAAAGCATGATAATTTACTCTACATCTAAGCTTTTGTAGATCAGTCTCCAACCTGTTTGATAGCCTATAATCAAACTTCGTAAGCTGAACAACCTGCACGACCATAAAGGACATGAAGTCAACATTCACGAGTTGGAGCCTCCCTTTTAGAATAAGAAAAACTGAAACACAATTAACTAGACAAAGAACAGCATAAACAAAGAATACTCCATTAGAATTAGATACAGAGATCATCGAGAAAAAAAGTAAAAGTGAACCAAAATAATAAGCAACAAGTAACCCTCCTATATGACTAGTTGAGAGATTTAAGCAATCAAAAGAAAAGATTTATTAAATAAACGTCATATTCTTCCGATGATACAATGTGATGTAGGATGGCTAAGGATTTAGCGTTCACTAATACAAATTAGGATGAAATGCAAAATGAACTTGACATCCATGGACAAAAATATTATAATAGCTGGTTGATAACATAGATCTATGTTGGGTATTTCAGAAACCAACAAATACATTTTAGAGCATAATGAAAGTGTACAAATGGACACACAAAATAAAACACTTCAATTTCGTAAGTATAAAAGTTCTGTCGTGATTTTTAAAAAGTCAACAAAAAGATGTCCGAGGTGAAGTTTGAAGCAAAATCTCAGTTGATTAGGAAGTGGAAAATTTTGATGAGCAAGAAGGGATAGTGGTTTCCTTTGCTAGTACTCACTCCCACAAGATAGTAGAGTACATTATTCTCCCTAGCAAATCCAATCATCCTCCATGTGTCCTAATCCTGAAAAAAAATAAAATACTATGACAGAAAAAAAAGGTTATTTTGGAATTCAAGTATGTGGTAATTTTATGAATTGTTATAATATTGGTGGATAGCATAGAGCATGTAAAACACTTTTCATTAGAAAAAAATAGGCTTAAATAAATTGTTCCTGCTAAAAATAGTTACAAATGAACCGTTTGCAACAATGAGTTTTTTTGTTACTAGGGCATAAACTATTTGTATTAAATTTTATTGGATTATGAATAATATGATCAATAGATCATGAAACTATAATATAAGAGTTAACAAAGGTTGAATAAAAGGCATTTAAATGATAAGATGGTCATATTTAGTTAATGATCATGTACAAGATGATGTGGTGAAGTAGTTGAGAAGATCTCAAATTTTGTAAAGTTTTTATTTTTTTTTTTTTTCTAAGGCGTCCATCTTCATGGAAGTCAAATTTATCATGAGAGAAGCCATTACCATCCATTAGTAAGGTTGACTGACTCTGTGCACAAAATCGTCCATCCCACCAAAGAACATTTTGATTTTCCAATGAAACTAAAATAGATCTCCCTCATAATATGTGGCTTTATATAGCATGTGTACTAGATTCATTCTCTCGCTTGAGCAACTTAGCCTTCTCAAATTTATTGCTTTGTCTAATTTCTCTATCCAATAATTAAGACAATTTTTATTAAGAAATGGTATTGTTTGGCTCTTTTTCCAACTCTTGCATCAAAATTTGACCAAATTCAGCATTAAGATAAAAAAATATGAAGATTATCTCCCTTTCCACAACCTTGTTTAACATATTATGGTATCATCATTCAAATTTATTTTAATTGTTAGTGCTGATCAAACTCAAACCACAAACTCTTCATTAGTTTATATTATTATATAAAAGAATCAAATATTTGTGTTGTTATTGATACAACAATCTTGATTTGGAAAATCAAGACAATATCAGAAAATTTGTTTACAATTTATAATCATTAGAGATAGTTTCTTCTATTCAACTAATGTGTATAGTTAATATTTTGAAACTCCCAATTTGACGAATGATAGATATATTTAGTGATGAGTGTTGACCTCTATGCATGCCACAAGTCAAGTCGAGCTCGAACGAGTTTGGTGCAAATCAAATGAAATACACTCGACGGCAGAAAATCGTCAAACGACCCGATCTCCGAACTTCGTCATCGCGTTGAAGTTGAAATTGATCGAATACGTATTGCATATTATGGTCGATCGATCGAAAGAAGTTCGTCGACATCGCGACATGCATATCGAGGTCGAAGCGCGGCGTTACGGCGACCGTTGCGATATTGATCGCGCTTTTAGCATCAAAATGTTGAAATATATCAAATGAGAATTGGTGATGAGTCTGCGACGTCGACGTCGGGCGACGGCGGCAAATTTGAGCGAAATTGACTCATTTGATCTGACGCCGACGAACTAAACGGCCCGAGCGCAAGCGGTTGTGTCGAACGTCAATAACCTAAGATTGATATATATATTAATTATATGATTTCTTCATCGCAGAATTCTGAATTAAGGTTGATTAAACACTTAAATAAGAAAAAAAAAGACTACATATATATATATATATATATAACCTAACCCAGGACTCTATTTTACGGCCTCGCTATTTCACTGCATCGCAACTCTCGACTCCTGCTCTCAACCAAACAAGCCGCCCTCTTCTCTCTCGCTCGGACGGACTCTCCCCTTCCGTCCATCTGGAGCAGTCGAAGTCGAAGCCCTACCTCTCTCACACGACTCGTGCTGGACACGCGCAAGTTAGACGTTGCTCCCAATCGCTCAACCAACCCTCCTTCCCGTTCATCTCACGCAACGCACTAAGCTAGCCGCACGCATCAAGCTAGCCACAGCCATTCCTCCTTCCCGTTCAGACTCCCAGTTGACCGAACCGCTGGTTAGCCGCAAGCCTCCTTTTCTCGACTTCTTAAGTCTGTTTTTCTGCAACCGGCAAAAGATCCAACCGAGCTCTATCTGCAGCTTCCTCTTTACAAATCATTAGCTATTTCTCCTTTTTATTTACCCAAAGTTTTTATCATTCTCTATTTATATCTCGAACATAGTAACTGCTCCTCCTTGTTTCTCTCTGCAAAATCAGTAGCTTTTCTTCCTTCATATTTCCAACACTCTCTTGTTTGACAATACTTTGTGATTCCCCTTAATTTGAAGGATGTTTGCAGCATCACGATTGATAACTTTAATGTCCAGTTTATCTACCTTCCTCTATAAGGTTAAGAGCAAGGAGTTTATGGTGGGGTTTGTTGACTTTCTCATGAGGAAGTATTCTATTCCAGCAAAGGGAGAAGAATATCGAAGTTAGAATCCAAAGCATGAGGTTCTATATAAGATTCATAAAAGGGTGTTATGGTGGCTGAGTCAACTATTCTTAGATCAATCCAGAAAAAAGATTTGCCAAAGAAACAACCTAAGAAACAAATATATTCAATGTTCAATGATTATCTTGCATAGAAGAGAAATGGCAAGAAACATGGTGGTTGCAAATGCAATGGTTTGTTTTTTTATCTTAAAGCTGATAGGAAAACTATTTGGTGTTAGTGAAGAGTAGTCTCACTCATAAATGCACCTAAAATCCTGTATGCGACGCATTTGAAGCGACGAGCAGAACCCTTACATGCTCTTTGTAGCCGTGAGGAAAACTCGTAGGCACATGCTGACAGAAAAATTTATATGATTTCTTTTGTGAATGTAACACGCTCTTTGTAGTGGTAGGAAAATGAAGACTTAGTCGCTATCATCAACCATAAAAGCATAAAATGTTCAATCTTACATGCACCTAAAATCACTCGACGAGCATTTGTGCGACGGAATCCATACGCTCTTTCGATAATGCGGAAAACTGTACACACTCGCGACGTATTTGTAAAATTTACATGATTTCTTTTGCATAACTACGCTCATTCTAGCGTGGTAGAGAAAATGGTTGTGGTTTAACTCATATATCTTTTCAGCGGTGAAGCGGACTCCGATTGACCCCACGAGGACGATCAAGAGGCGCCAAAATTTAATCAAAATTTCACACTTACGAAGGATTTAAATGAGGATTAAATGGGATTATTTAAATCATCATAATCTACTTAAACAAGCTTAAATTAAATTCAAGGAAAAAGTTAACCTACAAATGATAAATGAAAGAAATTGAAAGACTTTGCTTGAAATGTAAGTAGAACCCTTCTCAGACGCTTTGAGCTTGCAAGAATTCACACGCATATCTAGACAAGTGATGTTGTGTGTTTGAAGAGAAAAAAATCTCTTTTATTTATAGGCATGAACCAACCTTTTATGTGGACTCCACTATAACTCATGATAATTTCGATAAAATAATTGATGAATTATGAAATCAAGGGGCCCATTAATGATGTGTTATGAAAACGATAAAACTCGTTAAGGAAGTCATGAATATGGGAGGTTTTGAATAAGCTTCATGTGCATATCATAATATAATATCCAATTCCGATTTAAGCATTTCATTAATTCATGTGAAGGTTCCAAAGGATTGAGCTCCCTTTGTAAATACTATAAATCCACCTTATACTCAAGTCTATTGCTCTAAGATACATGCGAACACTCTCGATGCATGTCTTGAAATTCACATAGTGTATCAAAGAGGCAGATCTTTGTATATGCGATGAGGCGACCATTAATTCAACTCAAATGTTTATAAGTACATGCAAATATTTTAATGAAGTTAATTGAACATAGACATACATTAAGAGGTGACATTTTATCCAATTCAAGTATTTCATTGATACGTGCAAATAGTCAGATGGAAAATAAATTCATATAAACTTATATCTAGTTCAAATACTCCAATGCTTGCATAAATTTTCAAATAAATGAATAAGATGCTTACATGCATTACAAGGTGATTATATGCTCAAACATGTTGCATTAAGATGCATATCAATCGCCTGAATGATGAAATATTGCATTCATTACAAAGTAACATCACATCTAAATTTGATGTTTTAGAATAACCTGAGGTGAGATGATCATATACATTCTGAGAGTATTCCTAATCTCAGTTTCAAATACCTCGAAGTATGTATGAGTATTTTATGAAATGAATAAGCGATTATATATGCAAGCAATTGGAAACCCGCATGGGCCCCGACACTATGATGAATGCTTAAACTTAGTGTCTGAAGATGTTGCGCGGGTTGATTCTCGGTTGGGTCTTAAGACTGAATCGGGTTAACAAAACCTAAAAATCTAATGATATTATTATAATATCTTCAACCCAATAAAACATTTGAAAGTAATTATTCGTCATCTATTATTAAATTAATAGAGTCGACAAGATCTTAAACAACGAAATAATAACCCCCCTAATGATGGCTGTGTTGAATAAAAATTTTAACCGGAGAGGATATTTCTATCAAAATATGATTACAATTTCAAAACAAATTAACTTAGATTGAATATCAACCTAAATGCATGATTTAAAATATCATTTTATAAATGTAAGTGAAATTCAATATTAAAACTTAAAGCTAAAAATTCAACTCGTTAATGTTTGTGGAGGTACAAATTAAGAAAATCAGCTCACAAATGAAATATGTCAAATCAGTGTTCTACTATGTTCACTCTCTCTCGCGGTAGGGCGTGTCTCTTAAAAGCGTGCTGATGCTCCACATGATGCGATTATGACGAGTTCTGACGGTGATTTGGCGTCGACTCCATTATATTACGATCACGCAGTAAATTATCTTCGATGGTATCCTTTGAGTTGTGAATCATAATATCTTGATAACAACCTCACAAATAAGGTAGGAGACTTAAGATTGTCCTTGGACACATCCAATTCTGAGTTCTTGGATGATATAACTCATGTTCTGATAAGAATCTTTCGATCGGGTTGGGATTCATTCCTCTCGACTAAGTAGGTAGGGACCGGCGGGATGACAAACATGGGATCTAGATTGGCGCATCATCATTCATCGGTTTAAGTTGATGAATTTCATAATTTTAAATTCTAAAACTCCATATCTTTATTATATATTGCGTTAAGCGATTTAGCATGTAGCTCTCGAGGAGAAGATGTAGGCTTGCGATAGGAAACAGAAACCCAGATCTAAAGTCCTCACAAAATGAGGAGAAATCTCTAGCGTTCTTCTTATCACTATTCTCTCACTTAAGTTTAAGCATTTAATCTTACTCCAAATTACACAGACATCTTAAATCATTACTTCACTTCATTGTTAAGAGGTCGGCGGTGAATTTTCAGAACCCACAATGAGAACTGCCCAATTGATTTTCATAAGTTTTGACATTTCAAGAAAGAAGAAACATAGTTAAAAAGTTCGATTACAATAAAGATTGATAAAAGAGACCTTAGAAAACCCTTGAATCTCAAATTTAGACCAACAATAAAGATTGAAAAACAAAATAATAATAAAGAATGATTATTTCAATCAAGAATAGCAAAGCATGTGACTATTTCTTTACAATTAAGAGAAGCTTTTTTCTCTTATAGTGAAAAACATTACATATCATAACTATCCTGCAAAAAAGGTGATCCAAAATTGAAAAAGTTTATGATATTTTAGAATTTTTTTTTAATGAAGCTATAAGTTATTTCAGAGACTATGTACCCAACATTAAATCTATTTTCTGCTCAGATTTATTTATGAAAAAAATATTAAAAGTAGAGATACTTTATTTGACTATTTTGTTATGGAGATGACAAAAAATGACATAAAATTTGATAAAAACTGAGATAAATGCAATCTTCTCATGGCTTTGTTGGACTATGGCCCCAAAATAAATTTTTTGATAATTAATTATGCTTATCCAATGATCTACAATGGAGAAGAAAGCATAAAAAATGTCTCATGTGTGCTATATGAAAAGTATGCTTTGTGTTTTAAACAAGACATCGATGGCACAAGTGGCACCTTTCGAGTTGGGAAAAATGTGATAGCAGGTTCAAATAGTGCAAGCAAAAACTTTACAACAACTATATATATATATATATATATACTGGTGGTACTACTTCGCCACATATGTTACAGAAAAAATAAGCAAAAGAACTATAAAATTAGATTTGAACGAGTATTCAAGAATGATTTGGAGATTTGTTTGTAAGTGAAAGCTTTGATGCCATTGCTTAGTGGAAAAGCAATCTCATGAAATGTTGAGTGTTATTTAAAATTACAGTGGATATATTATCTATATTGACAAGCACAGTTGCTTATGAATCAATATTTAATGCAAGTGAAAAGTTGTCGATGCATATCTTGAGTGCCAAAACTTACAAGCACTCATATGTAGATTCAATTTGGTTCATTGCCATTGTGTTAAAGGGCAAAAATCATAATATGTGCTATGTTAAACATTATCTTTTTAATTTGCTTCTGAATTACTTCATAACTAGAGTCTCGCCTTTTTACATCAATGTGGTCATCTATGCATTCACAAATGTGTATATACATGCATATATACATACATATGCTTGTGCCTTGTTCATACATGTCTTTATGGGCACAAGCAATTGTGTTTGTGTTTATATATTGGTCTAAGGATGTCCTATGTGCATTCTATAATATACAACTAAATATGTTATGTATATCCTCTCTTATGCACGTCCATATGTATGTATGTGCATCTAAATGCAAGTTTAATTCTGTGTATTTGTGTTTATCTTTGTGCTTGGCTTTGGTTTGATAGAGTGCTTCTGAAGCACAACCAATATAGAAGATTAGCCACCAACATGCCCATGTTAGGTGTGCGAAGATGTATGTTTATTTTTCTTTTTGTGCAAAAAGATTGGAACACACTTAACATGGCTACACATGTTTGAAAAGCTAGAAACCAACTAGTTAACATCATAGAATAAAGAACGTTATTGAACCAATCAATATAAATAAACTTAATTTACGTTTGCTATCAATCAGCTAAATTTTAGTAGGATAAATTCCTAAATTTATGCTTACATGTTTCTTCAGAAGAACAGGCAAGACTCTATTTTGGTAACATTTTGGAGTGCATTTTCTTGGCACACGCATAGTATACGGTCCATTAATGGCCTTCCCTTCTTTTCTAGGAAGCTGCTTTATGATTTTCACATCTCTTGATAGAAACGAGATGAACCAGTCAACATCAAATATTTCAGCAAAATCACTGCAACAACAAAGCACCAAAAAAAAAACGGAAACCATGATAAACCTCCAGCCCTATAGAAATAGCAAGAAAGTAAAAAATCAGAATTAAGTGTGATATGAAACCACACCTAGAATCTTTCCAGAAAGATCTCTGATCGAGCTTTGGAACAACAAGCGTCGCATTTAACATGCGTGCTGCAACAACAGCATCAGTTATCTGAAACAAGCAATAGGTAAAACAAAGTACTAACTTCATCATCAATAATATGCTACAAAAGTTTTTAAGCAAATGGGGTCCAATATGAAAATAAAGTATGACGCAATAGTCTAAAAATGGTTGAATCATAGCATTGAAACTGACTTCAAATGTTTATTTAAAGAAAGGTAAATTCCAACATAAGTGATTGAAAGTAATTGGAACTAAAATCTAGATTTTTCTCCATGTTTACTTGATAGAAAATGGATAAAAGTGATTTCTTATTTTTTAAACTCACCTTCATAAATGTACGAAATTATATGAAATAAAATAACATAAAGGTAAAAAGAGGATGTTTATTATTTCAATTTACGGCAATATATATATATATATAAAAATTAATGAGGAAATGAATAAAAATGAAATGACATATGGTCCAAATGTTGGAATCGAATTTGCAAGAAGTAAATTCATTCAAAACAAACAAACATCACCAAAACTCACTTCAATGACGCTTACTTACAAAACACAACTCCAATCTAATACAGGACAACTCGAGGTTAGGAATGCCCAATTCAACTAATATGATGTATAGTATGATTCATCTAAAGATGAACTAAGGATTCGCAAATCACAAGTTATTGATTAATTCAATGGCATTTTTACCTTTAAATGTAAATAATTAATACTATATTTTAAAACTAATTGATAATAAAATGATCGAAATAATCCAAGAATTTCAGCAATAATTTTAAGCAAATAAATCAAAGAGTGAATTGAATTTACACAAATTTGATTTCTAACATTCTTTTTAATCTAAATCAAAAGCATTAAATAAGTCGATATCAAATAGTATAGTTGATAAAGAACATCGAAAGAAAATATTAATTAAAAAAATCAAGCCTCACACCATTATAAGATGACCTCCTCAATAATTATATAATCGTACTTGCAATGCACTTAATGAAATCATACATCCAACTTGCACTCAAAGGAATGGAACTTGAAAGAGAAATTCTATTCAAACCAAAATTCTTAATCACATGACACAGAACTATTATTTACAAATATCTTATAACAAGGTTAGTAGATAAGATTGGTATGGGTTCAATCTCAATTGAACTTTAACTTAATTTTAAAAGATAAGAAAAAAATTTCAATTTAATTTTAAATTTCAAAAGAACAGAATTGCAACTATATAAAAGCCCATCCATAGCCGTGGTAGTAAAACAACAAGTATATCTACATAGGAATCACTCTGCCAATGCCCATAGACTACCTCACAAAGCACCATCACTATCATGACAAACAAAGATGTTATCCACATGCCACAAGAATTGGTAAAACGTAAAAACCGTAACCATCATTCAAGGTATGAAAAAAGCCCCAAAAAACTAGATTAGATTTCCACCACTAAAAGGAAATATCACAGCCAACTAAACCCACATAACATTTGCATCAAAGTAAAGCCCTCAATCCATTGTCTGTAGATTATAACAAGTCAAAATGGAAATGAACTTAAACTAAATCAAGACTAAAATCATGTCAACCATATGAACTAACCTAAATCCTGGAAAAAAATGCAATCTTTCCTGACCATCACCAATAGTAAGCCAATAAATGCAAAAATAACTAATATAATGAACAAACTAATAAAAAGAAAATAAATAAACTACAATGTGAATTTACACAGAAATATTAACAATATGCTCATGAAATACAAGAAAACAAATATAGATTTTCATCAAATATGCCCGACTTAGACAATTTGACTTGGACAAATTTAGCACTTGATGCTCATCAAGCAAATCTAAACATAATATGTTTCATGTACGGTAATGCATGAAACATCACAATATGGTATCCCTTATCAATGAATAAGATAGGTATAAAACCAAATATTATTATCTAGAAGAGCCTCAACAACAAGTTGCATAGAAATATTTAGCGAAGGATTAGATGTGAACTACAAGGGAAAGATGAAAGGAGAGCAACATCTAAGAAATTGATAATATGCTCATGATCTTAGGTAAAAATGAAAATTACATAGAAATTTTCTAGAATTTATAACTTGGAGGCCATAGTATTAATGCATTGCACACTTAAATTGCAATATCTTCCTTGCATACAATTTCATAATGTTATTGATTAAAGCCTATTTGAATTATATTTTAAATACAAAAATGATACCAGTACAATAAGGAAAATTTATAAGTGCCAAAAAAATAAAGATCCTTTCTTGGTTCAGATGCATCATTATTTTATCAGTATATCACATATCGTATGTTGGTATCAACATAAAATTTATAATTATCATATATGTATCCATATGTGTGTGATATATCTAGATTCTATATAAAAAAAAAGATCAATAAATCTATAGGCTTTCTAGGTTGATAGGCTATGATAGTCTCAAATAGACTCATTCCAATAAACATATTGGCATATGAATATAATATATTAGAGTTAAAACCAAATTGGTCCCCTAACTATTTATAGAAGACCAAAATAGTCCCTGACTAAATAAAAAGACCAATTTAGTCCATCAACTAAGTGAAAATGGACCAATTTGATTCTATCATTTAAATTTAGATGAAAATGAGTAGACATGTAAAGGTGAGGCAATATCGGAATTACAAAATAAGTTAACATTACAATGACATTTAATATAATAAAAAATACATAAAATTTATGCCAAAAAATTTATTTGCTAAAAAATCTATATAATATTCATCCAATCTCCTTAAATATGATATACAAGCAATAAATTAATATTCCAAAAATCTAGAAAAATTATTAATAAAAAATGATATACTTAATAAATCTAGAAAAAAAATTAATATTCCAAAAATGCCGAGCTTTTAACACACCAAACCATTAATTTGAATGTCCCTTTTCAAATAGTTAAGAAATTAAATTGATGTTTTTATTTAGTTTGGGACTATTTTGATCATCCACAAATAATAATTTGGTCCTTAACTCAAACATATTGTATGTTCATATCAACATGAAATGTCATATTTGTAGCCATATGTGTATATCATATCTAGATTCTATAGAAAAGATCAATAAAGCTATAAGCTTTTTAGGTTGATACCTATGATAATCTCAAAAAAGCTCATTCTAGTAAACTTATTGGCATATGAAGTGTAAACAATCCATCAATAAAAATGTCAAATCCCACCAAATCATAATCATTTATCGGACCATAATAGATCTCCTAAGTTTTATTAATCACTTCAATTTGAGCATCAATTTGTAGAAAATAAGTAGTTAAATTTTAAGTTGTGTTCCCTCTTTTTTTCCAAAATACTTCTTAGAAAAAAAACTCAAGACATTACATCTCAATCATGAATAATTATTTTAGGTACACCATTTAATTTAACCACTTCATGCAAGTATAGTTAATAATGATGTATTCCTCTTTTATATAATCAAATTCAGCCACCTAACTCGCATGGTATGTAAAAGGACAAAAACTTTACAACCATTAATAGGTTTATTATCAATTACAACACGCTAAGGCCAAAAGAATGTTCTTGCATAAACTCATCCTACTTAACAATTCTACTTCTCAATTTCTTTTGGAATTCAAATATTTCAAAATTTGATAACCAAAATATAGCGCAAACTCCTTAGATAATAGATAATCTCCAATATCTAAGCGTTTGCACAATAGCATAGAACTTCATATTACAGCTTCAATATTTTATTTTGTTTCATTCAATTTCTCGCTTAAGAATACAGTGGGATGACCATCCTGGCTTAACACTCCTGTAATAACAACATTTGATGTGTTATTATAAACCTCAAGCAGTTTATTAAAATCAAATAACTTAAGCAAAGTTACACTTATGTGTATCTAATATCTCAACCTAATTAGTGCATTCAAATTCTCTTTTTTTTCATATAATTTGAAATTTGAGTCATAACAAAACTAAACACTTTATTAAATCATCTATAAAAAGTATGATTAATCGGTAGGCTGGTGTATTAATATGTTTTTAATTTTATCAAAATCAATGATTAATCCATCCCCAAACACAACAAATCCTAAGAAGATCATAGATGGGCTCATAAAGTAGCATTATTATTGACCTCCTCATATGTGTCATAAATCAAGACAAACTCACAAGTTAAATTCGACGGACTTGGTGACGTCGCAATGATGAATGTCGAAAATGGTGAAACCTCCGATCCGACGAACTTCGTCGTCGCATTCAGAACGTCGAAATTGATCAGAATATAAATATTGCATAATCTAAATATCAACCGCTCAAATGATCGAGCTATCGAATGTCGGCAGCGCATAGTCGGAAAATGCGGCGATGTCGACAACCTCGTTATGGCGTCGCCTGTTAGTTTGAAAGCATATCAAATGAGATTGTTCACGCTCAAATCGGATGAGTCTGTGCAAATGTCGAATGATTTAAAGTGACATCGCGTAAATCGGTGAAATGCGGGCGTCGAAATCAACTCAAATGACCTTGATCGATGAACGGACGTGCGTTGAGCGTCAATAGGATCTGAATATTGAACGATGATTGATGGCCGAGTCATCAAAGTCACGCACATATCGAAGTTAGGAGGCCCCGACGTAAGCCAAACAACCTATGTTCGCGAAATTGATTGCGTCGTTAGCTTCAAAACATCGAAATCTATCGAATAAGACTATTTGCTCTAAATTCGGACAAATCTGCGTGAACGTCGAGCGGTCGAAAGCGGCGATGTGCATTTTGAGTTGAAATTGACAATTGGCCGAATTAAACACCTCGATTGCAAAATGGTGCGTCGTTCGTTGAACAATAACCTTAGATTGATATATATATTGACCATGTGATTTTATCGGCGTAAAATTCATTAAAGTCGTTAATTTATTTAAAGTCAATTAAAACAAAATAAACCTAACTAAACCCTTCTACCCGTAGACCATTCCCATTTGATTTGACCGAACCTTCTCCCTCACGCGCAGACAGCTCGGAATAGATCGCCTACTCCCGGAGGATCATCTGCCTCCCTGCGATCGGCTGCTGAGTCCTTCTCCAAGGTCCCTCCTTTCTTCTTCCCTTTTGAGAGGCTCCCTTTCAGTTATTTAATCCGAAAATCCATTTTCCCCTCTCCTCCACCGAAAAAAAAGTAAAGTAAACCCCTCCTTTCTTCTTCCCTTTCTTCTTCATTCCTCTTCCCTTTCCTCTTCCTCCTTCTTCTTCTCTTCTTCATTCTCTTCATTTCCCCCTCAAAAACCAAAATCGAACATCCACCCTTGTTTTTCCCTCATTTTTCATCAAAACCAAAAATCCACCCTTGTTTTTCCCTCATTTTTACCAAAATTAAAAATCAATTTTCAAATTCATCCATTTTCCAAATCCGAAAATTCCCTCATTTTCTAATCGGTTCAAACTCACTTTGTCAATCTAAAATTTAACTTATCGGGAAGAACACCGTCGAGTTCTTCTTTCGGTTCCGTCGCATTTCGCATTATCATTCCAATTTTAAATTGTAGGGAAGAACACAGCCGGGTTCTTCTTCGGTTTCGGCGTCACATTCGCATTATCCTTCCAATTTTCGCCGCGCCAAAGCCGGGAAGAGCAATCGGGTTCTTTTCGATTCCGGCGTCCTCGCATTCTCTTCAAATTCGCCTGACGACGCTGTCGTCAAGCGGGTTCTTCTCTTGGTTTTAGCATACCAACATCTCGATCTTTGCGGTAGAAAAATGAGTCGAGCATGTGGGATGTGAATGTGGATATATATACATGTTTGTGTTTAATTTCGAGGTTGAAGGCCTCGTCGTGCTCGAAGGCGCAACGAGATGAAAAGCATTTGTAGTGTCATGAACTTCATTCACGTGATGAGGCGTCACCAGAAATAAGCAACATCGTTAGATGTCTCACTAGGCAATCTTCTTAAAATTTTGTAATTTCTGAACTTAGAAAAAAATGATAATGAATATATATTGCGTTGTATGTCTTCTTTTCGGGTTTGAAGGTCTCGCCGTCTTCGTGAGGCCTGACGAGATGAAAAACCGGTTGTGTGTCGTAGACCGCGGTCCCCTTCGTGAAACATCTAGAAAGCCACACTCCGTCTGACGTATCGGGGATAACGTAGGAGGCTACCAAAATTACGTCAAATCTTTTGATTTAGGAAAAATAGGAGAGTGAAATGAACTGGCTTAAGAACGTTAAGTAAGGAAACCTACAGCTAAATCTAAACTAAAAGTGTCAAACAAAAAAAAGGGGAAAAAGTAAAATGACATACAACAAACTCAAAAGCAAAACAAGAAAAAAAAAGAGAAAAAGCATTTACAAAACCTATTTAAGCAAGTTGAAAACCTTCCCGAAGTACGAATTAAAATCCTTCCCCCTCTTTCTCGAGTGCTCTAAACTCAAGAAAGTGATATCTCTTAGCCTTATTTAGAGGGATTTGAGGAAGTAATGAGTGAGTTCTGTTTTCTTGTAAATTCTTCAAAATTAAACAAGCTTTAATTAGAATTTGGGGAGAATAATACTAAGCTCATAACAAACTTGCAATAAATTTAAAGTCTATAAAATTTGAAATTGAGTTAAAAATGAATCTAAATTGGGTTTAATAACTCTTATACGAATATGGAAGTGATTCTTATCTTGGTAATAAGCGTAGGTAGAGCGATAAAGCAGCGTAACTTCAAAATTGATATAAATTGAGCATGTCAAGTTGGGAGAATTGCAAAAATTCAACAAGTAAACTAAATGCAAGTAATGTTTTAAACTACAATATAAATCAAAATGACTTACGGTAGAATTCATGACGCGTCAAATGAGTAGTTGAAACATTCTTAAATAGGCGAACTATGTTGAATGTTTAGATTAATTCACGAGAATCTTTAGTTCTTTCGGTTTAGTCTTGGGGTGATTAAGTTAACAAAATCTAAAACTTATAATAAAATTTCAAATCGATGAAATATCTAAAAGCGATTTTGTCGGTGATAGTAGATATAATCACTATTAACAAAGTTTGGCGGGATCTAAAATTTCTTAAACATATTAATCAATTTTTCAAATCAAATTAAGCGTGATCAAAGCTGCTTAAATAAAATTCATCATTAAAACTTAAATCAAACTCAACATATTCACCTTATTTGTTTGTGGGTGACAATTAAAAAGCTCTCTTTTAATGTCAAATCAGTGTTACTTATGTTACTCTTAATCAATCTTTGCCGATGGGGCGTGACTCGTGTCTCGATTGCGTGGTTTTGGTAGGCTCCACAGATGAAGCGATTCTGAGAGTCTCGATCGAGTGGTTTGGCGGTCGGGCTCCATTATATTACGATCGGCATGCAGTATGCTCCCTTCCTTTGAGTTGTGAATCATAGATATCATAGACAAACAACTCTGTCGGTAAGGTAGACTTAAGTCTTGCCCACAACCAGAGTGCGAGGATTTCTTGACGTACATGTGTTCTTGATAAGGATCATTCACGTGAGTTGGTCACTACCTCCCATTAAGTAGGCCAGGGATGATGGGATGGAACCATGGGATCTAGATCAAAGCGTCATCATTCCCAACCAGGTTTAAGGCGAAATAATGAATTTCATAATCTAAATTCTAAAACTTCATGCTCTTCTTATCGCTACGCGTTAAGTGATCCCAATGATCTTGTCAAAGTTCTCTCACTTAGGAGGGATAATTGCTTATAGGCTTGCTATAGGAAACTAATCATCTAAAATAGTAAAATGAGGATGAAATCTCAGGTAGTGCGCTCTACCATTTCATCTCGCTTACGAAAAATCTGGCGACACACTCTCTCAATTCAATTTGTCGAGAGGTTAGTGACGAATTTTCAGAGCCCACAATTATTTTAAATTCAAATATAATTTCTTTGTTTGTAAAATTGCAAATACTTTTCTAAGATACACAAATAATCATCTTATGCCTTGCTATAAACTTAAATATCGTCAAAGCTAACAATAACAATGTTTTTAATGAAAGATTGTGAGATATAATTTATTATCTCTATGGAAGTATAATGTTCTTCATTTAATCTAAACGATATCACGAATTATTCATATAATTTATTTTTTATTTTAAAAGCAATCTTTCACTCATCAACTTCCTCGTTCTAAGTTATCATATCCACTGCTCAAATCAATTTAAAAAAAATATAAAGTATCATTCATCACAACTAGCATGCCATTAACGCAAGATACAAAAGATTTTTATTTAATGAGTAATTATTGATAGCTCTAAAATCCAACACATTCTTTAACTATTGTCATTCTTAGGCATAAGTAAAGCAAGTATAGTACAAAGATTGATTCTTTCCCTAATAAATCACTTCTTAGGTAATCAACTTATCTTTTAAGTTCGATATGATATGTTGGTGTAATTCCAAACACTACATTATTTAGCTCAATAGTTATTAAACCATATATCACACCCACTTGTTTACTCTCTTTCTCAAAAGCATGTTTGTTCAAAATATGTAAAAACATTTTTGATTCATAGGGAGCAATAGATTGTCATGCAAACTCAATGTTATCCTCAGGCTTTGTAGGTTTCAGATCTACCTTCTCCCATTAGTCTTAAAAGCATACGTAATTGTTGAAAAGCGGACAGACTAGTAAGGATCGATGGGATTGCTAAACAAAAAAAGGCCACAAATTCATTGTCCAAATAAAGAACCACAAATCTACGTGCAAGAAATAAAAGGAGACCACAAGCCAAAAACTCTTCATAAAGCACTACACTTATGGAGAAATCTCAATTCTTAACAAACATGTTGATGATATAATTGTTACAAGTAATAACAACAAAGGAAAAGGTTTACTCAGAAAAAACATATTAATGAGTTTAAAATCAACAAATTAGGCAAACTAAAATAGTTCCTTACTATAAAGATTGTTCAATCCAAATAAGGAATTTTTACTTCTAAACAAAAATATGTTATGGATCTATTGAAAAAACAAGTATAATTGGATATGGATGAAGAAAAAATGTGGGCATTGGATAATATCAAAAATTAGTTAAGAAACTAATCCATCTACCTCACACCTATCCTAAAATCACCTTTCCACTAAGTCTCATAGGTGATAGGTCAATTTATGCACAAACCAAGAGAATCTAACCTTCAAATTGCTTACACAGTTTTCAGGTGCCTAAAATCAAATCCTTAAAAAAAGCATTCTATACCAAAAACACGAAACAATACAAATTGAAGGGTACAATGATGCTGGCTATGCAAGGTCACCAGTGGAAAGGAAATCAACTTCGAAATACTATACATTTCTAGAAGAAAATCTTATAACACGGAAAAAATAAGAAACAATCCATTGTCTTAAGATCGAACACTAAATCTAAATTAGGGCAAAGTATCTATGAGCTCGTGTGCATAAAAATTAATTTATAAGATTTGAAAATCAAATGAAAAGAACTTATAAAAATATATTGTGATAATAAATATGTCACCAACATTACACATAATTTAATACAATATAATTAAACTAAATATTTGGTAGTGGATAAATATTTTATAAAAGAAAAACATAATTTGCACTCCAATTGTCCCAATGGGAAGTTAACTTGCCAACATATTCACCAAGGTGATTTGCAATGCCACAATCAAAATTGTTGCAAACAAATTTGAAATGATAGATCTATACCATCTAATTTGAGGGTGACTGCTAAAAGACCAACAGACCTAGTAAGGATCAGTGAGATTGCTAGAAAAAAAAAAAAAGAGGCCATGAATCCATTGTCTAACCAAAAAATCTCTCTCATGGATCCACATGCAAGAAAAGAAAGAAGGCCATGGATTGCATCAATCAAAGTCCATACAAGGGGCAAATAGTAGCTAGAATCAAATTATATTTCTAGAGTTATTATAATCAATTATTTACATTTATTCTCTAAATAATTTTGTGAATAAATAACTATTAAGGAATAAACAAACCTAGTTTTCTACCCACTTCTACATTTTCCACAGTATTCAATCTCTAAAAAATGAGTAATATATAAATCGAACAACCAAAGTTTATCCAAAATAACATGAGCAACATTTATTGGCAACATATCACATCAAATTTTATCAATATAAGTGGCTAATTAAATTGAAACGGAACTTCTCTAAAACATAGATATTGCAATTTTTTATCTACGCGAGCTACCTTTATAATTTTGAATATGGTTTAGATTTCAAATTCATATGATTTAAAGTAGACTAAATGTGACATTCACGCAACTCCATCTAATTGATATAAGCTTGAAAGCTTATCTTCGTGTTTGAAATAACTTTGAAATCCACAGTTCACTCTTGATCATAGTCAAGGTTATAAATAGTTATGATAATTGCATTTGAAGTGTTATTAATTAAAGCATCATCATAATCATTTGATTCATTTTCTCCCACAAAACTTAATACACTTCAAAAGAAATTGAGCCTTAAATGCATCGTATGGAAGAAATACAAAATTAAGTATTTCAATAATAAATAAATAAAATTCCTCACTGTCTTATTTAACAAACAACCTAATAGATGTAGAGTAAGCTTTAAGTTCATTACTTTGCCTATATTAGTTTGCAAACATGTTATTAGTCATGAACATCAGAGTTCTTAAAAAAGCCCAACCAAACAAAAGTGAGAGTAACCATACATATGTTTAATAGTTTAAATATTGCACTAGATTAAAACATCCAAAAATACATCATCATCATTAGTATATTATAATTTAAAAATATTTTTCATGAGAAAAAGCTAGTAGTGCATTCTTATACTCTCATAAAAGAAATAGCAAAAAGGGTTATTTTCTCTGCACTATACCTCATTTCATTTGACAACTAGAGAGAATCACAGTTCAATCTCACTTCGGAAAGAAAGTAGAAAAACCTCACTTCACAATTGTTGCATGCCCTTAGAGTTGTTAATTGTTGCGTCTTTAAGCAGGTTGTGGTAGAGTAAAGTTCTGCTTAACTTTGTTGAGTCCAACCGAATGTTTGAAGAATTAATGATAAAATTCCATAATTTTACGTGAAAAATCGAAAGAGGGGAAAACGGGGCTGCCAATAAAATCTTTCACTATGTATTTGTTTTGGAGTATAAGTTTTCTCGATACGGAATTACAGAATTGTATATGAGAAGGGCAGACAATGGGAATCCCAAAATCAGGCAATAACAGTCATATAATAATGGTGAATAGAAATTCGGCGGCATGAAGTCGTCAGGATAAAGAGCGATAGCCGTCGAGATCAGCGGTGGCTAGCGTCGGTGGTTGGCGATGATGGCGGCGATGGTTGGCAACGATGGCCGGCGAAGCCGGCAGTAGTGGTGGTGGCAGACGGCAACGGAGATTGACGCAAGATCAGCGGTGGCGGTACGGCGGCCGGCGGTGGTTGGCGCCGCGGGGTGGTGGCCATCGAAGTGAATATACGATTATGCTTGAAGGATTTTCAACTTTAGAGTTCTCTCTCTCTCTTGCTTGGCCTCCCTCATATGAAGAATGATGTATTTATAGATTGGAGGTGGCGTCTGTAATACATGCAAAATCGAACCACTCCTCTCCATGACGGCTCAATGATTCCTTTGATCATTTGATGTATTTTAAGTATTTGAATGCTCAAATGAAGTCAAAATTATGAGATCTTGGACTTGTTAGATCCGGCCGTCGAGGCTCGATTGTATAAACACTCATTGTTTAAACTACTGATTTAATTGATATCCAAAGTTTCCAATGATATTTTAAGTGTTTGATCTCGACCAGTTTCAACGTAGGATTAACTTGCTTTTAACATCAAGATTAGTCAGTGGTATTTTAAGTGTAATCTATATTCTTTATTTTTGGATGGCATTATCTCATCCAAAATATATAAGCCAAATATTTGAAAATAAAGAATTCTTGATAAATTTGTGAGTCATTAATACATTTTGAAACAGATCTTCAGGAGAATTATGACCACGGAAGCGGGTGCGGTGATGTATCTGGTATCGTGAAGCAAGATTTGGTTATAGCCATCCGGACATTCTGCTCGCAAGGTTAGGTTTGGATTCAGAACAGAAGGACTTCTTAGTGGTGTCGTTTGTAGTTTGAAGAAAGGAGGAGTCAGGACTTTCTTGAGTCATCTGGGCAGACAGCTATGGAAAGAAGAGCCGGAACCAGAAAGGGTTCTTGGCGTGATTTCTGGCAATGACGAAACAGGTCCGCGAAGCAATTCGGTCATGAGTTTTCGCGGCGTCCTGAGCAACATGGGGAAACCTGGTGGATGGTCAGGTCTTGTCTGGCGAAGCAGGTATCTGTGGCCGTAATATCCTTGAGTTAGTCGCTGACCGAGAAAACGGAGAAGCGCATGAGTGCGAACTTCAGCTGGTCATGAGCGTCAATATGAGAATGCGCAGCAAATGATGGCCGAATGAATCTGTGACGTCAGGGATCCGTGGGTGGCGAAGAAAGAAAGCGGGCCGAGTCCTTGCGATAAATGGTGTCGGGGCGGATTGAGACCTGGGCGTAAGCGAAGGCGGCGAGCCTGTAGCGTGGCGTCTGTTATGTTTACAGGCAACGTCCGTTTGCGTTTTGTTAGCGATTTTAGGCGGTTTTGATTTTACCTTTTGCCTATAAGTCTATAAAACCCCGAGGGGAAGGCACACTCCTCATGCTCGAGTGTTCCTTGAGAGAAGGTCATTCGTGATCAAGACGTAGTTCATCTGAAAAAGCTCCGTTTTCCCGAAAGAGGTGTCAGTGACCTCGTCGACCGCGGGTTTGACGATCAGCCCGTAGTTCATCTGAAGTCTCCATTTTCCTCGAAAGAGGTGTCCCGACCTCGTCGGACCGATCGGGTTGGTGATGAAGACCATAGTTCATCTGGTGCTCCGTTTCCCTCGAAAGAGGTGTCAATGACCTCGGCCAGAGTTGAGATGTTTAAGACCCGTGTTCATACAACTCGATTTTAGAAGAATGCCAGCCTCGTCGGACCGGCGGACGGTGGCGATCAAGACCCGTAGTTCATCTGGCGAGCTCTTTTCGCCGAAGAAGCGTCAGCTTACCGTCGGACCGGCCGAGTTGAGCCAATGATCAGCGGCATCGGCGCAGTGATTAACGGCGATGTCCGATGGCAGTGGCCGGTATCAGCCGGTGACGGCCGGCTATGGTTGGCGATACCCTACCGTCGGTGGCCGATGGTTGATGGCGGCGGGGTGGTCAGCGGTAAGCGGCAGTAGTCGATGCGACGGCGTCGATATGGCCAGCGGTAACCTACTGACGGTAGTAAGATGTCGGCAATTGATAATGGCAGTGGCGGTGGCAGCGATGGTTAATGGCGACGGGGTGGTGGCGGCATGGCAGCAGTAGTCGCCAATGCGGCCGTCAGTAGTCAGCGGTGACTGGCAGTATCAGCACATTAACTACCACTGTCGCCGGTGTAGCCAGCGTGCTGGCGGCAAAGCAGCATGGCCGGCGGCAATGGTCAACAACAGCAGCGACAATGCGTGGCAGCATGCGTAAATGATCAGCGGCGGTAGCGGCACAGTGATAACCGGCAGTGGTGGCAGCAGCGGTGGCAGCAGCGTGGTTAACCAGCCGAGGTGGTCGGCAATGGCAATAGCCGGTATCAACGGTAGCGGCGAGCGTCGATAGTCGGCGAGAAGATAACCGGCGTCGATGGTTGCAGTGATGCCGTCAGTAATAACCGGCGCAATTTACTTCTTGAAAGTGGATTTCTTGAAACTTTAATGGATAGTTTAACGATTGACAATTAATCTGCGTTACATGTGAGAGTAGAATCAATCCGGAAGATTTTTGACCATTCGAGGTTGTTTGTCGAGTGTTACGGTGGCGCCGTCAATTGAATCCAGGATTTTTACCTATCCGGTTGTTGGTGTATTGCGATGGCGTTAACTATGGAAGATGTCAATTGAATCCGAGGATTTTTGACCTATCAAGGTTGTTTATCGAGTGTTCTTTGATGGCGTTAACTATGTGGAAGAGGTATGGAAGAGGTTGAATTGAATCGAGATTTTGACTCGGAAGTTGTTTGTCGAGTGTTTGCTAAACGAATTTGAATCCGGGACCTATCCGAGGTTGTTTGTCGAGTGTTACCTGGATGGCGTTAACTTGTATGGAAAGAGGTCGAATTGAATTCGTTGAGGCTTTTGACCTATCAGGTTGTTTGTCGAGTGTTACTCGATGGCCGTGTGGAAAGGTTGAATTGAATCCGAGGATTTTGACTATCGAGGTTGTTTGTCAGTATTACAGATGGCGTTAACGTATGGAAGAAGTCGAGTTGGATCCGAGGATTTTGACATATCCAGGTTGTTTGTTAGAGTGTTACGATTTACTTGTATGAAAAGTGGTGAAGTCCACGACATTTTGACTATCATGGTATTAGTCAAAGTGTTGACTTCTTACACTGTGGAGTAGGTGCGAAGTTTTGATCTATCCGAGGTTGTTTGTCAAAGTCTTTGCTCGATGATGTTAACCTGTGTGAAGTAGGTCAAATCAAAATATTTGTTTGAACTTATAGCCAAAGTTGATCCTCGACCTTTTCTCTCATTAGTATCGACTTTCTTCGAGCTAATAATCAATTAGATATCCAGAATATTGATTTGGATAATCTTTTGAGATTAAGAGTTGTCCCCCGATCTCCAACAAAAGATGAAGGATCGAAGTTTGAAGAATCATCATTCTTCGCATGCGCTTCTTAAAAGCTTGAAATGATCCACCTCGTTGGTGGTTTTGATCTTGTTGGGAAACTTGATTGTCATACATGATGAAATAATGGGAATCAGTTCCTGACGACAACCGCATTGCGCTAAAAAATCGATTCGGTAGAGTAAAGTTCTGCCTTGCTTTGTTCGAGTCAAATACACATAGATGTTTGAAGAATTAATGATAAAATTCCATAATTTTTTGCTGAAAACTTGAAAGGAGAAAACCTGGCAAATAAAATCTTTCTATGTATTTATTTTGGAGTACAAGTTTTCTCGATCTGGGATTCATTGTATATGAAGAGCGTGATGGGAATCCCAAAATCGAGCAATGCCCATATAATAATTGTGGTGACGGTCGGCGGATGAAGGTCGTCGGAATGGTGGCGAAGATGGTCGTCGAGATCGGTGGCGGTGGCAAACGATGGTTGGCAGACGATGACTGCGGCAGCGGTAGTGGCGGCGGTGGCGCAGCGAAGATTAGCGAAGGATCGGTGGCGGTGAAGCGGGCCGCGTCTGGTTGGTAACCAACGGGGTGGTCGGCGAGTCAGTGGTCGCGATTATGCGATTTTCAAACTTTAGAGTTCTCTCTCTCTCTCTTTCGCCTCCCTGAAGAATGATGATGACTATTTATAGATTGGAGGAGTTCGTCTGTAAATACATGCAAAATCCGAATCACTCCTCTCCATTGGACGGCTCAAAATGATTCATTTGATCATTTGATGTATTTTAAGTATTTGAATGCTCAAATGAAGTCAGAATTATGAGATCTTGGGCTTGTTAGATCCATTTCGAGCTCGATTCTTATAAACACTCATTGTTTAAGAGACTTTGGGATTTAATTGATATCCAAAGTTTTTAATGATATTTTAAGTGCTTGATCTCAACTAGTTTCAACTTAGGATCAACTTGCTTTTGACATCAAGATTCGTACTTCGACTAGTGGTATTTTAAGTGTCATATCACTAATAATCCTCCAAGCACCTATGAATTACTAAACTACAAATAGGTTAACCTTCAACCTCCAAGAACTCCACATCCAAAGTTTTGTCAAATAAGTTTTTTAGGACTAGTGGCAAACCTAGGTATAATTGAGGGGGGCAAATTGCACACCCCCACCCCACCCACATTTAGTAATTTGTCTTATATGAGATGAGTAAATTAGGGATTTGTCCCCCTAAAAATTATTTTTTCCCTCGGCTTTTTCTCTAATACGTAAATTTTCGCCCTAAAAACATGTAAATAAAGTTTGATACACATGTAGCATCAATATTTAAAAAAATGTAGAACTCAAAAGATTATCCATAGTACAAGACATTAGCATTTTAGGATTGCAAGAAGGATAGCAAGATTCCCCAATAATGAAAACAATTAGCATGCAAGCAAAATCATACCAATAAAAAATGTGTGTTGTAGTAAATGAGAAAATGGCTCCTGTAAAATATAAATGATGGGCAATCTTAAATTAGAAGTTTTTATAGCTCGATCATAACATTATATTACAAGAAACATATATTAACCCACTTTAGACCATGAATTTAGAGCTTAAGATAGATTGGGTGAGAAAACTCAATGCATGGATCTCCAACTAATGTAGGATTGACAAGAGGTTAATGTACACAGCAACTAATGTAGCACTGCATATAGAGTTTGTGTCCATTACATTAATATTTGGGATTCAAATTTACATTATTTGAACAATCTCATTCAGCCTCTAAGCTACACTTGTTTAAAAATTCAAATGACGTTTTTGGTTAAATGTAAAATGCGGAAGAACCCAAACAAGATTTTAGAAAAAAAAAAAAAAAAGTAAAAAACTTTTTTGTTCTCCTTCCAGTTGATACGATTGCTATGCTATGGGATAAGTACTTACTCCAGTCCTTTGTTGATTCAGACCTCCACTTGTTGCAATCATCAAATATCTGTTTGGATGAGTAATGACATCAGCAGCTGCAAAATAAGACATGAGAAAAAGCTGTCACGTGAAAGAGAATGAAATAGCATGCGATTCTCCTTTAACAAAATCATAAGGTGAAAATTTTGACCAAAAACCCCTACATTTTTTTTCAAGGTGCTCTTATATTTTAGCTCATTCAAATTGGAAGGCACTAAAAATTGAAACAATTTTCATAAAAAAACATTGGTCCCAAAAACAAATCATAAACAAAATGATTTTTTTTGTTTTTTTTTTTTTTTTTTTGGCATAGTTATATGATTATGGAGCGTTAGAAGTCTCCACTTCACCATCGTATCAACAAATAACACTCACCTGCAAATTTTTTGCTAGCATTGCAGCAACCATAATAGTGCTTGGACAGCTTCGAACTCCAAAGATCATACTTGCTTTTTCCTCCCTCTTTCTATCAAAAAAGGGGAGCGGGGGAACATGCCATGCTTGAATGAGATTATTGAATTCTAATCACCTCATGCCAAAAACAAATAAATGAACAAATAACTCTAATGACCAAGCATTGGTTGAAAAATGCATACCGGAACGTGAAAAATAACAGGGTGAGATACCTCCTGCCACTCACTTCGCCACTGTTTCCAGTAAGAGAAAAAGAGAAATGAAATATGAGGACATCGAAGATGAGCCAAAGGACATGAGAGAAAGAGAGAAAGGAGATAGAGAAGAAAGGCGGGACGTCTACCGGCCGACCGCGGATTCGGTGGAAGGACTGGACGAGTGAGTGGCGGTCGATATCAATATGGGGCATGAAAAAGGAGAGGACAGCGATGAACAAAAGGCTGATTGCAGCGGCGGTAAATATTGCTGATTTGGTCCGTATCGCTGGCGGTAATCGGTGGCGCCGCCGCTGAAAAACCATGTCGCGAGCCGCGGCGAGGTCGCCGAGACTAATTGTTGGCCCTTGGAAATAACCTAACACAAGGCATGGGTCCAAGTGCCTGCTTCTCCTTCAAGGAGCCAAGAGGATGCGGTGGGTAGGATAGATAAGGACAAGGAGAGCAGTGAGGCTTTGCATCATTGCTTAGGATTCTGCAGGCGAATTCCTTGCTGCCGCTCCGGAAGGAGGAAAAAAAAAGCAGTTATGCTACTAAATCGTCAAAAATAAAAATAAAAAAGAAGGGGATTTACATACATACCACTCAATTCTTATGTATTTACATATTTCACATCCAAATTTTAATTTTTATTTAAATATAAATCTTTATTATTACATCAAAATATCACCCTTATTACTTTTTTTCAAGTGAAATGCACCTTTTTATACATAGAAAAAGTGTTATTTTTGTAAATATTAAAATTTGGGTGTGAAATATATAAATGTATAAGAATTGCATAGTATGTATATAAATTTTCTTAAATATATATATATATATATATTTATTTATTTATTTATTTAAAAATTATATATATATATATATATATCTGATATCTAAAATTAAATATTTACTTATTTAATATTTTTTTATATTTAAAAAAATTATATTTCACTTTTTAAATGCATATAAATAGCTCTTATTTTTTAAGTTAAAGGCAAAGCCTAACTATTCATTAAATAAAATACAGATATTGCAATACATTTACAAAGTGGAGAAGCAAAAATATAAGAAAATAATCAAAAGGACGTGAACAAAAGGCAAAGGACTCAAAAAAAATAAAAAAATAGTCACCAATGTCATCATGAGGATGGAAGCCTGCTCAAACAAGATAAAAACTGAAGAATAACTCATAAGATAGAAATCTACTGCAAGAGAATCTATGAATCTATCCATAGAATAGACCGAAATGGTGAGAGACCATAAGATCACTGACTAGCAAAACAGGTTCAAATACACCAAGAAGATCAGTTTCCATAATATATAGATACGTCAAGCAAAACTATCACCAAAAGGCGAGTTAAAGAGAACCATGTTATGATAATTTTTGCCAAACAATCTATTATTCCTTTCTTCCTAAGATGATAAACCAAACAATGAATTGAAAAACATAAAAGAAACTCTTAAGAGTGTTAGAAGCATTATCTAAATGAACTATGTACTCCAGAATTTGCAGAAGAGAGGGGCTGAGGAGAAAGTAGAAGTCCAAGGCATCCATCTCTTAAGAATTGCATTAGAAAAGACACTATCAAAGAAAATAGTGTTTTCCTTTTTGAACAACATGAGGAGCAGTAAATGTAGCTCTGAATATTTCTACTCTTAAGAGAGTCAGCTAGTTCATTATTATTGTTGTGTGCTAGAAAATCAGTTGTGGTAGAGTAAAAGTTTTCTTGTAATCCAAGCACACGGTATAAAAGTGTGAACAATAAAACTCAATTTTTACGTTGAAAATCTCGAAAGAGAAAAAATCAGCTGCATAAAACTATGTATCATTTGAGTACTGATCTTCCGTCTGGGATTATAGAATTATATATGGGAAAGGGATACGATTCTTTAACAGCAATATTCCGATGTTGGCGATGTTGTGATAATGTTGATCGATGTTGACGATGATGTCGGCGATATCGGTGATGATGATCTTGATTCGGCGGCGAGATCGGCATGGCGGTGATGGCGGGCCGGCGTGTTGATAGCAGTGGTGCAGATCTTGGAGGATCTTTAGAGCTCTCTACTCTCTTCTCTTCCTCAGATGAGGAATGAGCTATTTATAGATTGAAGGTGGCGTCTGAAATACATGCAAAATGAACCACTTCTATGACTCATGATGATTCCCGATCATATGATGTATTTTGTGTATTTGAATGCTCAAATGAAGTGAATTCTAAGATCTTTGGCTTGTTGGAATGCTCGTCGAGGCGCTCGATTTGAATAAACACTTCATATTTGAGAGCTTCTTAAGAATTTAGCGATGTCTCAAAGTTTTTTATATTTTAAGTGATCTCGACCGGTTTCAATTTGATTAGCTTGTTTTTTACATCAAGATTCGTATTTGGAGGAATTTTCAGGATCATATCAATTATTATGAGAGATAAGGTAGAGCTTCCATGGATGGGTTATCCAAGCCCCTCCGTCTAAGAATGTTCATTTTTTGACTTAATTATGGAAGCTGCTCGAAGATTGAGAGAATTGAATAAATGAGTGAAGTCAGAGCTTCACAGAGAGGTTTTAAGGTGAAGCTAGGTAATAACAAGAGAATTGTGATTGATGGAGCCCAAGATGATATTTCCATTCAACCAGAGATCCATAAGAGATTTATATTAGAACCATTCCCAATAATAATATAAAAACTCATTTTTTGATATTACTAGTAATTGCAGCCAAGTGTTTTCCAAAAGAAAGAGGCTTACTTAATTTTGTGATTTGAGAAGAAGAGGTATTTATTTTTGAACCAATTTGAGAACATAAGAGTCTTCATTATATATGTTAAGAATGAGTTTGACCATAAAAACAGAAGAGAGACGGCTTATAAATAAGCGTCCACATTCACCCAAAAGATTTTGGTTAGAAATAATATTCAAGAGATCATGTTGAGCATTTTATTAGAGATGTTACCATGAAGAAGGAATTTTTTAGTACCAAGAATGAATAGTTTTAATATATCTCTTGGAAAAGTGACTCTAGTTCAATGCATGATGATTCCCAATAGTATATTTGAAGTCAAGTTTCCCACCATAGATAAATTTTGGATTTTCCTCCTTCTAAAATGTTTTTGATTTTGTTGATAAGTGTTTGAATATGAGTCGATTTATGCCTAAAAGCAAAAAATTGGAATTCAATGATACTTAAAACATGGTTATGAGAAATTGAATCATAAATATTGTTGAGAAAATTAATATCTTAAGCTCTTTTAGAGTAGCAAATTAGGCTTTTTTTCAAATATAACTTTGAGGTTATAATACTAAGGAGATGGGTAGAGAACCTTCCAAAACATCATCAGAGATGTAGAACAAGAATGAATAGCAGGGAGAACCCATTCATAACAATACAAAATAAAAGAAGGGGAGACCCATTTGCATAAGGGCAAAAGCAAAAGAGAGCAGATGAGATAGAAAATAAAATTCATCCAAAGAATAAAAGTGGAGCCTTTCCCATTGTCATCTATCAAATAGATGCTTTCTTAAGATAAAACAATAGTAAAAGCCAATGTATTATCTTAGCATAAAACATGGATATATTATTATTGAAGCTGCTAAAAATATCATTAGCTAAAATAATGTAGTTGGTATCACATCTTTTGGACATAAATCATGCTTAAGCACCATGAATGATGAAAGGCATTATAGTCTTTATTTTGTTAGCCAAAATTTTGGCAATGATTTAATAAATAACATTGCAAAGGAATATGAGTTTCAATTCGGGTTCACGAGTTAAGTGCAAGTCTAACCAGAAATTGACCCAGCCTGAAACTGCTTAACTGAACACGATCCCAAATTTTATACAGATTGAAAATCTTAATGCGAACCAAACTCAACATGAACTTGACTCAATTTACCCTTTTTAAAATGTATTTGAGTCAAATTCAAGTTAAAATTGAGTCTACTCAAGTTCATGGGTCAAAAGTAAACCGATTTCATACCAATCTTGGGTTAGTATATCAAAATTAAGTCAAATTCAAGTTAGGGGTCAAAATTGAGTTGGCGGGTTAACCTGATCAGAATAACTAACACAATAGATTTTTTGACTCAAACTCAGCCCAAAATTTAATTGGGTCAACTCGAACCCAATTTTTTTGAGTTGAGTTCAAGTCGGGTTGTCAAATCGAGCTAATTATTCACACTCCTAAAAAGGAAAATAAATAGATAATCAAATAAAGATTTAACATAAAAAAGCTTTGGGTATAAGAGTAATAGTCGTTGCCTTGAGGGAAATGAGAAGCTTAATAATGAGAAAGAAATGCTTAATATAAAAAATATATCCTCTAATAATCTTCCAACAATGAAAAAAGAATTTAAACATAAAATCATCGCAAGAAGAGTTGGAGTTGAAAAATAACATTCTTAATTTCTTCATTTGATATTGGACTAGTGAGAGTGGGACCTAGATGGTATGGGACCTTGCTTCCCATAGAAATAAATTCCCATAAATTATCCAAAGCAATACATTGATAAAAATTCCTAAAATGGTTAACCACCACTTTAACAATGACTTTGGTGGGGAAAAATTACCTTCTTGAGGGGAGATAAAGTTAATGGTATTTGTACTCTTCTTCCCCTTGATTTTAGAGAATATTAATTATTTTCTTATTTTCCCAAACAATAAACCACTTAGCTTTAACTCTTTGAGAGAGCTAGGATGCATACTATTGTGAAAGCTTAAAAAGGAATGAATTTGGCTCCCCTCAGATGAAGATGTAAGGATTCATCATCATGCTTGGAGTCAAGAAGGGAAAGGATCAACTTTTGATTATCAGAAGCCTCATACAGTGCATTGTTAAGAGACATATCTAGGAGCCAGTTGATAGCTTTTAATCTTCTTTTGAGGGAATTAAGTTTTCTCATTAAAGCAAATATTAAATTACCTAAGATAGGATCAAGAAAGTTATAAGAAGGTTACAAAATTTATCAATATTGAGCCAAAAGTTTTTTAAATTTGAATATGGGTTTGCCTTAATTAGGAAGATCCTCTTTAACAATAATGAAGGAATGATCATAATAGTGTGAGTTCAAAACCAAGTTGTTGGAGAGGGAAAAGTATTTAATCAAGAATTATTGACAAGGGATACATCTAGCTTTGAACTAATAAGATAATCCAACCTAAGATTAGACTATGTAAAAAATAGGCCTCTAGATGCTAAATCAAAAAGGCTTGCATTAAGAATACAATCATTAAAGCTCTTGAGTTAAGTAGGGAAAAGAGTATTGCCACCAAAAATTTCAACCTGATATTTGCAACAATTAAAGTCCCCTAAAATAATCCATTCGCAATTGACATAGCCTACAAACTCATTGATTAAATTTCATAGATGAATAGTTTGGTGTTTATGTTATGTGAAATACCACCATGAATTACTTGTTTATTCCCTTAAAGATGATGAAATATAATTTTGGTTTTGCCCCATTTGATCGAGAGGCTCCTTGGGCTAGCATGGTTGAAGTTATTAAATTCTTCTCCATCAAGGAAAAGCTTATGGGATTGAGAGAAGAAAGGATTCTTAAGATTAGTCCTTAGCTCAAGAATGCAAATGAAATCAAGACTAAAAGAAGAAATAAGATTTTTACATTACAAAATCCTATCTAAGTCATGAAACTCCTAGACATTCCAAATAGCAATGTTTGGGTGTGTCATTTAGCTAAACTAGATTTAAAGGGTGGAGGGGCTTTGACTCTTTTTTTTTAGTCTTTTAAGTTGTGAAGAGGGCTTCATGTTGCATAAAGGAGGATCCCAAGCCATTCATATGATTGGAGCATTCATTGGGCTATCAGAAGTTAACAAGAGGATTTACTTAGATGAGTTGGTGAGGGGGTTTGGATAAGAAGAGTGATATTTTGTATTTTTTAACTCACGCGATGAAAGAGAATTAGAGGGTTGAATTGTAATGTGTTCTAGGAGGACAAAAAAGGAATTAGTATGGTGTATTTGTAAGGATTAATAGGGAATGGAGCTCAGGGCGTCTTATAGAGCCTACTTTTGCTTCTTCCAAGCCTATATTATATTTTTTATATATTTACTTATCTTACAACTAAATATTGATATTTATAAATATAATAATTAAATAGTGTATTTCACTTTAAATATTAATAATAGTGTTTTTTTAATGTAATATTAAAATTTTAAATGTTATTTATGTAAATATTAAAATTTAGGTATCAATACATAAATATATAAAAATAGATAGATGTGTGTGTAAATGCCCCAAAAATGCATTGTTATCGCATCAATAAATAATCATTATAAAATTATTAAATTAAGGTTGATATTTAATTTAAATTAATATATTTGATTGTTGAAATAATGAAAAATAAAAAAATCAATTAAGTCCTAATAAAGTTGGGTTTTTTAATTAATTTCATTAATGAAATGTAGTGTGGTTTGACCAAGTTCATATTATTTTAGAAGATGGAATGCCTTGAATTATTGAAGCAATGAAGTGTGTCAGCCTTATGTATCAAGCCACCTTTGAATTTCATATTTTTTATAAATGTCTTAGGGTTATTCTAATGCTCGGTTTTTAGCAACACATTCATCCTTCATTTTTATCCTATTATGTGGCATCAAAAATTTATTTATGGATGAGCCTCTTTTTTTAATATATTCTTTATTTAAGAGGTAACACTAAGTTGGGGTGGAGAAAAAAGAATAAAATTTCAAACTATAATTACATTATTAATTAATATTTTCATTAATTAACATCACATCATGTAATTTTATTTTCTTTTAATAATATAGTGAAAATCTTCAATCTTATAGCCATCAATCACAACACCTATAAAATGAAAAGTCCAATTTCATTCATAAATATTGAGTTTATAAATGATTGCCTTCTCCAAAAATAAATAATATTATGCATACAAAAATGGTAAACATATAGCTTAGTAGGTTAAACAAAGGCTACCATTGCATTCCTTGTCAGTTAAAAAATTTAATATGTATTATAATGCTAGAGATAGTTCATGTATCTTCTTTAAGGGAGTGAGACTATAAATAAGAAATTAAGTTTTTTATTATTATTCATGTGTGCATAAGTAGCTTTAAGCTTCTACATCTTGAAAAGATTGAGAATATCAATTTGAAGAAGATTAATTATTTAATTAGAGAGTTAGTGGTGGTGAGAGAGTAGATAAACCTCTTTCAAGAGAAGACAAATAATACATGGGAAGTGAAATCATGGGTGGAAGACATGTCATGTAAGGTATCTTAATTGCAGTATCGAATCGAGGATGTTTATGGTCAACTTCTTGAATAAGTCATTGGATTAGCTTAACAAAATGCAAAGTAATATGGAGGGCTGATTATGGGCCACATAACCCTATGAACCTAGCTAATTTAATAAAATGAGAAAAAAGATATTGACAAATAATTTATGTTTGTTGTTCGTTTTTACCATTTGTATCTATTAAGGCTAATTGTCTTTATAGCAATAGCCAAAATTTTCAACATGATGAATGTCACTAAGCTCATCAATATGCCAACCAATAAATATAATGATTGATCATCATGAGGATCAAAGAGAGATTATATTAGTAGGTTGCCTTTACTTGTGTTTGTGGTTCATCTGGATGAAGGAGATGGAAAACTTTGAGGAAGTTACAAGTTCTACTAATAGACAAGATATTCAATGCCATTGAGATAGCTAGTATGATATACACATTCTAGATTGTGTGTTAGTTTTATCTTTTGAGTTCTAAGTTAATCCAATTGTCTAAATACAATTTATTTGATTTTTGCAATATTGATTTTAATCTGTGAAATATCTATGTTCATCACCATATTACATTCAACCATATATTATTGTGAAGATTATTTTTGTATGATTGGTACACACATGCATACATGTACATATAGACACACACTACCTTGCCCTCCTCGACTAGCTTCTAGTCAAATGTGAAGTCAAGCCATAAATTGAGTAGAATCATGCATTTTTCTATAAAGCTTTGCATTGCCTCTCAATCTCAAATTCGACTCTCGTGAGTTGCACTACCTTCATTGTCATAAATAGTTATGTGCAGGAAATATGATGTTTAAATCATGAAGATTTTATGAAGAATTTGCATGAGCAAAATGTTCATACATGAGAATTTCATCAATTAAATTTGTTTAATTAAAATATTATTTCACAAAATTGATTAAAATGTCAGATATGGGTTGTTGAGATAGATCAAATAGGCTTATTTATGCTAAGATTGGACATCATTTGGTCACTATTTGAGTGTATATCATTTTTATTTAAAAAATTGATAGTTTCATATTGAAATAATTTCAAAATATAATGAGATTACTATGGGAAAATTTTATTTTCAAATTTGTCTTTCATTTTCAACCAAAATTTAGGCATAAATCATAATTTAAATTTACTAGATCAACACCACACTTCAACTATAAAATCTTATTGTGGTGTTTATTTTTAAATTTATGTGTATGTGGTATGTGGGGAACCACAGTTTGATGTGTACTTATTGAGGTGATGGGTAATCAAGGATATTACTATCTCAAAGATAAAATCACCACCCTACGATGGACTAATCACTAATAAGGACTCCTAAGGCATGATGGATCTTTGAATATACTAGAGATTTTTTTCTACTTTACGTGGATGAATAAAGCAGGGTTTATTTAAATTGGGTTCTAAAATTTTCTATGGGGGCAAGCTCCCATAGTTAATTACATCATAAGGAATGTGAGTTTCTTAGGAACACTCTCGATTAAAGTAGGCAATTGTTGTATCCAAATATTTCAAAAATAAGACTATCAATAAATTGACTATGTTTGGAAAATCAAGTGGGATAGATCAAAAGGAGACTTATTATCGAAGCCAAAAGATGAGTAGGTGATGCTCATGATACTAGAAACCTAATGAGCATCTCAATCCATCCTATGATTGAGCTTTATATATTTGAAATTGAAGAGAATTATGTATTTATGTTAAAATTTTATTAAAAAGCTAGGACTTATAATCCCACAACACAAGATTGTGAAATGCCTAAGAGGTGATGATTTATGCTTATATCCCGAGGAAAAATAACAACATCAGATCCTAAATCTAGGGAGCTTTAGCGAGGGCCAAAGTATGACATAAATCTAAGATGAAAAATGAGTATATTATTCACCTCCACAAGAGAGGGTAAATTCTTTGGACTTATAACTGCAGAGTGGCAACCATCTAACTCCACATTTTAAAACCATGTAGTCAAGTCATATATGTTTTGCAAGATGGTTGGGTTGTTATTATTTAAAAGAAATAAAATAAAAACCCACTCTTTAAGAGACTAGAGCATGAGTGTACAGAATAATGACTTATTATAATACAAATTTTATTAACTTTTATTTGATTTTGGACTCTTCATTTTGACTATAAGGATTTTATATGCTTAAATGCATGATGAAATAGTGTTATTTGGCTAAATCAGAGAAAGAGGTATTTTCACCATAAGGGAGAAGAGGTCAAGTCTTCTCCTATTGTGCAAGGATGGAAATCCTCTCTTAGCAGGAGTGAAATAATACGATATGCATGATGTTAAACATACAACATTTAGCTAAGGGGTTGCTAAATCTTTTAATTATCTTGATTTAATACCTAGGCTTTAAATGAGATTATAAGTTATTTAGAAAATTAGATTATGAGTTGTGATTTAGGTAAAAAGTTTTTTTTTTTCTAAGAGCCTAAGTGGATCCATGCCACATATTAAATCATCATACATGAAGAAACTAAGAAAATACATGGCATCTTTATTGCATAATGTAAAAAAATCATCAAACAATTTATAAACCCGGCATAAGAGAATAAGGCTGTGGGTGTGCAAACGAAAGAAAAATGGGTAGCCGAGCTCTACCTTTATACAACTCGGTAAATGAAAGAAAAATTACAAATTATAAATGATAAGTGTTATGGGGGGTCATCAAGTTTTTATGCTCCCTCCATTTCTTCATTTAATTTACTTCATTTGATTAGGTAGGCTTCTAGGCATCACATGGCATCCCAGGATTAAACCTTCTGGATAATGTTCATTCTTAACCCCCATAACACTTAACAAAATTCCTAATGCACAATTACATTAAAAAGAATGAAAAAGTAAAGCTAACTACACCTACAAAATAAGCATTAGCTAAACACACACCATACAAGCAATTATATGTATACTTACTTAGCACATGGGTAACCAAGTCACCTGTCTTAATTTAGATTGTGCTTATAGGTTAAAAAACTTGCAAAATAGAGTATTTATATTTATTTTAAGCGCCCCTTAAGCACAATCTCCTGCATAAAATATGATTAGGCTAATCACGCATCTAGTCTACAGACATACACCTATCATAGGTCTATACAATACATCAATAAACATACATCAAATCATACACCACCCTAACATAAAGCTATAAGTGGTGACTTAATTTAATGTGTGTGTATTAAGACTTGTGTGGTATGTTTTAACTAGATTTTGGAATTGTCATTCTCTAAGTATAAAGGACATTTAATCATAAAGGGTGGTTTCACTTTAAATGGTTTAATCGATTTGCAAATTTTTACTTAGTGTTTTCTTTTGTGTCATTTGACTTATACAAAACAAGTAAGTGTTATAAAGAGAAGAAAAGAGAGGATCACTCTTTCTCATCTCTACCTTAACTCACATCTAAAGTAAATTAATTGATCAATTTCCTTTAGTGAATGGCTTATTGCATATCTTAATTAATCCTAGATTTTATGTTAACTTTAAGTAATCTCATTCAACGAGAAAGACATCTTAAGATTAATTGGAATGAATTACTATCATATAACACATATTTGTTCATTTCTTTCCATCATATATAACATGCATATGATTAATTCCTAAACATAATTATACATACAATTTATATCTTAGCACACTTAAATGATGAATGTAAGTAAATATACTTGGAATTGATGTTTCATTTGATTGAATTATTTTATCGTAATTTGAAGTCATTATATATGCATCATATGTATCCAAACACTTCAAAGTAATTCCATGTCTAATAGAAAATTCATTCATTATCTAAGTACACATTCAAATGTATGCAAATTTTAAACAAATGCCATTGTTCTATAGGGGAGTGAGGTAGGAACCTCCTTGAGCTACTTAAAGCCGTGCATCCCCGGAATGTCCAGACTAATATACCCATTATTTTTAAATACATATGGATGTATATGCAACTATAAGAATGAAAAAAAAACCATGCAAAAGTAGAGTTTGATTTATTTGTGTAAATGAATTAAAGCTCTATCCCAATTCTAATATCAAAGTGCATAAGAATGAAATCAAACAGGTACATCACCATTGTTTTGCACCAGGGGAGTGAGATAGGAACTTCCTTAGGGCTACTTAAAATTGTGCGTCCCCAAGATGTCTAGAATAATATACCCATTAGCATTCAAGATTATGCAAATCAATATATGAATGTAAGAAAGAGACTTCACTTCATACACTAAGCTTATATTCACATGAACCTCCTATGTATATGTAACTAAATTCATAATATATATATCATTATTCATTAATAAGTTTTTGAAAATATATTTGAGATTTAATAGTGATAATAGCCACGCGTATTTTTAATTAAGTCAACATGTACAAATTTGACATAAAGGAAATCATTTAATTTTTGAAATAAATGAATGCATGACTACTAGTGGCACATAATATTTTAACATGATTGGAAAGAAATAAAAAAACACAAGCATGTAATTTCATTCAATCCAACTAATTCTTAAGGACAATCATATTAAACAAGCTTATTTAAAATAAACTAAAGTTTCCTAAAGCCATTTTAATTTCATGTTTGATTTGATTTAAGGGATGTAAAGAGGTTTGTTAATCTAATCCCATTCCTCCATGCAGAGTTAATTTGATTTAATGAAGAGAAAATAAATTGATTTTATAGCTTAATTAAGTTGAGGTATGAATTAAATCAATTAATTAAACCCTTATCTATATCACCTTAAGTTAGTTAACTAATTAATGATGAGCCAACATGATATGCAATCATATGAAAAGTAAATTAGTAATGCTCCTACAGAATGAAAGGGGCCTAATGCAATTGACTTATAATTAGTTAATTAAGCTTAAGGTATTTAATTAATTATTTATATGATTTTCTCACGATGTAAGCTAATCATAATTCATATTTCTAGACTATTAAACATCTAAAGATCTATCCAAGATTGATTAATCAAAGTTATGAATGAATATATTTTAAATTAATTTAATTAAACCCTTAATGGATTAATTAAATCCTTTGATTATGCCTTTAATTATGATGATGAAATTACCTTAGGGAAAGAGATCAAGGAAGAGGCCTCAATCCCAATCCCTAAGACATTTTAAACAATCAATTAGGCTCAAATAATTAGATATTCTTTTAATTGATCAATTAAGTGGCTAATTAATTAAGCTTTAATTAATTTGAAACAAATGAAGAGCTTAATGAAATGGTCATAAAGAATAAACTTAAACAATTTCCCTAAGACTTTTTACTATTAACATATGGCAATAAGCTTAATTACTTAATTAATTTACTATTCATTTACTTAATTATCGTTAATTAAGATAGGAGAGTAATTAAGGCTTAATCTATTGACCTCCCTAATTAACTATCTAATAAATTCAAAAAAAAAATAGGGGAGGCAAAGGTCATCCCCCTAAATATATCTGAAAAGTTTAAAATTAATTGAATAATTAATTAGAGAGTAATTAGACTAATTAACATTTTAATTAAATCTTAATTAAGTATAAATTGTTATTCAAAATTAATAAATAATAATTTCAATGAACTCCTCTTTAAAATACTTTCAAAATGAGCCCTCATTTATATTTTTTGGATTTTTCTATGATTAGTTGTGAATTTTAGAAATTTCAGCTTTAAAATGGGTTAATTAAGCCTAATTAATACCTAATCCCATCGTGGTCGCGCTAACGCATGCGCTTTCCACGTGGCATAATGAGATAAGCTATTTAAGTAGTCAAATTGGGACGCTGACTCAGATTGCGGTGAATGCGCTTTCCCGTGGACCGTTCGATCCACGATCATATCCCACGGTTAAGGAGGAAACATAGAGGATTTATGTGTGATTAATCAGAGCCGATCATTCCAATCATGCGGAACGGACGACCAGTGATCTATCTCCTACAAGCAACGGAAGATGGATCCTGTCCACCATGGATCTCTCAATTCGAGCTCACCCGATCTCAGATCCATTCCAAACTCAACCCACACCTTTGCGCGAAGGATCCACAAGGATCCAATGGCTATGATGGGCTCAAATGAACATTTCCTTCACAAAATCCAAACTATTTTTATCCAAGGATCGGTTTTAATGACATACCTCACCAGAGCTTGTGACCGACGGTTCCAACGATTAAGGAAGCCTCATTTAGTAAAAATGAAGCTCTGTTGAGCCGCACGAGCTTTGATTTAAGGTGGTTTGCTCTAGAGGCCAAACTCCTCCTTTTTGGCGTTCGATCTTGATCGAGCTCCTATTTTCAGCGGCTTGGAAGCTTGGGAAATGATTTGGTTGGCTTCGATTAAGTGTGGTGAAGGTGTGTGCAAGTTTAAATGGAGTTTGGTTGAGAAATGGACGGGTTTGAATCAAGGGAGGTCTCCCCTGTTTCGGTTTCACACGCAGAGAGAAATGGCTGATCGAGGGAGGTTTGGGGTGCTTTAGGAAGCTCTATGGGATTTTGAAATCACCGAAGGAACTCATCTTATGCTAATCGTGCTCAATCCCGCTCGAATTGAGGGAGTACCTCTCAGTTGTGTGTGATGGACAGACAAGATCCATCATTGAATTCATTCACCGCCGAAGAGGAGGGTCGCCGCCGCTCCATGTGGCACGCCAAGGTTGGAGGAAATTATGATAAGGAGCTCAAGGCAAGATATGGGGAGGTTGGCTTGGTCCTTTGGGTGCTCGTTTGGCTTGAGAGGGAGGAGGTAAACTCCCTTGGTCCATGGTTGATCCTAACTGTAGGTGCGCTAGGAATGCTAGACATACCCCATCTGGCACTTGGATGACTGCTCAAGTGATGGGAGAGTGGACTTGGCTTTTTATGGAAAGAATCCATTGTGGGAAGGTTTGTCCAATGGAAAATCCCCTTGGATTGGGTCTCACTTGGATTTGGGATGGTTTGGGAATGATCTAGGGCTGGTTTGGGTTGGGTTTAGCCAGCTCCTAAGGTCCCATGGGTTGGTTTTGGGTATTTTGGCTTCATTTGGTCAAATGAGTTTATTTGAGTTCATGTTGGGTTGGGTTGACCAATTGATCAAATTAGGTCAAACCAAAGCTTGGGTTAGGTTCAAATGATCATTTTGAGTGTTTTGGTTCAAGTGATTTTGATTAATTCGTCATAGGTTTGATTTTGGCTCATTTTGATTCAAATAGGTCAAATGGGCTAAGTTGACCAGTTTGATTAAATTGGGTTGGGTTAGGTGTTAGTTCATGTTCAATTGGTTAATTTAAAATGATTGTAGGCTTTGGTTTAATTTAATTTATAATTAATTAGATTTTGACCAATTTGACCCTTTAGGTCAATTTGGGCTAGGTTGGGTCAAGTTGATCAATTGGTCAAACTGGGCTCAATTGTGGCTTTGGCAAGTTCGATAAGTGATTTGGAATGAACTTGAGCCATTGGTAACAATCAATTTGGGTTAAATCATGATTGGACTCATTTGGGCTATTTAAGCCAATTTGGTCAACTTAGGTAAAATGGTCAATTGGACTTGATTTGATTTAATAATTAGTTTGGCTATATTCAATCATTGATTATGAATGAGTTTGAGTTAATAGTTTCAATCAATTTGATATATGATAGGTTTCAGCTAGTTTAGGTTTCATTTGGGCTAAAGGTTAATTTGGTCAAAGGACCAAGTTGACTTGGTTTGACCCAATTCAATGTAGTTGATCACCCTAGGATGATTGTTGATCATGATATGAGGTTTGGATGGGCTTAGTTCAATCTAATTTGGCTTGGATTATAACTTGGCTCGGATTAGAACTTGGCTCAAAAAGGTCTTTTATGTCACTTTAGGTCTAATGGACTTAAATGGGTTAATTGGGTTGATTTTGACTTTATTCAAGTTTAGTTGGACTTATATGTGAGCTTAGGATGAAAATATAAATCCAATTGCAATTGGTTTGGAGTCAAATGGATTTTGGTTCATATGAAGTTTTCAAGTCAAAACGGCTAACTTGGGTTTGACTTGGGTTGACTTGAGTTTGGTTTAATAATTGTAGTTTGTGTTTATATTTGAGTAAGTGATTGAAGGAGCGATTGATTCATGAAGAAATCCATAGGTTTTGAATTGATTTAGGTATCATTTAACAAAGTTCAAGAAATTGATTAAAAGGCTAAAATTGAAATTTTGATTTGATTTAGGTTTGATTTTGGCTATTTGGATTTATATTTTATTAATATTTGTGAATATAAATGAAGGTATATTTGATTCATGAGAAAATCACATGAGTTTGGAGTGATTTGGAAGCAAATTTGACCAAATTTAAGGATGAAGGTCAAAAAGGCTTAAGTAGGGATTTGATTTAGTTTGATTTATTTTTGGTCATTGGAGTGTGGAATTCATTTATATTTGTGAATATAAATGAAGGAACAACTGATTTATAAAGAAATCAATTGAGTTTGGGTTAATTTGGGTTGATATTTGATTAAGCTTATGGAGGTAGGTCCATATGGCTTAAGAAAGGTCTTGATTTGGTTTGATTTATTTTGATTTGGTTTTGGCTATTTGAATTTGGATTTCATTTATATTTGTGAATATAAATGAATGATTGATTGATTTATAAAGAAATCCAACCAAGTTTGATTTGGTTTAAAGGGGGTTTTGGCTAAGCAATCACTTGATTTGGAATTTGAATTTGATTTTGGGGTTCCAATCACTTGATTTGGAATTTGGGTTGGGATTTGATTTGAGATTGAATGGATATTTGAAAAAATCAATTGAGTTGAGGTTGATTTGAATTTGATTAAGGCTAAGTCCATAAGATAAAATCAAAGGGCTTAGAAAGGATTTTGAAATTTGAATTTGATCAAGGATTTTAATCATTTGATTTGGAATTGATTTGTAATTTGGATTTGAATTAGATTTATGGTTTGGTTTGAGGAAGGAAGTCATGGGTTGGGTTTAGGCTATAGGGTAGGCAAGTCTTCCTAAGTTCCTAAGGCATAATCTGTTCCTATGGCTAACCCTTCTAAGTCTCTAGGCTTAAGTTAAGTGTTCACCTAATCACTAGAAGCATCTTAAGACTAAGGAGCTCTTAGTGTCTACAAGAGTCTTAGGTCTATGATGAGGAAGTTGAGAACTCACTCCAAACATAAGGTCAACACTTGTATTCAAAGGTAATAGACTGACGTCATAAATATTAAGATCCAATTGATCATTATTACACACTTTTTAATAACTAGAGTTTCCTTTCGAGCAACATAAAGGCTAGTCAAATGAAACATACTAAGGCTATGACACAAAGGAGTGGAAAAGAGTTAGATGAACTAATAGATAAATAATTGACAAATGCTAAACAAACTATTGCAAAGGATCCATGAGCCAAGGAAAAAGAAAAGCCTAAATCAAACTTATTTATAGATAATATATTTCCTCGTGCTCCCTTAGTCATATTCTCAGTGCTTTCAAAATAGAATTTAAACAAATGATTCTTAAAGTTCTTGGATGTTCTTAAAATTAAAGAACAATATCCTTATTGTTAATGCTTTAGAACAAATGTTGAGTTATGTGAAGTTCATGAATGATATTATTTAAAATAAAAGCAAGTTGAAGGAGTATGAGACATTTGCACTCACTAAAAAGTATAGTGCCATATTATAGAGAAAGTTGCCAGCAAAATTAAAGGATTTTACCACTACATGATCTATTGAAAAATCATACTTTAAAGAGCATTATGTATCTGGAACCAACATACATTTTATTCCCTTTAGTTTGTAAGAAGTATAATTTTATTTTTATAAGAAATTCAATATGGGGAAAGCTAAAACCAATGACATTTTTTATTATAATTGGCTAATAGTTTTATCAAACATCTTAAAGAGATCATGAAGGATGTATTAGTGAAAGTTGATGAGTTCATTATTCCAACTAATCTCATTATCTTTCACATAGAAAGAGAGGTCCAGTACCTCATTCTTCTTGGTTGGCCATTTTAGCAATTGGGAGGGCCAATATTGATATTAAAAAATGAGAGTTAAACTTTAGAGTTCAAGAGGAATGAATTATATTTAAGGTGTATAATGTCATTGCAATTTTTAATTGAGTATTTTATATTGATGCATGTAATTTTGGACACATTAGTCATCATATAAAGCCCATGAAAGCATTCACGATCCATCTTGAAATTAAAGATTATATGGATAAATCAATTCTCGAGAAACAACAAAAGAATAATAACTTCTTGTAAAATATAATTTAGGATGGGAATAATTAGGTTGATGATTTTAAACTAAGTACTTATCATGGATTAATCAGATTATTTGATTTGATACTTTTAAAAAAAATATTATTTTGAGAGTTATTATTTAAAAAGGACAAGAGTTATCATCCACTAATAAAGGGATGAGAGTTATCATGTGCAAATAAAAAATAATTGTTTGCCTAATTAGAATAAAAACTTAGTATCCTAATATGTTTTAGCACACCAGTGTGCATTTTTTTTAAATTTATTAAAATTAAGAGATGCTTGAGTGGACCCTAATGAAATACAAGTTTTTGAGTCTATGTTTTAGTTCATTATGATTGTAGTGTTATTGCTTTAAAAAATTATATTGTGGAAGCTTTATAAACAATTTTGTAGATATATGCCAAATGGATGAGTTTTTTTTTATTATTAGCAAAATTTGAAAGGTGAATTATTTAAGCTTTATATTATAGTGTTATTGCTTTCTATTATTTAAAATTTTGTACTCAATACTTTTGCAACAAATGTATATATATATATGTCTCCTTGAGCATTGAAGAATAAGAAAAAAACATTGTCTTCCAATTATAAGAAGCTTATGATTTTCACACATTGAATGCACATAGTTTTTATGAAATTTGGTCATTTTATTGTGATAAGTATTTGTGCAAGAACATCATAGTAGTAGCCCATCACGATTGTCGATGGCTTAGCATTAATTATGACTGGTGATTTGTTAATGAGACATTTGATGATAATGTATGAGGTGAAGAATCATCGAGGAGAACAAATAGAGCTACAAGCCATGGATTAAGAAGTGAAGTTGTTAATGAACAAGTGACAGCCGAATTGGAATCAAGCAAAACAAGTTGGATTTTTTATATATCTTTTTAATAATAAAACTTTGGATTTATCCAAATTTTTTATTAATTGAAAAGTCATTGTAAATCTCCTTAGTTATATGATTATATGTACTGTATGATTTTATTAAATCAAAAGTATTGCACGTGTTTTTTTTCATATTGTTTTGAATTTGAATTGTCTTGGGCTCTTAGGTTGTAATGAGATTCTTAAATGACATTAACATGTAGTAGGTTTGACCTCATGTATCAATTTTAGTCACCATCTTTAGGTTATGTCATGTCCATTCATAGAGAGTAACTAATAAAACAACTGTTGGCCTTCCCAACATTGCCCAGTCTCTACCAATTAGTTATTACAGTCAACATTATCTTTAGAAAAGTAATCAACCAACTCCAATGATCTCCATGATCTTTGCACTGTTATATTATGACCTTCATATCGTGTCATCTTTGTTGTAGAGTAGAATAAATCTTACAACTTTTAGTCAACCATATCATTTATATTTCATCCAATTGCTACATCAAGGTTGTGCATCTCCATGTCGCGAAGATGACAAATCTAACCACCTTTAGTGACCTCCATGATCTTAATATGTAATTTTGTCACTCCTTTCAAGTTTATCCATCATCACTTTTATAAGGAGGTTTGCCTAAATATCCTTGATAACCCTATTTTTCCTTGATCTAATACATTTATGTCACTTTCTTCATCTCGAAGAAAAGTATTATCATGATAACCAACCTCATTATATCACAAATACCAAGAATATCATCAATCAATAGCCTATGCATGTATTGTTTTGATACTTTATTTGAGTTTAAAGAAAAGTGACCACTTATTACTTACATATGCTATTGGTGGAAGTCATGTCAAATGAGCAACCTCTTATGTTTTTTTTTTTTTTTTACCTTTTTGAATTATTTATTTTCATGAAAATTGTGCCTCTAACGTTATGCTTTTCTTCATGATAAAATTTAGTTAATGTGAGGTGCCATTTACAACTAAGACAATAAAAATCTCATGAACCCTCTCCTCCTATTTCACTTCTCACATGAATCACCTTTAAAATAGTTTTTGACTATTTAACTTTTAAAAAATTAAAATAATAATAAAATTAAAATATTTTTCATATTCTCATTAATATCTACTAAAATTTTTATCTCTTCGATACGTAATTACAATTTTTCAAGAAATGTAAAAGTTTCAAATAAAAACAATTTTGCTAACATTTTATAGATATTTTACACTATAAATAAGAAAGGCTTTCCCATGAAAATTGTTCACCAATGCATTTACCTAAGATAATAAAACCACACTCTCAAAATAAATTTATATTCACAATAAATTTTATTGATTTATACATAATAATAATATGCACTATTTACCTCTTTTCATAGATTACATGATTAATCACTTAAATAAAAACATAAAAATGTATGGAATTTAAATCCACAACATAAAAAATTTATATATTTCTTTATACACACTATCCAAAGATATAAATAAATAATTTATCATATAGCAAATAACTTAAATTAATACTAATTTTAATTTCATTTTAAAATTATAATATTTAATGAGCAAATAAAAAATAAATATTAAATATAAAAGTACATGAAAATTTTATGATATATATGTAAATATTATAAAATTTTTAAAAATGATCAAACTATCATTAACAAATTGATTAGAATGCATTTCAATTATTTTTTACTTTATTTAAAATACATACACAATTAATATTATATTAACCATAAAATAAAATTAGATTCATCTAATTTTTTAAATTTAAAAATTCTTATACAAATTTTCTAAGAATTTAAACCTTCTTTTATGAACAAAGCTGTGAACCTATCGCTTTACTTAGGAAGGCAGTCCACACTATCCCGTTCGTACGCAAAGCTCGGAGAGAAAGGCAAAAAAGCTCTGCTTTACTCGATTTTCTCAGCCTAAGGAAGGAACCGCCGACCAAATCCCTCTTTGAGGCTACAGAAGAGGAGAGAGAGAAAGCGAGAGAGCCGAGCTCATGTCTTCCAACCTGGCTTTGAGGCCGCTCTCACCGTCGCTCTCTTCTTCCTCCTCTTCTTCATTTATTTCATCGCCTCTGTGCTCCGCTCCAGGCCTTCCTCTCTTCTCTATTTCGTTTCCTCTGCAGAGGCGGAACTCATGTAGTTTGAGGGTTCTCTGCGTCCAGGATCCTGGAAGCGTTGCTTCCGGTGGAGACACCAAGCCGCCCAATGGGAATCTGGTACGCTTTTTTCTCATCCCGTTGTTAGTACCATGGAATACATTGCCACTTCTGCGTGTTTCTTAGTTGCTTGTTAATCTGACGGGGAGATGTTTTGATTGTTCGAAAATTAGATTTGTGTTGCTAGGACTTTGGAGAGCATTTTGTTGATGGATTGATTCTGTCTATTGTTAGTCTACCAAAGTTTTTTTTTTTTTTTGTTAGAAGAATTCCATGCCGTTTAGACTTGGCGCACAGACTATAAACTTTCAATTTTGCATATTTGATATTCTGCTCTAGAATTCTACTTGTTTGTCTGATGTTTTTCTGTTCTTGATTTTGATTTGTAATGTGAGCAGGAAACATTTGATTTATTGAATATGTACTCAACATATATCGATTTTTTATTATTTTCTCTTTCTATAGGGGGTAATGGGATATACAATCCTATCATATTTTCTGTTAGATAGATTGAAGCTTGATACAGTAGAAACCTTGCGGGCTGCTTGCTTTGACAATCTTGATTATCTCTGGGTTGGCATCTAGCGGTTGAGGCTCAAGACACAGAGTCGAGTCATGAAGGGCCGGTTTGGTTGAAAGTTTTGTGGGAATTAGTGTAAGTTAGTCTCAGAATAAACCTCAAACAGTATATTTAAGCTTTTTTGATTCTAGGTTAACATAAGCTCAGGTTAAACTTAACCCCATTAAAACAACTTAAAGTTAAATACACTTCTCTTCCTTGTTTAAGATTGACCTCAACAGTTGAGTTTGCATGAGTTTAAAATGTAACTTGGGTTTTCTGACTAATACTGAGGTTCGGCTCTTATCTAACATAATTACCAACAAAATTTTTGTTTTGGGGGCTTTTTTTGTTTCTAAGTAGGAGAAGGTTGTAAGCTCCACTTCTAGAAGTGGAAGTTGAGAAAGCTAGAAAATTGTTTTGTTGGCTTTCAAGGAAGTGTCTCTTTTGCTGCCTTTGTCTGGTTATGAAGAAAGAGGAAATGTTTGATAACACTGAGAAAATTTTCTTCAAATAAATTGTATATGTGTTTGACAACACACTCATATGTACATGTACTCACATTCACTGGGTGAAAGTTTCATGGAAAGATGCACATTTACAGTTCATATAATCACATGCACCCATTCACAGGAGGCGAGAGACACATATAAGCACTTTCAAGTGACTTAAGAGCATACGAGCTGAGTTCAAGTGAGAGTATCATAAGTCACTTTCTAAGACAACAGTCTTTTTTCCCCTCTTTAACCAAAGTAGAAATGCTCCCTTGTCCTCTGCTTTGCATTTCCCATTTCATCTTACATTCAACCAAATATGCCCTTAACTTATACTAAAAAAGTTGGTTTGGTATATGCTAACCCCACATTAAATTACTCAAAACTATGACCAAACTAGCACAAGAGCATGGTAAAGTATGCATCACTTGAGTTATTCAACCCGGTCATGCAAGTTTCCTTTCTTTTGCAGAAAATTAATCTCCAACTATAATTTTATAAGAATTGGCCTTTTCTTGTGCTATCTGGAATGGTCCAAAATCCATTCACTTGCATGCTTATGTCATAAGGACATGCCTGCTTCACAATTATTTATGAGTATTAAATGCAAATGGTGAGGTGGAATACCAGTGCATGAACTTCGTTCCAATATTGAGTTGAGGAGAGGTTGATGTACATAGTCTTATGTTTGAATTGAAGAGGTTGTTTTGTGATTCTGACCCAAGGTCTTTCGGTCTTAATGGTGACAATTTAACCACTATGGGCTAGCCTTAACATTTGGGAAGTCAAGATGAGGACATCCCATAGCAAATCTAACTTATTCTACTAGCCTGACATTATGGTGCTACCTTATTGACAATAATCTAACTTAAGATCTTAGTGACATTATGATATACTATTCAGAGTTTCTATTTTTGCAATTTCTGTCTGATAGTAATGGGTAACCAAACATACCTTATTTGATATGGTAAACAGCATAAGTAGATACTGTATATGGCATACTTAGTCTTACTTTCTTTCCAAATGCGATTTTATATAGTATGTTGATTTTATTAATCTCAATGTTCTCAGCCCAAGAGCAGGAGGGAGATTCTTTTGGAGTACATAAAAAATGTTCAGCCAGATTTTATGCAGCTATTTATGAAGAGGGCACCACAGCAAGTACATCAACATCTAGTTCATTGTGCTTATTTCTTCTACACATTGCTCTTTAATTTCCTTCTGTTTTGAATGGAAAAAGAGCACAGAAACCTCATAATGAGTTTGGACCTTTTCTTTTATGCTTTGTTTAATGGTTTATTATTATTTTTCTCATGCATGATAGCATTTTTTTCTTCTTGAAGGTTGTCGATGCAATGCGCCAGACTGTAACCAATATGATTGGAACACTGCCCCCTCAATTTTTTGCGGTGACTGTAACCACTGTAAGCAAGCTGTGACTTCGTGAATTTCAGATTCATATGCTTGTGCTGTGATGTTCAGTTTTATTACACTCATAAATTGTTTTTGCGATATGATCATGATGAACTTGTTGGATCAGGTTGCAGAAAACTTGGCGCAGCTCATGTACAGCGTGATGATGACTGGTTATATGTTCAGGAATGCACAATATCGTCTAGAACTACAGCAAACAGTAGAGCAGATTGCACTTCCAGATATAAAAGAGGTACTTGGTATCTAATTGTCGATCATTTCTTGATTAGCAAGAAAAAATATTGATGTTTCTGTTCTATTTCTCTGCTAATACACTATCTTGCTTAATGGAGCTTACAAAATACTTGAGACAAGCTCTGAAGTTAGTGGATTGCAATATTTTCTGAATAAAATGGCTTTAAAATGTTTGGAGATGGAAAGTGCATAAATTTGTTTATCAAGATGGTGTTTTTAAGAAGGCTAAGGTTAGAAATGCCGACTATGCTAAGTTATGATGGTAGTTTCTGTTAAGAAAGAAGGGCTATTAAATAAGTGGAGATTACTCTTATGTGCACGGGGAATCAATAAGGATAATATGAATGAAAATGGAATTAAATCAAGATGAATGACTTGAAATAGGACAACAAATCATTTTGTATTGAGTTTGTTCATAGTTTGACTTAAATGGAAGTGAAATCAAATGCTTGATAAAAGTTGATGATTGAAAAGGAGAGTATGGGTCTAGGAGTGGTGGTCACTTTGCCTTTCTTTGACTTGAACGTCACTTGTTTTGATCACTGCAGTATTTCTTTTGTCAATAAATTTGTGTACGTCACCACGTCCCTAGATCCCACATTAGTGGTGTGTACAATTTTGTCAATGATTGAAAAGTTTTTATTTAGTTGATAAAAAAATTAGGATTTTGTTACCACTAATGATGATATTAGTACCAATATTTTTATCTTTGGTCATATAGTTTGTCAGGTTGGCCCTTCTTGTCCCATAATAGCATACGTTGTAATGAAATTTTAAGTGAAGAATAGCATCTTTTTAAGAGGATTGCTTAGTTTACATTTATTAATTTTTTAAACAAGATTAATGATCTGCTATAGTATTTAAAGCAACTAATTATGAGGTGATGCTTAAGAATGAAATGGTTAAATTCAAAAATGTGAGAAGTTGTTAATCATTCAAAGATATGCTGTTAAAATATTGAACTGAATTTGGTATGAAATTGAACAACTTGAAGCATTAAAAAGATTCACATAAAAATATACTGTGCATGTGGAGATGGTGGAGTGATGAAGTGCAACAAGCTATTAAAGGAAAAAAATGTGCTTTTAAAGAATGACCAAGAACAAACATCATTATGACAATAATTATACCGAGGCTAAAGGTTTACAAAGAGAGTATTAAACAAAGCAGTAGCTATTACTTGTAATGATACATGTAGTATGGTTGATGTTAATAAAAAAGAAATGTAATATATAAAATAATGTAGGAGTAATGTGTTATAGAAAATTTTACCAAGTTATGTGCACTAAATATATAAATAACAAAAATTTTTAAAGATAAAATTACTATTAAAAATGTTGTAAGTTTATAAGGACATAAAGCTTAATGGAGAACAATGTGCGTCATTATAAAGTGCCATTAAATTTTATTCATAAATTAAAGTCAAAATAGCTTTAAGATATAGTTTTTGGTTCTGTTAAATTAACTATTAAATTTGGAGAGTTGTATGAGATAAAGGGGAAATATGAGAGAATATTTTTCTAATGAAAGGTTAATGCCACATTATGGATGGATGCGGGCAAAGTAGTTAGTCCATGAAACTATAATTAGGTTAGAATCTTGGAATATGGACTCTACAGTAAATTAATAGAATTAATAGATATTATGGTTCATAGAAAGATAAATATTTTATGTGTTCAAACTAAATGGGTTGAGGAGAAGGGAGATTGATAGTTTAGGTTTTAAACTTTGACATTCGGGTAAAAGTCTAGAAATGGTGTAGGTGTGATTATAAATAAAAGTCGAAGGATAATGTTATAAATATTAATAGATGTGGAGATAAAATTATAAACTTTAAAGATTGTTGTTGATCTAAGATTATCAATGTTATAGTGTACATGCTCTCCAGTAGGTTTGGAGGTAAGCAAAAAAATTTTTTTTGAATGAATTAGAGGATTAATCAAAATATTGAAGAAAAAAATTTATTGGAAGAGATTTTAATGGGCGTGTTGGTAGAGTGGTAGAAGATTTTAAAAGTATTCATTGGTGGTTATGGATTTGGAGTGGTAATGAAGAATGTAGGACTATATTAGATTTTACTTTAGTTTATGATTTTGTAGTTCTTGCGTTATTTAAGAAAAGAGATGAACATATTATTACTTATAAAATAGATTCAGTAAAACACGATTGATTATTTTCTGATAAAAAATAGATCGTTTAGATTATAAAGATTGTAAGGTCATTCAAGTGAAAATCTAAGTCAACATCGATTGTTAGTTTTAGATTTTAAGATGATGAAAGGTTGTAAGAGAAAAATAAAAAATTAGAATTAGATGGGACACTTAAAGAATACAAATAAAAATATTTTAAGAGCAAGTATAAGAAATTAGAATTTGGGATCTTTGAGAAACATTATGAGGAAAAAAAATAAGTGAAATTAAGCAGTTCTTAAAGATGTCTTGGAGAATCAAAAATAAAAGCTTATTTTAATAAGAATAGTTGGTGGTGGAGTCAGAGTGTGCAAGAGAAGATAAAAAATAAGAAATATTGTTATAAAACTTAGTTTAGATGTAAAAACTCGGAGAATTGGGAAATATATAAAGTGACTAGAGAGATATGATCTGAAAATTTAAAATTTTAGTGATTTATACAATAAATTAGATCTAGAAGGTGAAAGATGTATGTATAAGTTAATAACCAAGAGATAGGAGAAGTAAAGACATGGTTCAGTGAGGTGTATTAAGGATAAAAATAATAAAATATTTTTTTAGAAAATGATATTGAAAATAGGTGGATGAGGTATTTTGATAAACTTTTGATGAAGGATCCGAAAGACGATTGATTTTAGCAATCTTAACGCTCTAAACAAAAATAGAATTTCATTTTATCATCATCATTAGTAAATTTGAAGTTAGTGAAGCTTTAAAGAAAATGAAATATGGAATAGGAATGATAATATTCCAATATAAGTGTGTAAATGTTTAGGAGATCAAGGAATTTCTTGGCTTAAATCTTTTAATGTCATTTTAAAACTAAAAGATGTCGATAAGTGGAGAAAGAGTTTATTGTTTCTTACATTTAAGAATAAAGGTGATCAAGAGTGCAAATTATAGAGAATTAAGTTAATGTACCATACATTAAAATTATGGAGAGAGTGAGCATAAACGATGTGATACAAAAGTTTCTGTCAGTTTGGTTTCATGCCGTAGATCTACTATGGATGTTATACATTTGTTAAGGGTTTGATGGAGAAGCATAGAAAGTAAGGAGGATCTACATATGATATTTATTGATTTAGAGAAAGCTTATGATAAAGTTTCAAGAGATGTTCTTTGGAGAGTTCTAGAATAGAAAGGAGTTAATATTGGTTATATTCAAGTCATTAAGGATATGTATACTAGAGCTGTTACTTGTGTCCAAACACAAGGAGGATTGACAAAATATTTTCCTATTTCTGTTGGATTACATCAAGGATCAGCTTTAAGCCCTTATCTTTTTACTTTAGTTATGGATGTTCTTACTAGGCATTTATAAGAAGATGTACCTTGGTGTATGCTTTTCTTGATGACATTTTCTTGTTGATAAGACTAGAGGAGTCCAACGAAACTTGAATTATGGAGGTCAACTCTGAGTCTAAAGGTTTTCGTTTAAGTAGATCTAAAGCGAATATATTGAGTGTAATTTTAGTTGTAGAAGTTCTAGTGGTAGTGTTGTGACATTAGGTGAACAAGTCATTAATAAGAGTGGCGTTTGATATTTAGGCTCTATTATTCAAAATGATGGTGAAATAGATGGAGATGTTATTAGTAGAATTCAAGTTGGATGGTTGAAGTGGAGGAATGTATCCTTATTATGTGATAGAAAAGTTTCAAAACTTGGGAAAATTTTATAAGATGGTGGTAAGATCTATGACTTATGTGCGAGAATGTTGGCCAATAAAAGAAAGCGTAAGACTAAGTTAAGTGTTCTGAGAGATGAGGATGCTTAGGTGGATGAGTGGCTTTACTCTTAGAGATAGAATGCAAAATGAGTATATTCGGAAAAAGTTGGAGTAGCTCAGTGGTAGATAAGATTAGGAGAGTCACCTTAGATGGTTTGGTACATGCATCAGATGACCGATTAGGAAAGTAGATGCATTAGATTCCCTTATGTTAAGAAAGGTAGAGGTAGACCTAAAAGACTTGGTTAAGATGTATAAAAATGATCTTAGTATACTTGATTTAAATGAGAATTTGACATATAATAGAAACCTTGATGGACGAATGATTCATGTATTACCTAGTGGGATTAAGGCTTGTTATTGTTGTTGTTGAAAAGTTAATGCGTTGTAGAAGCCAAATCATTGGAGAAAATAATTTGGAATCATCATTTTAGAGCAGCATGTTCAATTTACTGTTATTATTGGGGAGCCAAATTTAGGAGTCATATGATGAAATTATAGGAGAGATTGACAAAAGCAACAATGAAAAGAAAAATTATATTTGGTTTCAAAGAATCAATTTGATTTTATGTCAAGAAGATCTATAATATCGACAATTGTTGTGCTAAAGCACTTAATTAAACATCATTTTGATCAATAAATGGATCTTCAAATCATTTTTATTAATCTTAAAAGCCATATTAATAAAGATCGTGAGATACATTAGATGGGGTAAGATAATTGTTGAATGTACTACTAGGATATGTGAGTTGTATTAATCTGTAGTGTAGAGTGATCAAGAGCTTTTAGTCATGATAGAGTTAAGCCAAAGATCAATTTAAATCCTTTTTATATTTTATATAGGTGCATACAAAAATATTTAGGATGAATTATATTGGTTTATTCAAATTTCATTTGACAATTTAAATAGGTAAGGCCTCTTTTAAATAAATTAAAATTTAGATCAATGGAGAAATTTTTAGAAGACAAGGGGTTCTAGAGTTATATATAATTGCTACATGATAAACAATTATAGTAGATGCAAATTTATAATTATTGATATTTTTTTTTCCAATAAGATCAAATAATATCCATGTTGAAAGAAAATTGATTTGATGACAATTTGATGATGTACCTTTGATTAGGATCTTTTTTTGTCTTATTATTCCTCTTCAAATTGGCTTGATTTTCTCTCTAGACGTTAGAAGAGTTTACGAGAACAAAGAAGAGGTTATTTTAGTAGCTCTGGTGGAGAGAGAAATATCATAGGGAGAGATAGAAAGATCTAGAGGAGAGGAGGATTTGTTAGTCTAAAATATAAAGAGAGAAATTTAAGGAAAAAATTTAATTTTAATTCTTGATTCAATATTTCAAATAGTAATTCTTTAGTATAGAAATAGGATTATGATACTTATGTAAATAGCGTTACAAGATGTGACCAAATTAATTTGAATTCAAATATAGATTATTCCTAAAGTTCTATCATCTATTTTAAAGATAACATACTAATTAAATAAAATAAAACATAAATAAATCATAAAGTAATTCAAAATGCCAAAATATTTTAGAGATAATCTTCTTATTTTGCATCAAATACATTATGTCATTATGTAATAGGTTTAATATTAATTTTATTTAACAACATCAGACCAACACAATGGCATAGAGAGTTAAGTTGGTGTAGCCTAAATGAGAAAATTAAAGTGTGTCCTATAACTAGGAAGGATGTAGTGAGAAATGGTTGTATGAAATAGATATTAGTTGTGATGCTTATTTAAGATAAAGGACAAATAATAACTTCAAGTTGTTTGGGTACATGTATAATCATGAGTAGAAAATACACCGAGAAGGTGGATAGATATAGTTAGTTTGAATGTAGTAAGAAGCAAATGATTTGAAAAATGGTAGTATGGATTGAAGTTTTTTAGAAAAATTTCGCTAAGTAGAATTAAAGTTTCATGCAGTTTTCAACAAGAGTTAGTAAAGGAGGTTTTATAGAACCAACCTAAATGGTTGAAATGATGATGATGCCTCATGCATTTTATAAAGTTAGTTTTGAAGGAGTTATTTTTCTCTCTATTTGTCATTCATCACATCTCAGTAGGTTCTATCATCCAACATACTGTCAGCATGACATTTTTAGTTGCGATGTAAGCATACAACCCATTTTCTATTACATTTTGCAGAATGGAGGAGTTGTGAGAATTGTTTTTTTATTTTTTATTTATTTATTTATTTTTTGTTTTTGTCTAGATCAAGGTTGTTAATGCACAAAATACAATGTGGTGTGTTAGGAAGTACTTTTGCTTTGCAGAGTGAAGCATAAGCAACACAAACTTCAGTTAATTAATGTGCACATATCATAAGAAATAAATATATTCAACAAATAAATTAAAATGAAAAAGTTATACATGAAATTTTGTAGATAAATAATGACTAGCTTTGTGCAATGAAAAAAAAAAGAGTTGTTAAGAAGTTGAGAAGCAAAAATTGAAATAAGTTAAATAAAAGAATCTAGTGATTTATAAGTTAGAGGAAGGAATCTAAGGTATATATAGCAACAAGATGATACACTATGTAAAAATCAATGATACTTGTGAGATCGTGATCAACAAATTACCCGATGTAGAGGAAGCCTTGCCATTGCATATGGCTGGGTGGCAGTCAAGAAACTACATTGGTATCGCTTATGAAACAAAGATGGAGAAAATAAGTAGTTGTGCACTAAGAGTTAGAAAGGCAAGATGTTGAGAGATTATATGAAAGCAAAAAATTGAGGTTTTCACTTTTTTTTCATGTTAAGAGAAATTTAAGGAAAAAATTTAATTTTAATTCATGATTCATTATTTCAAATAGTAATTCTTTAGTATAGAAATAGGATTATGATACTTATGTAAATAGCGTTACAAGATGTGACCAAATTAATTTGAATTCAAATATAGATTATTCCTAAAGTTCTATCATCTATTTTAAAGATAACATACTAATTAAATAAAATAAAACATAAGTAAATCATAAAGTAATTCAAAATGCCAGAATATTTTAGAGATAATCTTCTTATTTTGCATCAAATACATTATGCCATTATGTAATAGGTTTAATATTAATTTTATTTAACAACATCAGACCAACACAATGGCATAGAGAGTTAAGTTGAGTGTAGCCTAAATGAGAAAATTAAAGTGTGTCCTATAACTAGGAAGGATGTAGTGAGACATGGTTGTATGAAATAGATATTAGTTGTGATGCTTATTTAAGATAAAGGACAAATAATAACTTCAAGTTGTTTGGGTACATGTATAATCATGAGTAGAAAATACACCGAAGGTGGATAGATATAGTTAGTTTGAATGTAGTAAGAAGCAAATGATTTGAAAAATGGTAGTATGGATTGAAGTTTTTTTGAAAAATTTTAGTAGAATTAAAGTTTCATGCAGTTTTCAACAAGAGTTAGTAAAGGAGGTTTTATAGAACCAACCTAAATGGTTGAAATGATGATGATGCCTCATGCATTTTATAAAGTTAGTTTTGAAGGAGTTATTTTCTCTCTATTTGTCATTCATCACATCTCAGTAGGTTCTATCATCCAACATACTGTCAGCATGACATTTTTAGTTGCGATGTAAGCATACAACCCATTTTCTATTACATTTTGCATAATGGAGAAGTTACTTGTCAGAATTGTTTTTTTATTATTTATTTATTTATTTATTTTTTGTTTTTGTCTAGATCAAGGTTGTTAATGCACAAAATACAATGTGGTGTGTTAGGAAGTACTTTTGCTTTGCAGAGTGAAGCGTAAGCAACACATACTTCAGTTAATTAATGTGCACATATCATAAGAAATAAATATATTCAACAAATAAATTAAAATGAAAAAGTTATACATGAAATTTTGTAGATAAATAATGACTAGCTTTGTGCAATAAAAAAAAAAGAGTTGTTAAGAAGTTGAGAAGCAAAATTGAAATAAGTTAAATAAAAGAATCTAGTGATTTATAAGTTAGAGGAAGGAATCTAAGGTATATATAGCAACAAGATGATACACTATGTAAAATCAATGATACTTGTGAGATCGTGATCAACAAATTACCGATGTAGAGGAAGCCTTGCCAGTGCATATGGCTGGGTGGCAGTCAAGAAACTACATTGGTATCGCTTATGAAACAAAGATGGAGAAAATAAGTAGTTGTGCACTAAGAGTTAGAAAGGCAAGATGTTGAGAGATTATATGAAAGCAAAAAATTGAGGTTTTCACTTTTTTTTCATGATTTAACTTTTAATAGAATGCGTGGACCAGTTGCCATGGTGGAATCATTGAGGGTGTGAGCTTGTAGATTGTAATTGAGGGAGGCTTCTAAACCACATGCATAAGCATGTAACATGATGAAGCATCGAGTGTTGGGATGCATGCTTATCACCACAGTTTATTGCACTAGCATGCATTGCACTAGTGTGAAGCACAACTTCACACAACACTTTTACTTCAAAAGTGTGTTTTAATCAATAGTAGGCTTAATAAGAAATTATGCAGCGTTTAAGAGTATTAGTGCAACACTTAATCTTGTAAATACATAATATATAATCAATAATAGTGAAAGTAAAACAAACCTCACCTCTCGATCGCTGACTACATTATAGTCATGGTTGAATCAAAAGGTTTTTTTCCCTAAATGTTTAACAGAGAAATTATCAAAATTGCACATTCTTTTGGAAAGAAGCTGTAATTTAGAAAAAAAATTGATACTTAGATGCAATATGTTTAAATATTTTAGATCTATTATACAAGAAAATGGGATATTGATGAAGATATAATTTTTGAATTTTTAGTTGATTAAAATAGAGAGTTGCTTTAGTAGTTTTATTCAACAACAAACAACAACAACAACAAGTCTTAATCCCACTAGGTGGGTCATTTATGAATCCTTCGTCTCATTGTGTCTTATTATGTGTCAAATTCTCATTTAATTCAAGTATAAAGATCATTTTTTACATCTTAACCAAGTCTTTTTGGTCTACTATTTTCTTAACATAGGTAAATCTGCATCTACTCTAATTGGGTCATGACTGGCGTTTTATGTGGCCAAACCATCTAAGCGACTCTCCCTAATCTTATCTACCACTAGAGCTACTCAACTTTTCCAGAACTCATTTTGCATTCTATCTAAGAGTAAAGCCTCATCCACGGCATCTCATCTGTAACACTTAACAGTCTTATGCTTCTCTTTTTTATTGGCCAACACTGTAAGTCATTGCAGGTCTTACCACCATCTTATAAAATTTTTTAAGTTTAAGTGGAACTTTCTATCACATAATAGGGATGTATTCCTCCACTTCAACCATCCAACTTGAATTCTACTAATAACATCTTCATCTATTTCACCATCATTTTGAACAATAGAACCTAAATATTTGAATCGCTCACTCTTATTGACTTGATCACCTAAAGTCACAACACTACTAAAAACACAACTAAAATTACACTCCATATATTCGGGTTTAGATCTACTACGAAAACCTTTAGACTTTAAAGTTGACCTCCATAATTCAAGTTTACATTGGACTCCTCTCTAGTCTTATCAACAAGAAGAATGTCATCAAAAAAAAGCATACAAGGTACATCTTCTTGTAAATGCCTCGTAAGAACATCCATAACTAAAGTAAAAAGATAAGGGCTTAATGTTGATCCTTGATGTAATCCAAGCGAAATAGGAAAATATTTTGTCAATCCTCCTTGTGTTTGGACACAAGTAACAACTCTAGTATACATATCCTTAATGACTTGAATATAACCAATATTAACTCCTTTCGTTCTAGAACTCTCCAAAGAACATCTCTTGAGACTTTATCATAAGCTTTCTCTAAATCAATAAATATCATATGTAGATCCTTCTTTCTCTATGCTTATCCATCAAACCTCTTAACAAATGTATAGCATCCATAGTAGATCTACGGCATGAAATCAAAGCGATTGTGAGAAACTTAGATTATCACATATGCTCAATTACTCTCTCCCATAATTTTAATGTATGACACATTAACTTAATTCCTCTATAATTTGCACACTCTTGTGCATCACCATTATTCTTAAATATAGGAACCAACAAACTCTTTCTCCACTCATCTGGCTTTAGTAGTTTTATGCAATGAGAGAAAATTGTTGAGACTCGAGGATAAGTTTTTAAAAATTTTAATTAGACTAGTTATTTTATCTGTATGAATGTTGGACTATAAAAATCTCATATATAGGCAAATTGAGCGTGATATAAATGACATTCCAAGATAATAAAAGATTGAGGAGTGATTCTATTATTGGGCCACGGAAGTGATGTTTGTTAAAAATAAGGTAGTGAGAAAATACTTACGTGGTTTAAGCATGTACAATAAAGGTTAGAAAATGCACTTATGCGTTGAAGTATCATGCAGCAAAAAGGGACAATGAATGGCAATCCATATATTTATTGTGCAAAAATGTTTGTATATCATAGGTTGAACTTCTCATGCAACATTCAACATAAATGAATGAAGAACGAAGTTTAATGAAGATAACCTTAGATAGTTGGGATATTGCTAATGATGATGATGATTATAGTCTTGATTACAATTAGTCAAAACCATGATGCTGAGCTACTATAATTAGATTCTGGCAGAATCTTGTATCGTAATTGATTTAATATTTACTAGAAGGGGCATTTACATACATACCACACATTTTTTTATATATTTATACAGCTAATACCTGAACTTTAGTATTTACATAAATAACACCTACATTTTAACATCACATCAAAAATACTACTATTATTAACTTTTTAAAGTGAAATATACTTTTTTATGCATAAAAAAAATGCTATATATATGTAAATCTTTAGGCATTAGGTATGTAAATGCGTAAGCTTTGTGTGGTATGCATGAAAATATTCCTTTAATTACATAAATGTATGGATCATTTTCATATGTTATTGAAATACAATATCCTGCCTGTTTGCTTTGTAAGAATGTTCCATGAGATCCAGCTGATTGTAATTATAGGATGTCCCACATTATGCACCTGGTTCGCAGAAGAAAGTGAGTGGAGAAGTTATTAGGTGGAATAAGGTTTCTGGCCCCGAGAAAATGGATGCAATGAAATACATAGAGTATCTTGAAGCAGAAATCGAGGAACTGAATCAACAAGTCAAGAGGAGATCTGCAAACGGACATAATGAACTTTTGGAGTTCCTTAAAACCCTTGAGCCTCATAATTTGAAGGTACCATGCTTGCTACTTTTCAAAACTGCAGCACAAGAACTATTTTCTCTGCAAATTATGAATTTTTCTGAATGCATTTGAAGATACTTGTCTTTTTTATTTACCGTTTTTCTATTTAATGGATGTGCAAAGTTGATCATTCCTTCTATGAGCTTATATTGTAATACTGATAAAGTAGGCCTTCAACTGAAGTTTGAATCACTTGTATGTGCCGTTCAAATATCAAAATTGCCTCATTTCACTATATAGACCTTTAGATGAAAATAAATCTCTATTTAGTTTTACAATTTTTACAAGCGCATACTTTTTTGGTTTTTGTTTTTGTATTTAAAAAATTGTGCTTTTGGAGCCTTCTTAAGCTGTGCTTTTTAGAGAACGTGAATATTAGTTTTATTAAAGGGATGTTTGGATGCTTGAAAAAAGAATGCAGTGTAAAGTGAATTTAATGTATTTGGATTACTTTAAGGTTGTTTGGTTGAGAATTTTATAAATACATGACTTTGTTTTTTTGTTTGGTATAATAAATATAATGTAAAGTATTTTTGGAGTTGTCGGTGGTGGCAGCGGTGGCGACTAATAGATTATAGACGGTGGGGAAAGGCGTGGGTGGCATGAGAGCTACAAACAATGGTGGGAGCGACGATGGCGATAACACTTTATGCTGTAGGCATTAAATCTAAAAATGACTCTTTCGATGTATTTTAAATACTTATTTCTTTAAAATTTTCTTTCATACCAAAAGTTAAAATTCTTGTATTCACTTTCACTTAAAAACCAAATAAACTCTCTACTATCCCAAAGTTTTATTATTATTATAAGAAGTACCTGCTTTTAGACAAACAAAATGTGGTTGGAAATAAGCAAGTGGTTTGGAAATATGCATCAAAAGGCTGAAAAAAAATCCATGGTAGATAATTAATGTTGAGATTTTATGAAGAAAAATGGAGTAGACCTAAGGTAATATGAATTGTATGAGTAAAGAGTGTTCAAAATGATTTGCAAATAATATGTTTAATTTCTCAGGAATACCTTAATAAGAATGAATGGAAAGTTATATTTTATAAATTAGGACTTAAATAGTTATGATAAGGTTAATGATGATGAAAAGTATATATTTTTGGCTAGTTGCATTTGAACTTAAGTGCATCTTGGAAATTTGTGAACCCTCTACCAAAATTATATTTCATTTTCTTTCTAAAATCAAATAATTTTTCTAACATCCAGATGCAGGATGTTTACAGGTCTTGGATTTCTTAATGCAGATTTATGATAAGATGCACCAAAACACAAAAACACTTTTAAATTCACAATTTACAAACCCTTTAGGTAGAAAGCTATTTATTTTCTTAGATGAAATAACAACAACAACAACAACATGCCTTTATCCCACTAAGTAGGGTCGGCTACATGAATCCTTCGTCTCCATTGTGACTTATGTGTCAAATTCTCATTTAATTCAAGTATACTAAGGTCATTTTTTATACATCTTAACCATGTCTTTTAGTCTACCTCTACCTTTCTTAACATGGAAAATCTAATCTCTCTCTTTAACGTTGGATGGTAGGCTTTATATGGCCAAATCATCTAAGGACTCTCTCCAATCTTATCTTAATTTGGAATACTCCAACTTTTTTCCGAACATACTCATTTCACATTTTATCTCTAAAAGTAAAACCACTCATCCACGAGCATCCTCATCCTACACTTAACTTAGTCTTGCTTCTCTTTTATTTTCGCACTTAAATCATTGCGGTCTTACCACCATCTTATAAAATTTTCCTTAAGTTTAAGTGGCACTTTTCCATCACATGATGCATTCCTCCACTTCAACCATCCAAGTTGAATAATTCTAATAACATCTCCATCTATTTCATTTTGAACAATAGAGCCTAAATATCTAAACTCACTCTTTTAATGACTTGTTCACCTAATGTCTACAACCTGCATAACTTCTACTGACTAAAATTACACTCCATATATTCAATTTTAGATCTACTTAAAGCCTTTAGACTCTAGGTTGACCTCCATAATTCAAGTTTCTCTTGGACTCTCTCTCTAGTCTTATCAACAAGAATAATGTCATCGGCATACACCAAGGTACATCTTCACGTAAATGCCTAGTAAGAACATTCATAACTAAAGCAAAAAGATAAGGGCTTAAAGCTGATCCTTGATGTAATCCAATTGAAATAGGAAAATATTTTGTCAATCTTTTTTGTGTTTGAACACAAGTAATAGCTCTAGTATACATATCCTTAATGACTTGAATATAACCAATATTAACTCATTTCTTTTCTAGAACTCTCCAAAGAACATCTCTTGAAACTTTATCATAAGCTTTCTCTAAATCAATAAATATCATATATAGATCCTCCTTGCTTTCTCTATACTTCTCCATCAAACCTCTTAACAAATATATAACATCCATAGTAGATCTACGGCATGAAATCAAAGCGATTGTGAGAAATTTTTGTATCACATCGTAACCTATGCTCAATCACTCTCTCCCATAATTTTATTGTATGACACATTAACTTAATTCCTCTATAATTTGCACACTCTTGCGCATCACTTTTATTCTTAAATATAGGAACTAACAAACTCTTTCTCTACTCATCTGACATCTTTTTAATCTTTAAAATAACATTAAAAAGATTTGTAAGCCATAAAATTTTTTGATCTCCTAAACATTTTCACGCTTCTATTGGAATATCATCAGGTCCTACTATTTTTTCACATTTCATTTTCTTTAAAGCCTCTAACTTGATTACTAATACGATGATAAAAATAAAATTCTATTTTGTTTAGGGTATTAAGGTTCTAAAATCAATCATTATTTTGAGTCTTCATTGAAAAGTTTATCAAAATATCTCATCCACCTATTTTCAATATCCTTTTCTAGAAAAATCTTTATGATTTTCATCCTTAATACCTTTAAATTTAGATGTTTACTTAACTCTTTGGTTAATAACTTATACATACATCTTTCACCTTCTTTGGTATATAATATATTGTATAAATTCTAAAAGTTAAATTTTTTACATCATATATTCTTTCTTAGAATCTCTCTACTTTATATTTTTAGATTCTCAATTTTTTACATCTAAACCAAGTTTTATAAACTTCTTGTTTTTTATCTTTTTTTGCATATTCATCCGTACTATTTTATTAAAGAAGCTTTTCCTTTTGATTCTCCAAAGACATCTTTTGAACTTGTTTAATTTCACTTTCTTTTTCTCACATAACATTAAACTTCTTATGAACATCCCAAATTCTTTTTATAGTTTCTCTTAAAATATTTTTATTAGTGTTCTTAAGTCTTTTAATTTTAGACAATAATTTAATTTATTTTTTATCTTTTAATATTTCATCTTAAAATCTAAGGTAATAATCGATGTTGGGTATTTAAACTTTCACTTGGAATGACTTTACAATCTTTACAATCTAACAATCTATTTTTTCTTATCGAAAATAATCAATCGTGTTTTCTTGATCCATTTTATAAATAATAATATGTTTATCTCTTTTCTTAAATAAAATATTATCAACTACAAAATTATAGGCTAAAACAAAATCTAATATAGTCTTACCTTCTTCATTAGTCACTCCAAATCCATAACCACCATGAATATTTGTAGAATCTTCTACCACTATATCAAAATGTCCATTTAAATCTCCTACAATAACTTTTCTTTGAGGGTATCTTTGTATTCTCTAATTCATTCCAAAATTTTTCTTTTAAAGTACATCCAAACCTTGAGGAATAAACACTTATAACATAGCATTGATATTCTTAGTATCAATGATAATCTTTAAAGCTATAATTCTATCTCTGCATCTATTAATATTTATAATATTATCCTTCAAATTTTTATTTATAATCATACCTACGTCATTTCTAATTTGACTTCTACCTGAATATCAAACTTTAAAACCTAAATTATCAATCTCTTTGGGTTTCTCCCCAACCTATTTAGTTTCTTGAATACATAAAATATTTATCTTCCTATAAACCAGAATATCTATTAATTCCTTTAGTTTACCTGTAAGAGTATCTGTATTCCAAGTTCCTAACCTAATTCTAGTTTCATGGACTAACTTCTTTGCCCGCATCCGTCCATAATGTGGGAACTCTTGCTTATTTAACACGCGCTGGCATCAGCACTTGTCACACTTGTATTCGCCATACAACACGCCGCTTCGGGGGCTCTAACATTAACATAATGTTTTAAAGGATTCATGTCATGATTATTTCTGACAAGTTTTACTGGTACCAGTGACCCTCCACCTTTTACATCCGAGCTTAGGACCGGCAATGGTAGTGTTATTTTCTTAGATGAAAGTTGAAAAAAAAGGAAAATTTGGCCCATATGATAATTTAATAGTCTTAACAATAGCATGTAAATTTAGAAGCTTGAAAATATGGTCGAAAATCACATCACAATTGAAAATTAATTATATCAAATTTGACAAAATTCAATGATACAAATAGATTAATTACTAGAAATTGGAGATTACAACAATAACAACAACAACAAGCCTTAATCCCTTGGGTGGGGTCATTTTATGAATCCTTCGTCTCCATTGTGTCTGTTATCATTTAAATCAAATATATTAAGATCATTTTTATACATCTTAACCAAGTCTTTTGTCTCGCCTACCTTTCTTAACATAAGGCAAATCTAATGTATCTCTCTGTCGGTCATCTGACGCTTTATGTGGCCAAACCATCTAACTCTCCAATCTTATCTACCAAATTTACTCTAACTTTTTCCGAATATACTCATTTTGCATTCTATCTCTAAGAGTAAAGCCACTCATCCACTAAGTATCCTCATCATCTCGTAACTTAACTTAGTCTTATGCTTCTCTTTTATTAATATTGCATATAAGTCATTCAGGGTCTTACCACCATCTTATAAAATTTTTTTTAAGTTTAATTTAAACTTTTTATCACATAATAATCGTTCTCCCAACCATCCAACTTGAAATCTACTAATAACATCTCCATCTATTTCACCATCATTTTGAATGCTAAATATTTGAAACACTCACTCTTATTAATTTGTTAAATCTAATATCACAACATTAGAGTTTCGTTGGACTCCTTCTCTAGTCTTATCAACAAGAAGAATGTCAAAGAAAAGCATACACCAAGGTACATCTTCTTGTAAAAATAAGAACATTCATAACTAAAGTAAAAAAGATAAGGGCTTAAAGTCGATTCTTGATGTAATCCAACCAAATAGGAAAATATTTTGTCAATCCTCCTTGTGTTTGGACACAAGTAACAACTCTAGTATACATATCCTTAATGATTTGAATATAATATTAACTCTTTTACGTTAACTCTCCAAAGAACATCTCTTGAAACTTATCATGCTTTCTCTAATCAATAAATATCATATGTAGATCCTTCTTACTTTTCTATGCTTCTTCATCAAACCTTAACAAATGTATAACATCCATAGTAGATTTACATGAAACCAAAGATTGTGAGAAACTTCACATATCACATTATAACCTATGCAATTACTCTCTCCCATAATTTTAATGTATGGCACATTAACTTAATTCCTCATAATTTGCACACTCTTGTGCATCACCTTTATTCTTTAATATAAGAACCAACAAACTCTTTCTCCACTCATCTGACATCTTTTTAGTCTTTAAAATGACATTAAAAAGATTTATAAGTCAAGAAATTCTCGATCTCCAAACATTTCCACACATTGGAATATTATCCATCCTATTGCTTTTCACATTTCATTTTCTTTAAAGCTTCAACTTTAGATTTACTAATCTGACGATAAAATGCAATTATCTATTTTGTTTAGGTTATTAAGGTTCTAAAATCAATCGTCTTTCGATCTTTCATTGAAAGTTTATCAAAATACCTCATCCACCTATTTTCAATATCCTTTTAAAAAAAATATTTTATTATTTTCATTCTTATACACCTCACTTGTACTACTTTCTTTCTCATTCTATTGATAACTTATCATACATCTTTCACCTCTAATTTATTGTGTATAAATCACTAAAAGATAAATTTTTTGCATCATATCTTTCTTTCATAAGAATCTGCGGTACTTTATATCTCTTTCTCTCCGAAGTTTTTACATCTAAACCAAGTTTTATAACAATATTTCTTATTTTTATTTTTCACACTCGACTCCATGAACTATTCTTATTAAGAAGATTTTCCTTTTGATTCTCCAAGCATCTTTTGAATTTCTTTAATTTCACTTGTTATTTTTTTAATAAATGTTATCACATCCCAAATTCTAATCTCTCTTGTAGCTTACTCTTAAAAATATTTTATTTTGTGTTCTTTAAGATCCCTATCTAATTCTGACAATAATTTGGTTTATTTTTTCATTCTGATCTTTCATCTTAAAATCTAAACTAACAATCGATGTTTTTCTTAGATTTTCACTGAATGATCTTACAATCTTTAATCTAAACGATATATTTTTTATTAGAAAATAATCAATCTGTGTTTTACTAGATCCATTTTTATAAGCGATAATATGTTCATCTTTTTTCTTAAATAAAGTGTTAGAACTACAAAATCATAAGCAAAACAAAATCTAATATAGTCATACCTTAACCAAAAATCATATGAATACTTTTAAAATTTTCTACCACTCTACATGTTCATTAAAATCTCCCAATAAATACTTTTTTTCTTGAGATAACTTTTATTAATTTCTAAATCATTCCAAAATTTTTTTTTTACTCCTAACTGAGAGTATAAACTTATAATGATAATCTTAGTATCAACAATGATCTTTAAAGTATAATTTATCTCACTCTATTAATATTTATAACATTATCCTTTAAACTTTATCTATAATCACACTTTACATTTTTTAGTTGACTTTTTTTGAATACCAAAGTTTAAAACCTAAATTATCAATCTCCTTCTCCTCAACCCATTTAGTTTCTTGAACACATAAAATATTTATCTTTCATAATAATATATTAATTCAATTAATTTACCTATAAAGTACCTATATTCCAAGATCCTAACCTAATTGTTTCATGGACTAACTTCTTTACCCATCCGTCCATAATGTGGGAACCCTGCTTATTTAACCGCATCAGACCGTCTGACTCTAAGCGTTTTATTGACATACAGCGATAAACGGGGGACGAACAATGATTTAAAGGATTCATGTCATGATTATTTACAAGTTTTACGCAACTACTGCGCAATCCTCCACTTTTCACATTCGGACTTGGGACCGGCAATGGTAGTGTTTACTAGAAATTAGAAAGAAAAGATTTTAAGGAGATATTAGCTCCTATATGTTGAGAAGGGTGTTTTTCAATTGGTGAACTCTTTTATTTTATTATTTCAATCTACTAGAAATTGGAGATCGAAATAATAAAATAAAAGAGTTCACCAATTGAAGAACACCCTTGTCAACATATAGGAGCTAATATCTCCTTAAAATCTTTTCTCTCTAATTGCACTAGAGGAAGGCTAGAAGGAATCCTCTCTAACTTGGAATTTGTTCTTCATCAAAGTATACATCAAATTATGATATTTTGTGCTTTGCTTATACCCCCATATTTATATTCATAAATCCTCCTTATATTTATAATTAAAAAATAAAAAAATCAATTGCATTATCTAGCGCTGGAACTTCTAGCTAGCTAAAACAATAGGACATAAAATCCCATAAGATGGAAGTAGTCAAAGCGAATGAGGAGGAAAATAAAAAAATCCCATAACCAATGAATTTGGTGGAAACATAACATCTATAATTGAAGGGAGCGAATTGCATTGAATGAAAATATAAAACAAGTGAAATCAATCCGAATGAAGTTTCTTGACCTTGTGATATAGGACATCCAAGTGCCTAGAGTTCACTAATGATATGTCATATAAAATGCACAAATAAACTCAAATAATCACAAGTCATTGTTGTTTCAACTTTAGGTTTAAACAAATATTAGTCAGTTTGATGCAAAAAAAATAAAATAATAATAATACATTTAATTTATTCTAAATGATAATATAGAGTTGCCAAAATATAAAATTACACAACAATTAAAATCTCACAATAAAAAGAAAACAAATATGTAGTAAACTTGGCAAATTCTTAATCACACACAAAAAATAATCATAAAGTAGTTTAGATGAAACAAGAATGATAGAAGTAACCAATTTGAAGATTCGGGCCTAATGTTGGTGCAAGGAAATTTTTTTTTGTATCGAGGACTTGATTGATTATTTTTGAGAAGAAAAATAGATCGTTTAGATTAGATTGTAAGATATTCAGTGAAATTTTAAGTACCATCATTATTAGTTTTAGATTTTAAGATGAAAGGTTGTAAGAGAAAAATAAACTTAATTATTGTCCAGGATTAGATGACTTAAAAACACAAATAAAATATTTTTTAAGAGCTACAAAGAAATTAAAGTTTGAGATGTTCATGGAAAATAGCGTTATGTGGGAAAAAGTATCAGTCTTATTAAACAAGTTCTTAAAAATGTCTTGGCGAATCAAAGGAAAACTTCTTTTAATAAGAATAGTTGGTGGTGGAGTCGAGTGTGCGAAAAGATAAGAAATAAGAAGCGTTGTTATAAAACTTGGTTTAGATGTAAAACTTCGGAGAATTGGGAAAGATATAAAATGGCTGTAGAGATTAAGAAAGCGATATATGATGAAAAATTTAAACTTTTAGTGATTTATCTGATAGATTAGATAAAGAAGGTGAAAGATGTATGTATAAGTTAATAAGAGATAGGAGAAAAAGTAAAGGCATGGTTGTGAGTATTAAGGATGAAAATAATAAAGTCTTTTCTTAGAAAAGATATTGAAAATAGGTGGATGAGGTATTTTAATAAACTTTGATGAAGGATCGAAAGACGATTGATTTTAGCAACCTTAATACCTAAACAAAAATAGAAATTTCATTTTATCGTCGTATTAGTAAATCGAAGTTAGTGAAGCTTTAAAGAAAATGAAATGTGGAAAGCATGGGGCCGGATAATATTCCAATAGAAGTGTGGAAATGTTTAGGAGATCGAATTTCTTGACACAAATCTTTTAATGTTATTTTAAAGACTAAAAGATGCGGATGAGTGGAGAAAGAGTTTGTTGGTTCATATTTAAGAATAAAGGTGATGCACAAGTGTGCAAATTATAGAGGAATTAAGTTAATGTGCCATACATTAAAATTATGGGAGAGTAATTGAGCATAGATTACGATGTGATACGAAGTTTCTCAATCAGTTTGGTTTCATGCGGTAGATCTACTATGGAATGCTATACATTTGTTAAGAGGTTTGATGGAGAAGCATAGAGAAAATAAAAGGATCTACATATGATATTTATTGATTTAGAGAAAGCTATGATAAAGTCTCGAGATGTTCTTTGGAGTTCTAGAACAAAGAAGTTAATATTGGTTATATTCAAGTCATTAAGGATATGTATACTAGAGTCACTTGTGTCCAACACAAGGAGGATTGACAAACTATTTTCCTATTTCAGTTGGATTACATCAAGGATCAACATTAAGCCCTTATCTTTTACTTTAGTTATGGATGTTCTTACGAGGCATTTACAAGAAGATGTACCGGTGTATGCTTTTTTCGATGACATTCTTCTTGTTGATAAGACTAGAGGGAGTCCAATGAAACTTGAATTATGGAGGTCAACTTTAGAGTCTAAAGGTTTTCGTTTAAGCAGATCTAAAGCGAATATATGGAGTGTAATTTTAGTTGTAGAAATTTTAGTGGTAGTGTTGTGACTTTAGGTGATCAAGTCATTAATAAGAGTGGCGATTGAGATATTTAGGCTCTATTGTTCAAAATGATGGTGAAATAGATGGAGATATTATTAGTAGAATTCAAGTTGGATGGTTGAAGTGGAGGAATGCATCGGCTTTATTATGTGATAGAAAAGTTCCACTTAAACTTAAGGAAAAAAATTTTATAAGACGGTGGTAAGACCAATGACTTGTCATATGTAATCGTCACAATAAAAAAGAGAAACATAAGAGTAAGTTTTACAGAGATGAGGATGCTCGTGGATGAGTGGCTTAGAGATAGAATGCAAAATGAGTATGTTCGGGAAAAAGTTGAGTAGCTCCAAATGATAGATAAGATTAGGAGAGTAGATGGTTTGGCCACATAAAGCGCCTCGTCCGGCGACCCGACAGAGAGTAGATGCATCTTATGTTAAGAAAGGTAGAGGTAGACCTAAAAAGACTTGGTTAAGATGTATAAAAATCTTAGTATACCTCGAATTAAATGAGAATTTGACAACATAGACACAAAGAGGGATTCATGTAGCCGACCCCACCTAGTGGGATTAAGGCTTGTTGTTGTTGTTGTTGTTGTTGTTGTAGCTGTTGTCAGGACTTGCAATACTATCGAAGAATTCACATCCAAGAATACACACACAAGCTAAAGTTTTATTAAACTAATACTTCAATTTTACCTGTTGAAGGGGTCCTTTTTATAATGAAAACAACCGAAAATAGATAGCTTTGCAAGATCGTCATAATTTGGCTTAATATTATAAGTCTTAATCTCAACAATCTTTGATTCCATCTAAAAATCATATTTTCAATCTTAATTTCGCTAAATAATAACTCCTTGATTCCAGCTACAATGCCTTAGCTGCAAACATATCTTTTGATATTAACTACAATGTAAATAGAAGGTAATCCGACATCTAGTTCATTATAGTTGCGAATTAGTTTATAGCTTTGATTTGCATTATTCTTCAGCTCATGTTCTAGCCACTAAAAGCATCATTCTGGAGGTCTTAATGCCCATCACTAAGGAACAATTAGTTGAATAACCCATTAAATCACCATCCATAACAATAACGATCATCAATCACAATCTATTGTAATAAACTTTTCACCTATTGGAATAAGTGGAAGACATTATGACACAACTAGAGAGAAACAACATTGTTGATCCAAAAAATCATAAACAATTTAGGGGAGAGCTAAATAAAAACTAACATTTAGTGTAAGTAGCAAATCAAACCTAACTAATGGAATAGCAAAATAGAGAACACATTTTACTCTTATAGGCTCCATCATTATGGGCATTCCATATCAAAACTAAAAGCAAAACTAGAAAATTTACTATAGTAACTTAAAAATAAAAAAGTGCTCGCAAATGATGATGAGCGTATACTTTTAGAATTGCATTATTCAGTTAGATGTAGGAAGTTTTAGGATCTATAATTTACTAATTCAAACTTAGGATGAGATGCACAATGAAACATTAAGCCTCAATATTCATAATTTTCTTAACTTTTAATCTACACAACAATAACAACAACAACAATAACAAGCTTTATTCCACTAAGTGGGGTCGAGTACATGAATCCTTCTTCTCCATTGTGCCCTATTGAGTGTCAAATACTCATTTAATTCTAATAAACTAAGGTCATTTTTTGTACATCCTAACCAATTCTTTTTCGTCTCTCTATCTTTTAATCTACACAAGTGTTAATGTATATTTCTTTTGATCCAAAACTAAACAATAGATTTAGTTTGTTTCGAAGGATATTATAAAAGTTACACAAATATGAAATTTCACAAGAGACCTAATAATAAATGTAAAAGTTTAGAACGATTAAGATTCACACAAAAAAAGAAAAACTGGTATATTACAAATTTGATCAAATCTTAATCACACGAAATAATCTGAAAATACTTCGTTTATATGAATCTGATGGTTATATGCTGATCTTTTTTCATAGATGAATGGCTCTATCCTGAATCAAATCTTTGACTTATTTCTCATTTGTGATGGCACTTGAATATTGCCAGTTTATGTTTTTTACGCTGATAGATATTCATCTCATACTAAGAAATCTGTTTTGCTTGCAACCATCCATATCTACATTTGTTCATATTTTGAGATAGAATTGTTCATAAAATGAGGCAACTTAAATTTTTTGTCGTAGGAACTCACAAGCAGTGCTGGCGAAGATGTAGTTTTTGCCATGAATACCTTCATAAAGCGTCTGTTGGCTGTTTCAGATCCTGAAAAAATGAAGGTATGTCTTCATAAAGCTTATTTTTGTGTTCTCGATCAATTTTTTTATAATTCGACATTTATGAGACTGTTTGCATATTATGTTTTTGTGGTCACATATGTTTAAAAAGTCGGAACTCATTGATATCTAGTTATTTTCATACTTTTGAAGAAGGTTGTTCTACTTTGCAAAAGTAATTTTTGTTGTTTTTGCATTTTGCGTTCACGATGAGTTACAGAAGAAATTGTTTGCAGTAGTATATTTGGATTTTTCTCCGTTTTAAGTCCTTGAATGACTTCCACATACAGGACAACGAGCAGTTCCTTGCGTATTGACTTATAGATATTGTTAGCTGAGTTCTCTTCTTTTATAATAACTTAATATTTCAGCCATATATGAATTTAATCTATAGCATAATGGTGAAATTAGAGCTTTGCGCTGCAGTCTGTAATCTTACTCATTTTTCTCTTCTTTCTTTGGTGCGGTGGCTGCGATAGTTGTTCACAGATGTTGAAGTTGTTGACCCTTACAAACCTTCTCAAGTCAAGCAACTTTAGTTTTCTGAATTTATCTTCATCGAGTGCCAAAGTGTATATGCATCTTTCATGGTGATAACTGCTGGTATATCAACTGATTTGCTAGATCAAAGGATTGGTTGATCTAGCAAAATATGCTTTGAGTATATGGCATTCTATGTTATATTGTGATATCAAAGAGTTTTTGGTCGATAAAGTAATCAGGTACTGCAAATGTTATTTAAATTTTCTCAGCTTGTTCAATCTCATCCTATCAAGTATTACTTTCTAAGCATTCTGTGGTTGTTTAAAATAGCAATTTTTTGATAATCATACTACTAACAACTTTGATTCTTAAAAGTAGTTTTTCACTGTAAAACTTTTTGAAAAATAGTCAAAATATTAGCAATCGTAGGCAGCTTTGGTTGCTTTCTGACTACTTTTTGAAAAGCAAAGTAGCCTAAAACTATCCCACGTGCACCCTCAACTATCATCTTTGAATGAAAAAAAAAAATTCTTGTTTATTTTGCTTCTTATTCACTCTGAGCATGAAAAAGAAGCATGATTGTTCTCCTTACCAGACAGCAGTCACAGAGACGAGCGCCCCCGAGCTAGGAAATCTCCTCTTCTGGCTGATGGTGGTCGGCTACAGCATTCGAAACATTGAAGTGAGATTCGACATGGAGAAGGTGCTCGGCGCTCCTCCGAAGCTCGCCGAACTGCCTCCTGGTGAAAACATTTAAGAGCACCAGAGAGCATCAGCAAGAGTTGAGCTTTCAAATACAGAAGAAATCATAACGGTCAGGAGCATCCTTCCCATGCTGGTATGCTCTGCAACTTTAGGGTTTTCATGTACTGGCTTGATAACGGCATGTTCTTAAATATATATAGCCCCTCTCCTTCAGATTTTCTTTCAGAGGGTGAATGTCTTTCATATCAAAGCCAGATAGAACAAAAGCATTTGATATTTATGTGATATTTGTTTTTAGCATTTAGCATCTACAGATTCAATGAGGTAAAAAACGATTTATATGCATAATTGATCAATGAAAAATTCAAGATGTTCACAGAATGTTTATTTATTTTTCTATATTCTGATGGGTGGTTTATTGTTCATGATAATGAATCAGGCTATTATTCATGATGATTTAATAGTACTAAAATTAGCATCATTTATAATTTTATGATTTTTTATTTAATTTAATCAATAATTGATGGTTTGAGTGGATGAGGATATTGTTATTTTTTATATGAAGAGGTATAAAAAAAAAGATAGGATATTGATGGATGTTTCATGAGATATTTGATAATATTTATGGTGAAAATAAATTATTAAATGTCTTCATATATATCATTACACTTTGTTTTTTTTGCATGATTGTTATAATGAGAGCCCTCAAGATGTGAAAGCATCACTATGATTGAGTGATGTAACAAATTGAGAGAGAGAGAGAGAGAGAGAGAGAGAGAGATTCATTTTCAATAAAAAATAGGAAAATTTACATACATATCACTCAAATTTTATGTATTTACACATCTAACACTTAAAATTAAATATTTATTTAACATTTTTTTATATTTTAAAAAGGTGTATTTCACTTTTAAAAAATGAGTGATGATGATATTTTTGATATGATATTAAAAATTAAGGTGTTATATATATATATATATATATATATATATATATATATATGTATGTATATATATATATATATATATATTATATATGTATATATATATATTATATTTAAATTAAAATTTATTGTTATATGTAAATATAAGAATTATGTATGTATGTAAATTTAAAAATATTAAAATTTATATGTATGTTATACAATCTTTATATATATATATATATATATATATATCTAATATTTAAAATTAAATATTTATTTATCTAAAAAAAATAAATTTAGGTATTAGATATATAAATACATAAGAATTGTGTGATATGTAAATCCTCCCAAAACATTAAGCTAGCAATTAAAATCATGGGGCAAATCAATTGAAATTCATATATTAATGTATTTTATCAAACGCAAAAGTAAACTCAGCCTTGCATGCCTTAAAGTAGACCTATAAATATATGGGCCAAAAATTCTTCCAAACGTATAAATCCATCATGGGATTAGATTAAATTATTATTATCACGAATCATATAACTTGATAATAATTAAATTATCATAAAAATAGCTTAAATTGACCTATAAATATATTTCTTGCAATAGATGAAAATAAATGTAGTGTTGATTTTAAGGATTATAAAAGATGGGAGAGATAAGAATAAAATCAAGAGGACAATTTAATTTCTAGTAACAAAAAGCAACTTCTTAACTATTGATTTTCCTAATTTTAGAGGCCATATGATCACTTTTATTTATTTTATTTATATTTTAATTTAAAATAAAATATATTTGATATTTTAAGATATATTTTTATTTGTATTGAATATTTTATAAACTAATTTATATGCTTATGATGATGGTGATTGTCAGAGTAATAATAATAATCGATGGGACAATGACGGCAACAACAATATATCAATGGTCATAATGCTGAGGTAGTGACAATCAACGATGATAATAATTATTTAAAAAAAAATTTAAAAAATTATAAATTATTTAAAATAATTTGAAATAAATAAAATAAAAAATGATCTTAAAACAATATATTCTTTCACATATTTGAAGAATCATTAGTTCAAAACAAGCATATATTTAATTATCAAGTCATAATATTATAAATTGTAGTGTTTTTCATAAACATTCTGTAGTAAAATATTGCAAGCCATCTATTTATTCTAAATAGGTGCTCTAATATTTCTACATAAGTAAACTGTTCGGCAGGATATTCTAATTCAAAAATTAGTGATTATGCAAATTATAAAATAATTGAATTTATTTTAAAATAAGAGCAATATAAGTATTCATTTGTTAATCATTTATTACGCTACTATAAAAGCAATTAGAATTTATAAGTTTATCATAATTATTATTTTTTTAATAAAATTAGTGATTATGCATTTTATTTTTGGGTGCATTTCCATATTAGCACATAATTCTTATATATTTACATACCTAATACCTAAACTTTCAAGTATACAAAAATAACACCAAAATATTTAATAAATAACATCAAAATTAACTTTTTTTTAAAAAATACACCTTTCATGCCTAGAAGAGTGCTAAATTTACAAATATCAAACTTCAAAAAGTTAGATTTGTAAATACATAAAAATTGTGTGCTATGTATATAAATTTCACTTATTAAGGATATAATATTATTAGGATTATTCTTATCGTTCAATGATTTCATTTCCCACATGATATGATTTTCATAATACGATCAATGCGTTTTATGGATTTGATGGAGTTTCATCAAATTTTACAGATAATTGCAGTACAATATCTTTTATTTATTTATTCATTTTTACAAGTTGATCCAAATTTGTTGGGAGATTTTTGAGTTTCAAGTGTGCTTACAATGATTGAACTATATAGTTGCCGTCATTATAATGTTCGAATTAAATGGCTTTTGATCCTAGTGTTCCTAAGGATCTGTTTAGTTGCCTTAAAAAAAAGAATATAATATAAAATATATACAATATAAAAGAAATATAATATATTTGAATTACTTTAACTTATTTGATTGAAAATTCGATAAATACAATTTTTTTAATTGATAAAATAAATATAATATAAAATATTTTTGAGATTATGAACAACAAAAAAATTAATATACAATTGGCGGCCGATATTTATTAAACGACGATAGTCAAAATCTTTTCTAAATGGTGTATTTGAAATTCTACTAAATCACAGAAAATGAGAATTCTAATATATTTCAAATACACTACAAATATATTAAAATTTTACTTTGCATCATAACAAATACTCAAAAAAGTTAGATTTCCTACATTAATACAGGCTACCAAATAGCCCCTAAATAATTTGTTAAGTTCCCTTCAATATCCTACATGATTTTGCATATATTTCTCACACAAATTCTCGTGTGATGTACATTGATCCCATGATACAATACACTTTGCAATTCCATAATCATATGGTTACTAAGAGTTTGTATTCAATAATTTCAGTGATTAAACAAAACTTTGTTAACTAATTGAACCGAATTAAATTATAGACAACCAAATAAAATTGAACCAAACTATATTTTAATTTATTCAATATAATATAAGGATAATATATATATATATATATATATATATATATATATATGATAATGATATTTTGATTATTTAAAATGAGGTTTTATTGGTATTTTGATTTTTGATTAAACTGATTTGTTCTAAAATCAAAAAATCAAATCAGAAATCATAATCCAACTAACCCTTAAATTCAAAACCAAAAAAAATTAAACAACCTTAAATCAATTAAGAAAACTCTATTCGATTCAAAATTTCAATTAAAACCAATTAATGCAATCCCCTAATAGTAAGAAGTTGATTCATGCTATTTCATATTAGGAATTTTTACAAATTAATCACTCATTACATATATATTTTCGATTTAATCACCCTCCCTATTTTTTTTTTGAATTTTTAAAATTTTAAATTATCAAAATATATTTGAGCTTTTGTTATGAATTTTAATATTTGAATGTCAATTTAAAACATTAAGATTGAAGTTGAAGTACTATGCATGATGCGTATGATTTGTGAAAATAATGGATATATTATATGCATGTAAATAAATATGTAAATGAGAAAGAATGGAATAATATACTTAAAAGATTGGTTGTAATATAAAAAAACTTCCCTATAGGAGCATGTTAACAGACATACCTTTAATAATGATTCTAAACAAATACACATGCTTCAGCTCACTTTGATCACTGTCAAATTAACTAAAATTTAAATAAAAAGTAAAAAAAAAAAATCAATTTAGATCATGCAAAAGATTGAAATTAAATTTATATCATAAGTAAAAAATAAAAAAAATCAAATTAAAGTATTAATAGGCATACTTCACAGTCAAATTAAACTTGAATTTAACTCAAATATAATATATTCAATCAAACTCACCAATTAACAATCAATTCTCAACATTCCTAAGCGCTATTATTCAAAAAGACTTAAAAAAAAAAAAAACAGAAACAGCCATTACTATACACTTTACTGTACAGTCTGTACTGACCTTTTTTATCGTTTGTCGAAGCTTGATTTGATCAGTCTCTTCTGACCGAAGCGGATGATACAGTTATCACATTTCAGGGCCTATCAGGTACTCGTATATCACACAGATTGCACAAAAAAAAAAAAAAAATGAATAAAATTGTTTTTATTTTAGGAAAAAATGTTAAATTGTAACAATAAAAAGAAAATTAACAAGTTTGTACCTTTGGGGAATATATATTAAAGCAAAAAAGAAAAAAAAGTTATGATGGTTGGGTGCTAGGTGGGGGATCGGATTAAAATCATAGAAAATAAATAAAATAGAATAAAAATAAAAACAGCCACAAAATTTCAGAATGATGATGGCACTATACTTTGTAATGAAAGTATAATAAAATTTCCAAAATATTTTTAATAAAATAACTCATAAGATGTTTCTTCTTTAACTCCTAAGGGTGAATTTGGGCAATGATGGCGGTGCGGTGTGGCATAAAAGCGCACAACACTGTCATTTAGCAATTGCATTCTAGCCGAGTTTTGGAGAATTAGCAGTGAGAAAGTTGTTTTAATCATATCGATAGATGTGGTTTCTTAAATATAATCGACTTTTAAAATAAAAAAAATTAACACCTTGTAACTTTTCAGATAATAACTTCTTTTGCAACAACTCTATCATCAATTTTTCAGACAACTGTAGCTATCTCAAAAGCACCCTCACTTAACAATAAAACATCACTTTGTGTATACATAAGCAGCTATACCATAGTACCGAGTGCTTTTGAAACGGAAAGAATATTTTTGTTAAGGAAATGAGACTTCATTGCTCAGTTTGCAGTAAAGAGTTTACAGAAAATAATTAAATACATAATTTGTGTGAAGAGCCGATGATTAGAAAAACTCCACAGATATCAAAAAGAGGAAAGGCAAATCACAAACAGAAAAAAATGGATCAAGAAAAATGTAAAAAAAACCTTAACTTAGCTCTTCTTATGTTGGCTGCTTCACTTCTAATAGCTCAAGATTGAGTTCAAATGTCGCCCCTGGCTGCATGATATAAGAGACCAATGAGGTATTAGAAAATGTCTCATAACTCCCAAATATTCCCCATATTGTCATATATAATATATATATAATAACATAAAAATTATTGTATTAAAAAATTTTCGATAGTCACTAAAAAAATAATAAGATTCGCCAAAACGCTGCATGCTTTATAGTGATCTGACACTATTTTAACAATGAAAGGTTTGTAGTTTTAAGTGAGAATGGTTTATTACCGGGATTTCATTTATCCCCTTTTCGCCATAACCAAGTCCAGGAGGAACAATTACAGTTCTCTGCATAAATAAACACGGAACATCAGAAACAATGCATGGAGCAAACATTAAGTAACGATGTCAAAACAGACACAGCATAATATGTTTAGGTACAAATGTATTAGGAGCTGATTGATCACTTGCCATTGAGAATTCGCATTATTTAGATGACATCATTTAGGGGCAGTTTAGGACGGCTTAATTTTTAAATTAGTCATAATTAATAACGTAATTAACTAATTAATCCGGTTAAAAAAAATTTAAAATAGCGTCATTTGGTAGCGTGACGCATCCAGATTTAGGGAAATGAACGAGCTCGCTCTCGGGTTTCTCGCGTCTCTGTCCCGTTCATCCGGCGTTTGTCCGTCACCGCTAGTCACCGCCCGCAGGTTTCGGAAATGCGTGAAGGAAAGATCGGAAGTGTTTTCGTTGGATTTTTTAGCGATTTAGGTATTTTTCACCTAAATGAAAAAAATTTGTTATATTTTATTTTTTATCATTATAGTAGGTATGTTTAAATTTATTTAGTTTGATTTTATGAAAATTTGTGAGATCTCATTTTATCGGTTTTATATTTTGTAGGGAAGGTTAATTTTATCGGTTTTATATTCTATGAGATGTATGTGGTGTTTAGGAACTTCATTGAGCATTGAATAATCTTCAATTGTGAACACAATTGAACATTATTGAAAATGGATCAAATATATCTCTTATTATGGTTATTTAAGCCTATGGTTAATATATGAATTGATCAATGCTTTCGATTCTCATTATAATTTTTTTATCATTGCAATTATGATGGTGAAAATAATCGATTATTAGATCATCATTCGAGATGATTCATTGTTTTAAGATATTTTCAAGACATTTGATTATTTTTTCAACTTGAGTTAATCATCAATTGATGATTATTCAATTATTATAACATTATTTGAGCATGAATGATCTTTGTTCAATCATGATCGAGAATATTTTTAAGATGGTTGTCATGTTTCAAGTATAGTTGAATATTATTTGATCATATTTTAGCTCATCGTCTTCTATTAGTAATTTGTGTTGTCTTATTACATATTTTAATTTATGATATAATTAGACACATTAAAAGGCATTACAATGGTTGTATTTATTATAGGATTAGTGGTGTAATGCAAAATTAATTAAGTTGTTTAAGGTTAATTATTTCATTGATAATGCTTAAAATCCCCATTTGATCAATATTTAAAACTCCTCAAATACAATTTTTTTGTAACGTGATTCATCAATGATTATTGTCACTGTTTGTTAACAATATCAAGAATAAAGCGGTACTCCATTTTGATCAAAAATAGAGGAAAAAAAGTAATATTTGAAATTATTGAGTTTGCTTTGATTTATGAACTACAATTTATAGAATTTTCATTGATCGAATGGTTCAAAGGATGGGAAAAAATAATAAGTTGCTTAATAGCTATTTGAATGAGAATAAAACTTTAAAAAAAAATATATTTAGTTTTGTTTGTTTTGTTTATTTTAGAGTAAAGTAATGTAAATACAAGAAAATGAGATTATATAATTGTCACTGTTTGTTGTTCTAAATTATGACTTGTTAGTTTCCAAAATGAGGTTGTGGCTGTGAGCTGTTTATGAGTTGTTTGTTGTTTTGTTAGTTTTTTCACATTGTCTTTGTGGTTTAAAATGATTTAGTAAGTTGTTCGTAGTGGATACTTGATGTATCGATGAAATGATCACGATTTAGCTTATTATATGGATATATGATAAATGAGTATAACATTTATGATATAAAATGTTAATATTCTTTTGTAGTCTTATATATATATGAATCCAATCATTTTTTGTGCGTAATAAAGCATTTCATTTTAGTCCCTCATGTATTTCTCCTTAATTAAATTATTTGCATTTATCAGGTGCGGCGAAAGATTATTGTTGTTATGTTATTAGTAGTTAGTGAGGAGTTCAGCTACTGCCTGTATGGTTCTTTATTATGATGGTGAGCGAGAGTAAGCGATTTCATTCCAACATATATTGGTGGGAAAAATCGTCAGTCAAATCCGTCATTAGATTGAGGAATTATAAAGCGAATCATGAGGTCGTTGAAGATAGATTAACAAAGTTTTGTGAATGGTGGGTCATTTTTCATTGGTCTTTGGATTTATTGTAAGTCCATTGATGATGAAGAAGTCGGTGAATATATCTTTCTGCGGCATGCGCCTATTGTGGTTTATGTCAAAATTATGAAACTGTCGTGTAGAGATAAGGAGGTTAACAATATAGAGGAATGTGAGAGAGCTCGAACGAGCACGGAGTACATCGCACCGACTTCTCGGTAAATCTGGTGGAATGTTATGGATGCGAAGCGAGAACATGATTTCTTTTGGGACAAGTCTTATTATGGGTGACTTAGAAGATAATGACATGAATGTACTACCCGAAGATGTTGGATATAAAAGCTATCTGAGTGGAGTAGCTGATGATGATGATGATGAGGATGATAACTGAGCGGGATAACTGCGGCATCATCCTTAGTGTTAGGACTTGATTGTTGATTACTCAATTAGAACAAGTCATCTGAGAAAAAACACGTCTGGAATAACGATTATTTGCGTGGCTTGAAAGCGGTAGAGAATGGGATGAGGACGCACATTCGATGGTATTAGATTTCGATCTTTGAGGAGAATAAGCATTCAGATGAATTGTTTGAAGATATGTGTTTTCAATTCAAGCGATTGCAATTTCTTGAGGGTTGTTACATGAACAATGTTGATGTCATTTGTCTTCAAATCAATTAAAATTCACGCGGTGCACATCATTCGACCGTAGTTTGTGGAGCTTACATGCAAGATCAATTAAGAGGTTAGGCGGTGTGGCGTATTAGTTCATTAGATTTCACTTCATGCTTCTGATCATTCAGTCTTATCTTTGGAACGAGCGTCACATCAATTCATCAATTATTTCATCAAACCCATGATCAGCGTCACAGCCCAGGATTTGAAATTTGAGTTGAAACAGCAGAAAAATTCATATAAGGAATTTTGGCATCTATGGAATTCGATATATGAATCGCTTAGAAACGAGCAATTCCAGCGGTATTTTGGTCATTTGAGCCTTGAAGAGGTTGGCGATTGTGCCAGTTACCTTGATGGGACTTTTCTCACAGGTGTCTGAGAGGAACGCTACTGCGGTTGGGATAAACATAATGCTTGTTCCCATTAGCCTTCGGTTGTGGAATCGAGTGGAGTCATGGGTTTGGTTTTTTGCACACATTAGACTTGATCCATCAATTTCTGAGGTGATCTACGCCTCATCTCGAGATAGACATGCGGTATAGTTAGGTGGTTGCGAGAGATCTTTCACAGGCGAGCACATCTTACATTTGCGCCATTTAAGGAGAACTTCAAGCAACAAGCGGCGTTAGACAATTCGGCGGTGATGTTGACTTCATATGTCAGAAGATGTATGTTGCAGAAACACGGATGACATTCAATTTTAAGCGGTATATATGACATCAAGAATATCAGCGGAGGCATATGGCCGGCTTGTTTTGAGGGCGTTCAATGGTCTCTTACTCGTGATGATGATGCAGTGCGATACAATGATTCTGCGCGGTGAGTCTTGATGGTGTCTTAAAGAGCCGCGTGATTTATCGATTCAAGCTTTGATTCTGATATCTACATAGTATCCATTTTAAAGCGTCTTGAATTTCTACTCTCGAAAGACAACGAGGAAACCTTATTCTCTCCAGCATTAAGGTAATGCGTTGTAATGAGCGAGAAGCGAGATTTCACCGGTCGCGAATAAGCATGTTGAGTACCGGTGTTTGATGTCCTAGCGGGACCTTCAGGTTGAATTAGGTGAAAATAATGAGTGTATGTGTACATGTAGACAACGCAGCTTACCATCGTATGCGCCGCGTGATTCTTGTTTAAGTCAGCGACACATAAACCAGCGTCCATATCTCGGCATCTTAGTTTGCAAAATTATATCAACACCGGAATTCCGTAATGCACGTCGGGAAGAGTGGGGTGAACACATCGATGGTGGCACATTATAATCCAAATGTCAAGAAAAGGGTGACGAGGACAAGCAATTTAAAAATACATGGGCGAAACTACTGAAGTTAGGGTTTGTAGTGTGTGTAGGCTTGGACCTGGCGTCGGCGATGTGTCAATCTGATCAGCGGTGTACATCATTGGTTGTTGGTTATAACATAATTTTATTGAATATGTCTGATGATTGTTGTTGTTCCATTTGGATTAGTATACTCGTATGTGCTATTGTATATATGTCTTGTAGTTAATGTTGTATTGGCGTTGTTTATTACTACTGTTGAGTGTAATTGAATTGTTGTGTTGATGTTGTTTGTTACTTAGCTTGATTATTGATTGAATTGTTACACTTGTATAGTTGTTACATTTAATGCAGCTTGTTACACTATAGTTGTTACATTTAGTGCGCTTGCACTTCTAGTTGTTACTTGTGCGTCTATTACACTTGTTATTATTGTTGCAGCTTGTTACGATTCTTTACACTTGTTAAATGTTATACTTCTTCATAGCTTGTCTTATTAATGTTTAGCGATTGCATTGTTGTTTGCCTCAATTGTAGCGGAAAGATGTCCGGCAATGGCTCGCGTCCCCGCGTAGGAAGGCGGCGAGCGGATGAGCATGGTTGGTTCTGACCCTGCCCATTTGAAGTACAGTATATTGCGCTATGTGGTAAAACAGTCGGCGCATCGATTAAAGTTTCTTTAACGTATTTTTAAATGTTTGTACATATATACATTTGTTATCTTGTATGACACATATGAATGATTATGGTTGCGAGGTTTGATGATTGCTACTGCGCTCAGATGTTTAGGGAATAGCACTTGTTAAGCGAGATTTATGGATGCTTTGCGGTGTCGGTTAGATAGATATCTCAGTCTGATATATTAAGATCACGCGCGGCGTTAGGAGGCGGTGGTGTTATGACGAATACCTTCCTGCGGTGAGATGGCGATTACATTACTGAGATGTTGCGATGATTCTTGGTATTGATAGATGGCCCACACAGCGATTGGTGTATTCTTTGTCGGTGGTGTGAAAGCGATTAATTTACATGGGATTATTGCGATGAGTTGCTTGGAGCGCATCCCGACATTGTATACCTGATCCGGTCATCCATATCACATCGAGTTCGAATGACGGGCTCATGCACGTGCTTACCTTCGATAATGCGATGGACATCTGCTGATTCATATTTAGATCTAGGGCTACATTCTTATCATGTCGGAAGCATACATCTTGTTTGTCATTGGATCTTTTCTTTTGAATATTTGAGTTACGAGGTTCATCTGCGATATCGCCATTACTTGAGGATATTATTGACGTTCAGCTGTCATTTGGTTGTTGTGCTCCTTCATTCTGAGGGAATTACATGGCAAACCAGCAAAATGGATGTGTTCATTTCTGAGATATGGGCGTGGGAGCACATTCATGTGGGAAGACTGCGTTACGTGTTCCATATCCTACGAATTGTGGACTTAAGCGTAGGATTAGATGGAATGAAGGTTATGTTAGGAAATGTCGATCCAATATCGAGCTTATAGGGATGAGTTGGGCGACTTACAAAGTGGTATCTTTGATGTAATGTTTATTGCTTACTCATTATTGGTTTATTAAAATAATAACTTATGTTATATCTTGAATCATCAGGAGCCATATGGACATCAGTTACGTTCGCGGATATATGTTTCTGAGGATAATAAATATGGCCAAAGTCGATCGTATGTTGGAAGAGGTAGAGTAATTTTGCGTCGTGCTTTCGAGCGATTGGCATGTCTCTACCATTGATGTTTTAGATAGATCCGTCGTTAAATGCGGGTTGATGGCGAGGAAAAGGCGATGTTGATTGGGTCTACGCAACTCTTACATTGCTTTGTGGGGCGAAGGCGTGAGTCGGTTGTCGTTGTGGATTCATCACGGCATGATCAGCGATCAGCCGATCGAGATGGTATCGTTCATGGGCTTCCTTATATGTTGAAAGGCGACACTTCTCACACATCTTCTGCGGCGCTGCGAGCGCTTGATGTTAAATGCATAGTATTACAATTTACTTTTCTTTGTAACAGCGATACACTAATATAAATTTACGTATATGCGGCGTGGCACATCTTGAATCACGAGGACATATTGGCGGAGGTGGCGATCTGAAATATCGGACATCTTTTCGATGAATATATGAATTGTTGGTAGCAGCGAGATATGCATATTTGATACTCGACTGAGGATCACGACATTAGAGCACGCGTCGGCAAATGTTCCATTGATGGATGTGGGGCCATCCACCTGTCCGATGGTGGGGCCGGTCTATACATTCTGCTATTCATATCGAGGAAGCAATGTGGTCTCCACGTGATGCCGCAGCGGCGCGTATGGTCCCGTCATTTTATATGACGCGTATATGGAGTTTACCAGTATTCGTTTTCATGAAGGTTGATATACCTCATGTTAGGTTGATATACCACCATTTACACCCAGTCAGGATAAAAGAGATTTAGGGTTGATGTTAGGTTAATATCATTAACTCATGAGTATCGGCCGAACTTGCGTGAAGCGGCACGTGGTAAACTCCGTATATGTCGTATGACGCCGGTGAATATCACGGCGAAATCTAATCGCTATTGAATACATTGCTTTATCTTGATGGCCTCTCTGAAATATCGCTGACACAGGATAATCCGTCGATGGCTGTCTTATCTGATCGAGTACTTTGGAATCGACGTAGTATCGATTATGCGAATTCATATCTCGTGTCAAGTGTATGTTCGCGAAAGATATGTCTCGATATATTATTTGGCAATGAAAAGTCGCCGTGGTCGCGGCTGCGAAAATTTCTATTGTATGCGTTGTTACCAACGAATGTCGCAGTATGTAGAGAAAGTCTTTCCGTATAATGGCGTGAAAATTATCTCGATCTCGCCGATATGACGCGATAAATCGTGATCACTCCGCGGCACGTCTCGCATCTTCGTCACCGTCGATATGAAAAATATGCGGCTGCGTCGATCGTGCCATGATACGTAATCGGCTAGGTAGATAATCGTATGCGACACTTGACGAAAGATGCCGTACTATCTTCCAGGCTGCGATCAATCAATAATCTGCGGCATTATATCGCGCGTACTTGCGATATGCGCAGAATGGCTCGTATAGCTATAAGTTATTAATTATAATGTAAGCGATAAACATTATGTCAAATCGCGACTTTATGTCCATTCAACTTCGTCACTGCGATGACGGATGTTTGGCATTTCACGGCATCGTTAATTGAATCTGGCAATAAAGTCGATATCTCAGGATATGGAACGCGTAACGTAGTATATGTGCCCGCGCTCCGATAAATGACGCGTCGGCATGTTATGGCGTTATTTTTGTTGTAAATTAATTACAATGAAAGCGGTACGGCTTTCCATGTGCCGATATCTTTAAAGCAATGCGGTCGTAGATGAATCAGCTGGTAATAACGAAAGATCCGATAAGCGATGATGCTAGACGGCTAATCTAAATGCTGGCCATGTCGCGTACGTCGTAAAGCATGCGTCGCGTGTATCGAACTCGATATTATGGGCGGCATCGAGCACAATATGCGAATGCAATGCTCCGCGCTATCACACTGGCCATGTAGCATTACATTTCCCCCGCCGATCGCGCTTGTCATCTCCAATAAATCAATGTAATGTCACCGTGACCAGCAGGTGGCGTTGATACTCGGTCGCTCCGCACTTATCGATAAGTGGTGATCCGGCTGCGTACGCGGCGGCGAATAAACGTCACAATTGCGACGATTCCAAACGTCTTAAGTCGCGGCGGCTTCAATTGGCTTGCAGCGCATTGCGCAGGCGTCGCGCAACAAATATAATAAAAAACGTTAAAATGCGTTAAAGCTTTCGAATAAATGTTTATCTTTCGCGTGTAGCGGTATCTTTGGTGCGTCGGCGTGGTCGTGTTCACTCATGCTTTCGTGCCTCTCTGCGTGGGGGCGATGCGGACATCTTCTGTTACGGCAGCGCAAAAATTAAAACAGTAATAGCTTTGATGCGCAAATTTTAACAGCGCCGAAAAAAACAAAGTGTAGCAATGTGCGGTGTAACATATATGAGTGTAACAAATTATCAGAATGTACAACATATGAGTGTATCGTAATGTAACATATAAGCGAGTGTAACAATTCAATCACCGCTGAGCAGCAACCGAACACCTTGATTCACTCACATGGTGTAACCAAGCAACAGCAACAAATAGTGTTGAAGACAATGCAATAAAGCTTATATGAGTACTAATCCAAATGGAATGACAACAATCATATGACATATGAATAAAATTCGTTATAACCAACAACCCGATGTATCACAATGCGATCGTATTTGAGGACGCGTCGACTGTTGTGTCCAGCGATCTTACACCTAACAGAACTTCTTGTAGTGTTCTCGTCATAGTATTTTTAAATGTCTTGGCCGTCTTTCTTTTGACGCGGATTATAATGCGGGCATGTGCCACCATTGATGTGTTCACTCTTCCGTCATTATGGAATTACGCGGTAGGTGTTGATATAGTTTGCAAACTATAGTATCTTTGAGACATAATGGGCGTGGTTTATGTGTCGTTGACTTGAAGCTCGCGTCAATGCGCGCACAATGTAAGCTTGCGGTTGTTTACATACACTCGTTATTTTCACTAATTCAACCTTGAAGGTCCTAGTGACATCAAACACGGTACTGACATGCTTATTCATGGTTGAAATCTCCTTGCCTCGTTCATTAGCTAGCGTTTTAATGCGTAGAAAGGTTTCTATGCTTTCGAGTTGTAGGCGATTGAGCGTTTCATGAAAAGGGATACTATGTTGTAGTATCTTCGCGAGCTTGAATCGATAAACCGCGTGCTCTTTTAAGCACACCATTGAAGCACTGCGTTTGTAGTCATTGCGTCGCATCATGCCATCGTGAGTAAGAGACCATTGTTGAGCGTCCGCGAACAAGGTCATATGCCTCACTGCGATATTCTTGATGTCGCCGTATCGCTTAAAATTGAATGTCATCGTGTTTCTACCAGCGTATATCTTCGACATATGAAGTCAACATCACTATGCGTATCGGCCCGTTTGAAGTTCTCCTTAAATGGGCAGCGAAGCGATGTCTTTGCCCAGGGAAAGATCTCTCGCACGAACTAGACTGCGATGTCATCAGATGAGAGATCACTGTAGAAATTGATGGGATCAAGTAATGTGTGCAAAACCAAACCCATTCGATGCACTCGATTCCCGCTAGTGACAAACCATTGTTCGTCGATCCCAAGCTGCGATGCGTGTTCCTGTACTTACCGAGAAAAGTCCCATCAAGGCATAGGCGGGCGGCAATCTGCCCTCTTATTGAAGGCTCAAATGACCAAAACATTGGAATCTGTTCGATTCTGTTGAGTGTATCCGATATACTGACCCTGGCATAGATGCGCAAATGACAGACATGAATTTTCTCAATGTTCTGTAAGATTCCTCCCAACTTCCAAAATAACGACCTTTCGGCGTGCATCCCAGGGCCTTCATGTAGGACACTCTTATATTGAACTTACTGTCGACTACAATTTCCACAGCTTCAAATCTAGTTGGCGTCGATTGCGGGTTGGATGAAATAACGATGAGCGGCGGCATTCTTTGCGTCAACATTAAGCATTGAATGATGCTATGAGTGAGCTAATGAACTATACGCGCCCAACCTCTTAATTGATCTTGCATGTAAGCTCCACATGGTCACGAATTGAGTGATGTACCGTCTTTGTAATTTTAATTGATTTGAAGCACAAATAACTCAACATTGTTCATGATAGACCTCGAAGAGCAAATTGCAAGCTGCTTCTTGAATTGAAAACACATCTTCAAACAATTCATCTCGAATCAGTTATCCTCCTCAAAATGAATGATGGGATGTAAGATCCTTCCATTCTAGCTGTTTGATTACGCAAATAATCATTATTCCGTGCTCGGTGCTCTTCGTATGACTTGTTCTAATTGAGTAATCAACAATCAAGTCTGCTAGGGATGATTATGGATAAGTTAGCGTTCTGCGTGGTTATCATCCTCCCTCATCATCATCACTTAGCTACAGGCATAGTTTCATATCCAACATCTTGATTGGGTAGTACATTCATGTCATTATCTTCTAAGTCATAATGAGCTGTCCAAAGAAAGAAATCATGTTCTCTTCGCTTCGGACTTAACATTACTGAAGCCGAAGTTGGTGCGGTACTCATCTTTCGTTCGAGCTCTCTCACTATATGTTAATTACTCTGTCCACATGATAAGTTCAATCATTATTCAATCTTTGTTTCAGTTCCTAAACACCACATACAACCTCATGAATATAAAACGCATAAAAATTAACCTTCCCTACAAAATGAGATCTACCACAAATTAACCTTCCTACAAAATATAAAACCACATAGAAAATGAGATCTACCAAAATTTTCATGAAAATCAAACTAAATAAAACATACCTACTATAATCGATAAAAATAAAATATAACAAATTTTTTCATTTAGGGTGAAAAATACCTAAATTGCGAAAAAATCCAACGAAAATACTTAGATCTTCTCCTTTTCTGCGTGAGTTTCTGGCTGGCCGGACAGGGACAACACGGATCAAAATGGGGACGGAGAGCGACGAAAACCCGGTGAGCTCTCGTTCATTTCGACCTCTAGATCTGATCGTGCGGAGCACGACCGGCCAGTCGGCCCGATTTACAGCTATTTTAAATTTTTTTTAACCGAGTTAATTAGCTAATTACGTTATTAATTAGGGCTAATTTAAAAATTAAGCCTCGCTATGGCCTAATTCGATTGTAAGGGCTTGTTAGGACGTCACTCCGCCGACGTGACATGGTACAATTTAATAATCCTATTGTAGTGAAAAATATGCAAGGGTGAGTTAGAATATCACCCTTAATAATGTGCCACAACTCAGCCCAACTATGGTGATAATTATAGGTTAATTAGAAATAAAGCTTATATTAGATTTGATATATGAAATTTAAGAGTATTTAAATTGGATATAAAGGGAATCGACAGGCATAATGATTAAAAGAAGAAAAATATTTACAAGAAACTAATTGTAGGAAGAAAAAATAAAACACAACTTCTAATGATTTATATGATAGGTTTGGTAATAATGAGAAGAGTAAATAAAAAAAAAATGAAGCAAGATATAAGAGATCTAGAGCCTTTGATCACATTAAGTGAATTAGAACTGAAGATAATAAGTTCTTGACTAGAAATGATCAAATTAGATGTATTAGAATTGAAGATATTATGTTGTAAGTTAAAGATGAAGACATAAACGAAAGATAGATTGCTATTTTAAGAAATTATTAACTGAAAAATTTAAGAAAGAATGATTTTGAAAGAGTATAATCGACAACATAATGAATTATATTATAGATTGATTTACAAAATTAAGAATAGTTAACTCTGAAGAAGATAAATAAAATTAAAATTTTAGATTTATATGAGATACTTATTAAAATTTGGTCAGTAATAAGAGATATTGTGATTTGGTTAACTAATCTTTTTGGTAAAATTTTAAAAAATAAAATGACAACTAAAGCGATTAGAGCAGCATTTTATATCAATATCTATGAACAAAAATATGCGAAAGATTGTGCCAATTAAAGAAGAATGAAAATTAGAAGCCAAACAATGAAGCTATTGAAGAGAGTATAATATATGCTTTGAAAAATTATGTCAGTTTTGAAGAACCAATTTAATTTAATGCTATAAAGAACTACTATGAAAGTGATTTTATGTTAAGATGATTAATTGAAAAGATACTAATCAATAAAAGACCTTGACATGATTTGTAATAATCAAAAAAAAAAAAAATAATAATAATAATAATATCCAAACACTGCAACGATTAGCTGCCAATAGAAGCATAGGGGACGCTCGATTTCGGTTTACCAAAACTGAACTCCCAAAACAGCGAAAGAGGAAACGAGAGAGGGAGAAAAAAAGGGGAAGACGGCTTCCTTGCGTGCGTGCGTGCCCTAGCCGAGCACCCGTGTCCCGACGACACAGAGAGGGGGGAGGAGCCTTCGGTGCCAGGGAAGAAGGGAAACCTTGTGAACAACGGGAGGAAGGGAGTCGGTGTGCCAGGCAGGGGGCTTCCGACATTGAGCCGCAGAGCACTGTAAGCGAAAGGTGGAGAGAGAGAGAGTGCGTCGCGTCCCAAGCGACGGGTTAGGGCAAACCGAGGTTAGAAAGGTAAGTTAAATAGATGATTTATATAATTATTTATTAGATTAAAAATCTGATTTTTGTTGTTATTATTTTAATCTTAATTAATGGTGTTGGAAGTTCAACGACAAATTTAATTGAGAATATTTCCTCTTGGATTTTTTAAAATGAGAAAATGCCTATATATATATAAAAGTTTTCTGTTTTCTTATTTAAAATTTGAATTTAATTAGTTATTATTAAATCAGTAAAGAATTTATTTAGAGCTTTGCAAATAATGATATGATATTATTTTATCTCTAAATTGAGGAAAATATATATATATATATATATATATATATATATATATATTTTTAAATTTATTTATGATCCTAATTGTATTAGCTAAATCCTTAAATAATCATGATTTTATTATAGGATATTAGTGAAAATAATAGATTTTCAAGAAAAAGAAATTTTAAATGAATTAGTAAATGAAAGAATTTAAGCCTTAATTGTTTAAGAATTCCTTAAAATTTGAGGTTAATGACTTTATAAAAGATAATTTATAATCATGAGAATTGAATTGATTACATAATGATTACTTTGAAATCATTGAAAGATAGAAAATTTTAAATTAAATTAAATTAAGAAAAATAATAATTAGAGTATTATATGGTAAATTATATTATATTAAATGAATTAAAGATTAATTTAACTCGATTTAAAAAATATGATACTATTATGATGAAATGTGTCGAATAATAAAAGATATATATAATTATAATAGAAAAAAAATGAATAAAATAAAGATTTACATACATACCAATAGCATATCGTTATATTAAATGAATTAAAGATTAATTTAACATTTAGAAAATAAAAGATGAATATTAATGAATATAAATAATAAAATATATATTATGTACAAAAAATGAATAAAATAAAGATTTATATACATACCACACAATTTTGTATTTACATATAATAAAGTCGATATTTATCTAACATTTACGCTTAAAAGATGCATTTCACTTTAAAAATTGTAAAAATTTTGATGTGATATTGAAGATTATATGTTATATATGTAAAAAATTGAATTTAGGTAATATGTAAATACATAAATATCCTAAAATAAATTCTAATATTGATCCAATCAATATTTTATTCTATGAAATTTCAATTAAGAAAGAAGCGTTAAAGGAAAGGAGATTTAATTAAATTAAATTGTAATTATGTTATATTTATGGTAAAAATATCTTTAATTTCTGATGAAATATATTTATATGATTATGACTTTTTCGCATCAGTTGTGATTTATTTTTCCGCCGTAAATTGTGATGTAGTTTCGCTTTTCGTTGAATAATACGAATAGATCATATCATTATTCGTCATTTTATAAAGTTGATTCTTGTTAGTTATGAATTAATATATAAATTGTATAATTGTATCTTTAATGAATGTATGTTGAAAGTAGTTACTTATAATCGTGACTGATGTGCTAATGAAAAAAAGGATAAAATTGATAATTCTTATCATTTGGATGAGTATTAGTAAGATTTAGATGACTAAAATGGATGATAAATGTAAAAGTAAAATTTCATAATAAATGTTATCATACCCATATATTTGATTGTTTGAATTTCTTTATGTATATGTTATAATAAAGCGTCATCTTAGTTTACCTTCTTTTCTTATATAACATAATTCATTAATTTTATTCAATTGTTAGTTATTTATTTTTTTGAGTATATCTGTAGATGGATGATAGAAGGAAAAATTATGTTTATCGCCGTAGAGAGACTTGAGGAGATATGTAATTATGCCAGTTATGTTGATTTATGTTTAAATTGTATTTCATATGAATTTGTTAATATATGTGTGGACTAATTGTTAAAAAAAAATTGTGGATTATAGTGGCTCTTATATGATTGAAGATTTTGTTTAAGATTGAAAATGTTAGGTAATGTTTTCTTTTATCTCTGCGATCCCGCCTCGGTATTCCAAGCTCCCGGGACAGGTCATGAGATGATTTTTTTATTGTGATAAGTCATTCTATGATCAAGAACCATAAGAGTTGATTCAGTGCACATTAAGACAAGAAAGGTGTCTTAAAGGTTTATCGACATAATCAATGATATATATGATGGAATATCCACTAATATGAGAAATAATTGTAACATTGCCTAAGAGCTCACAATAAAAAGAAGTTTACATTAAAGAAATATATCAAATCCTTACATTAATGTATTAACTATGAAGATACTTATAAAGAATATTCAAAATGATATGTTTTAGTTTATGCTTGTAAATGTTGACCTCCATGCGTCTTTACATGGTTGAGTCAGCTCAAATCAATTGGGTTTAGATGCAATAGCGCAAAAATCAGAGCTAAAACGGCAAAAAATCGTCAGATGACCTGCGAAACGACGCCCCGTCGTTGAAACGTAAAATTAATTTGAATATACATTGCAATATCGATTCGATAATGAATCGAAAAAAAATCCGCCCCACGCTCGAGGTTGGGAGGCGTGGCGATCACGCGACTCTTCATTCGCGAAATTGATCGCACCTTTAGTGTCGAAACATCGAAATCTATTAAATGAGACTATTCGCGCTCAATTCGGACAAGTCTACGTGAATATCGAGTGATCGGTTACAACAATGCGCAAATCGGAGTTGAAATGCACTAGGTATCGCCAAAATCAGTTGAAATCACCTCTGATCGACGAACGCTATCGCGCATTTAGAATGTCAAAATTAATAAGAATATACATATTACACAATTCGGTCGGTCGAAGAAAATCCATCTTCCGCACATATTGAGGTCGAAGCGCGGCGATGCTCAAATGCACCGTGGCGGCGAGAGTCTTCGGTACGCGCAGCCCTCCAGGTGGCACAGCGTCCACGTGTCGCGCTGCGCTTATGCGCGCCGTTACTGCGCCGACCCGTCTGGCGCTACGCCACTGCCACGCTTGCGGCATCCTCATCCGGTGATACGGCAAAGTCCTGTCGTCTCGCTCCTCTGCGTATAAAATGCTTGAGCATAGATGTCCCTAAAACCCAGTATGCGATGCGTTTGGTGCGACAAGTAGAACCGTCAGCCCTCTTGTAACCGGCAGAAGCGGTAGCGGCCATGTGTAAAACATCGTCTGGCCTTCGTCATGCGGTGGGGACGAAGACCTCGCCAAATCTTAAGTACTGCATCTTTCTTGATGACGGAGAAAGATTGAAGCAAGTACATTATACACGCTTTGCTTGACGTATTTCATGTATCTTTCGTCGTATGCATTCTTGGTATGGTGGGGTGGCGTTAGTAGTAGTGTTTACACCACATATCTTCTTGCATGGTGGGCGGATCCAACATGCAGGGCAACCCACCTGAGGGGACGCCGATCTTTGCCAAATTTTACACCGAGAAGACAAAAGCGACATAAAAGTAAATTTGATGTTTAAACGCGATATTGCGTGTATAAGTACTACGCTTTCTTTGGTATGGGATGCGCGTTCGTGGTGTTCACCCATACATGCCTTTCTTGGCATGGTGCGTGCCTCGGTTAGCCCCATATCGAGGGGCGATATCAGGCGGCGAAATCTTTATCTATAAAATCCAAATTGATGAAATTCAATCAAAATAAATAATATTCAATTTTAAACTAAAATCAATATTGAATTAAATAACCCGGATTGATTACCTACGTTGAATACTTAATGTCTAATATCTATGCGGTTGATTCCGGTTGGGTGTGGGCCGACAATTGACAAATCTAAATTTGATAATGTTATTATAATATTTTCTTAAATAAAATATCTAAGTAATTACATATTATAGTAGATTTAATCTTGTATTATTAAATTAATAGAGTGAAGATCGGAATAGAAAATAATAATATACTGCGATGATGGTGAATAGAGATTTCAGGAGGAAATATCAAGTTATATTCAAGATTCAATATCAAATCAGATAAAGTCAAATTTCATGCAAATACAAAAAAATTATAAAAGAAGTTTAATATAAATGACTAAATGAAAGTCATTAACCTAAAAAACTTAAAGTTAAAACTCAATCCACCTTTCACAACTATTTGTTGGAAGTGATAAATTAAGAAAACTCTACCTTACGAAAGAAAATCAATCAAGTATTACTATCTCTCTCAATCTGTCTCATTAAGCGCGTGACCGTGTCGCCATTGCGACTGAAGAGTATTCGATATAATGTAGTTATGGCCAAATCCTACGATTGGGCCAGAAATGACACCATTATATCACGGTCGTGGTAGTCAGATCTCAATGACTTTACCCTTGAGATGTATCATAGGGTGCACACGATAGGAAAACTCTGTCTGGTGGACTTAAGCATGTCTCGAAAACAAACATCTCTTCACAAAGTTCGATGACGAACAAGACGGAGGATTCGGTTATCATTCACTCCCATTAAGTAGGAGGGACCATGACGACTGGGATGATGACAATGAGATCTTGAGTGTGTTCTCCCCCCCAATATCCGCTTTGATAAAGAATTTCATAAACCTAAATTTTATAACTCCACATCTCTTCTTATCTTATCGTTTAGCGATATAATATTAACGAAAGTTCTCTCAAAGATTGAGAGGCTAATTAACTTAGGTATTTGCATAAGAACCTAAAACCAGATCTAAATTCACAAAATGAGTAATCTGGGTAGTGTTTTATCTACTATTCCATTCTTTCAAAATTTCACATAAAATAAACTCTTAATCGAGAGGTGGGTGACAAATTTTCAGCCTGATTTCGGGTGAGAAATCCATTGAAATAAGTGAAGAATTATATAAGAGATAAAATATTTAGCAAAAAGAAGAGTTATAATTACCAAAACAAATAATAATGTTATATATTTAAGGAACAATATTAATAATTATTAATTAATATAATTAAAATATTAAGTGATATATATATATATGAGTGTGCAGGCGTAACGTGTGTGTGCGCCCGCATGATATAAGTATCTTAGATTTATTATATAGAGGAAATAAATATGGATATGATGTAACTTCTAAAGATAAAACTAGATGGTTAAAATAGAAAATTAATTTATAAGTATGTGTCAACAATATTGTATGGATCTAAGTATTAAGTAATAAATAAGTCATTGATATTTAAATTGAATCGGATAAAAATGAGAATGTTAAAACAAATGTGTGGCAAAATTAAGAATGATAAACTAAGGGATTATTATATCAAAGGGATACTTGGAGTGACCAGTAAAGGCAAGGTAATTTAAAACAAACTTAAATAGTTTGGATATGAAAAACAAATGATAAAAAAAATGGGGTTTTACATATACATTCATCATATTCTTCTATATTTATAAATTAACCATCTTTAATCTTAATGTTTCAAATTGACTTTAAAATATTGAAATTCATAACAAAAGCTCAACCCATATTTTTCATTTTTTATAAAATTTCTAAAGATTTGATCGTGGCATATGCAAATACATAGGTCTAGTAATTCAAAAAAATAGAAAGGATGGTTAAATTATAAATACATATATATTACGTGGTTGATTTATCAATTTCCCTAAAAAAATATATCAATTAAGTTAGTAGATAAAATTAAAACTAGAGGATTTGAAAGGTGAAAGGGTAAACTATAATAGTTTAAATTCTCAACTAATGAGATATTGTCAGCTTTGACCTAATGATCTTATATAGGATTTTATTACATTGATATAATTTTCAAGGGGATCACCCATCCAATAAATGCTCCATCATAAACATGATTAATTGTGGAGTTTTTAATGATACTCCAAAAACTATGCTTAAAGAAGCTTCAAGGTTTAAAAATTCAATTTCATTTTGCATAGCATATCTCACATAGACCTAAGACTATACTAAAAGAAATTATTAAAAATAATTTGTGCAAAATATATTTAATAACTTAACCAATATTCAATATAAACCAATAAAAATTGAGGACTTATAAAGCCAACTCCAAATAGGTAAACGAGTTGAGCTTGAGCTCGAATCAAACACTTAGCTTTTGACTCGAGCTTAAGCTCAATCTCAAATTGAGCTAATGAGTTAATCTCAAGTTCGAGTCATTTGAAAAACATTAAGCTCGAGCTCGGCTCATTGAAGGGACAAGATTTTGGCATTCAAAACTGTGTGCTCCGAAAATTCGCCACCGACCTCTCGACAATTTAAGAGTATGATTTGTGTCGGTGTAATTTTCAGAAGGCAGATGAGATAGTAGATAAGACACTACCCAAAGATTTCATCCTCATTTGGTGAGGACTTTAGATCTGGTTCCAAGTTTCCTATAGCCAAGCCCATAGTTTTATTTCTCCAATATGAGAGAACTTTTGATTAAGGCTATCCATTAGATCGCTGAATGTGTAGTGTATAGTGACAACATATGGAGTTTTGGAATTTAAAATTTGAAATTTATGAAATTCATCATCATTAGCTTAAAGCGGATGGTTGAAGGAATGATGACGCGTCTAGATCCGTGATTTGTCATCTCGTCATCCTGGTCTACTTAGGGAAATTGATGACGAGAAGGATCCTTATCAATGACACGTTTCGTCAAGAAATCCTTGTAGGAGTGGTGTTTGTCAGGAGATAATCTTAAGTCTACCTTGGTGACGAGGATTTTTTGCCTTATCAGTATACTATGATTCACAACTCAAATGGCATTGGGGAAGCATCTGAGCGTGATTAATATAATGATTTCATTTGGCGACAACTAGGATCGTGAGGACTTTGGTAATAACTAATCATATCGAGCTCTTGGCCAGCACATCGAGAGACCTACATCCTTACTAGCATGAGATTGATTGAGAGTGAACATAGTAGAACATAATGAAATACTTGATTTGATATTGACTCTTTTGTGAGCTAGAATTTTTAATTTTTACATCCGACAAACAATTGCAGAAGGTGGATTGAGTGGAGTTTATTTTAAATTTTTAGAAATTGAATTTCATTTAAGCATTTTTAGATTGATATTTAATTTGAAATTAGAATCACATTTTGATGAAAGTATCCCCTCCAGTTGAAATCACCATTCAACACAGCCATCATCGGGGTAGATTGATTGTTTGATCATTTAATTATCGTTTTAGATCTTGTCGACCATATTAGTTTAATAATAGAGAATCAGATCTATTGTCATATGACATAATTAACTTCTCAGATATTTTAATAAGTTGAAATTCTTACAATAATTAGATTTTTAAGTTTTGTTAACACCCCTAGACCAAACCGAAGCAACATCCTCGCCACTAAATTTAAGCATTCAGCATAGTGTTGGGGCCCCCATGCGGGTGTATTTAAGGATGCTTGCATAATTTTAAAACATTGAATTTGAGTTTTAATCATACTTCATAATATATCTCGTTGATTGAAAACTTTATTCACTTTGTTGGCGTGTCATGCGTTGATAACATGTCTTCTTCTTTTCAATCCTCTCTTAGAACTTGGAGCCTCTCGCAGATATGGTTTGATTTTCGGAGGAGTTGGAGCGCGTTGTCGGGTCAGACTACTTGATCGACCGGTAGAGCTATTATTTTAAGGTTATCAGGATTGTAGGTAGGAACACTCATTGCTGGTTCCATAGTTGGTTGTGCAACTGCTGCAAATCTTGTTGAGCACGCAGCTATTTTCTTCTTTCTTTGGTCCTTCAGATGAAGAAAGATTATGCCTCCTGAGCAAAGGTTCGGTGATAGGATTGTGTTGTTTTGAGGGACTAAGGAGACAGCCCTTCCAGTAACAATCCTCTGCATGATTGGGGTCTCTGAGCGACCGAGCCTCTCAAAGACATAAAATTTCTTGAGGTGTCCCAACAGCAGTAGGGGTCACGACTTCAGCGGGCCTCTTTAAAGATTGTTGCACATGGCATGTAGGACGAGTATAGACTTCAACAGGTTGAGGACTAACAACTTGCTCTTGATTCAGGATGGCTGGGAAATCAATGCTACCAAACTGGATGGTAACCCCAATACTTCCAACACTGATGATGACGTTTGCTAAGCGGATGTTGGTGCCATCTCCAAGAGTGATCAGTGTTCTGAGAGCCATTCGGAGATTTAAAGGTAAAATTAGCAATTGAAAATAAATCTATCGCCTTTCTTCCAAAAATATGGGTATAATAAAACGTAACATACTAGCATCTAAATAAAATCTCAAATGGCTTAAGACTTTATTTAGAAATTTTAAAAATTTCACTTTTGACTTATCATTTCCAATATTTTTTTTGTCATTTTTTTTTATACTCCATCGATTATAACTTAGATTTGACAAGATGGAAGAAAACCTATCCCCACGTGAGTCGCCAGAAATGTGGGATCCAAAATTCCTCTTTTGAAAAAGAAAAGAGTTGTTTTAGTATCGGTGAAAATTTTAGAAGGCAGGTGAATAGTAAATAAGACACTACCCAGAGATTTCGTTCTCATTTGGTGAGAACTTTTTTTGTATCAGTTGGGTTTCTAGTAAGCACTATATTAATTACCTCCCAATAGAGAACACTTTCGATTAAAGAGTTAATGAGTTAAATAACAAATATATTATGAGTGGAGTTTAGAATTTATGAAATTTATCATTTTAATTTAAAACTTTTGGTGGGGAACGATGCCGTCCGTCCCAGATCTCGTGATTAGTTATCCGGTTGTCGCGTCAATAGTAGGAGGAGGTAATCCGGGGATCCTGTCGGAACATGGGTTCATTCGTCGAGGTGTCTAGTAGACGGGGTGAAGTTTGTCAGGGGACAAATATAAGTCAACCTTAAACGTTTTTTGCGTCAAATATTCTACATTTCGAAAGAAAGTTGGGGAACATCTGATGTAATTTAGGGTGTCATATCGACAAATATGGTCAGGAGACTCTGCATTTATGTGATCTTGGCAACCAAACATGAGACAGACGTCTGCAGCTAAGATTATTTGAGTGTGAAAATAGTTATGATTGATTTGACATTGGCTCTTTGTGGCGAAAAGTTTTCTTAATTTGTCAGCAAAGACAAGATGATGGGTGAATTAATTTTTTTTAGTTTTAATTTAAATAATTAATTTCATTTTCATTTATATTTTACTTTATTTGAATTTTGATAATTTTATGATTGATTTGGATTTGAATATATGATCATTTTATCGTTAATTTTAATAATAATTGTCTCGATCATTAATATCAATTAATAGGCATTGTCTACTTTTGTGCAGTTTCTGAGAGGGCAGAATTAATTCATTATCTCGAAGCGTAATATTTCAAACTGTCATCTAGTTTGAGCAGGATCGGGTTTGAGACTTTTCTTCTTGAGGGTTTTAAATTTCGTATGTCGGTTGATTCATATCGTAGTTATATGACCAAATTAACTTTCAGATATTATTAACTTGAAATTTTTATAATATCAAATTTTTTGTTTTAATTGCCCTCTTAAGACCAAATCGGGATGTGTTCTGCTCTTTTGTTTTATATTCAACTTGTATATGTTAAATGTCATTTCAACATACATATAAGTATCTGTTCTTTTAAAATTTTGTATGAACATCGAATGTCAGTTGAAATGTAGGTATCAATTAGCAGTTTGATTTATTACATTTTAGGTTTTGTTACGGCGTCACCTAAAGCATCATCTGCATTTATGTTTGACTTATCGACACTTAAGTTTATATGTCGATTTTGATTTTGAGTTTTGTTAGCTTTACCTACAAGACAAACCGGATGTGTAACATCTGTTCTTTCATTTTTTATAACTAACACTTCAACGCAATATCTTCTTTCAAAATTGCGTACATTTTAGATGTAAGTTGAAGTTTATATGTCAAATTTTGATTTGAGTTTGTTAGCACGGTCAAAGAGACCAGGAAGCGTAATTATCTCTTTTTTTTGCATTTAGATTACATGTTTCTAGATATTTGATCAGTCTTCCATACATACATATCATTCTTTGTAAAAAAAATTGTATGGACGTATGAATGTCTAAATTGAAGTAGTTGAATTTGGACATGATGTATCAAAATGCAAGCATGAGTTTCGATATAGATTTTTTAGGTTTTGTTAACTTCCGATCCTGCAAAACCTAAAAATGTAGCATATCCTTTTATTTCATTTGATTGCGTATATTTGAGCATTTAAGATTGAATCTTGACATACATATAAGTATCCTGCTTTTAAAATTTTGTATGGACGTTGAAATGTAAGTTGAAGCATTGATGTTTGACATGGATAGATGTCAAGCGTAAGAACTGATAAAAATTATAAATCAAATATAGATCGTTATCAAATATGAATTTGACACTTTCAAATGTTTATCATAGATCAAGTAAAGTCATTTAAAGACATAAAATATGAGTTACTCTTTCAATTTTATTTGAGTCAAGTATAGATTTATCTATAAGATATCGTTGACTCTTTTCATGTATTTGCGTGTATCAGTGAGAGTCTTTTATAAAATATGGATACACATTACAAACCAAGTGATTATGCATTATAAATGATATAGCCGGTTCTTTCAACCACTTATCGTAGATCAAGCGTCATACATTCTTTAAAAATCAGTATGCATCTATTTTGTAAGATTTATCTTTGATTCAGTATTTGCATGAATCAAATGATTAAGCAAACTATTACTTCTTAAGTTAAGCACGAAATTCATCTTACATGCATATAAGTATGTATGTTTAGCTTGTATAACATGCGATAATACTTCAAGCATGCATAATGACAAAGCTATAAACTCACATGAAATCATGATGAGTGCAAGAATTTAGTTCCTTTGAATATTTGCATAAACCATAAAGCAACAAGTTTAAATATGATTTACATTCATTCCAATATCTAGATCGATCTCGAACTAAATATTCATTTCTATCAATGTTTGATGAAGTCTTCATTCATATTCATTGATTAATTGTCCGATTCTTAAGTTCATAAAATTTATCAAGCTTTTGCAAGCTCTTATATTTCTTTGAATTATCCTTAATCCTCATATAAGAAAAGAACTTGATCTTTTTTTTTTAACACATGATATAATATCATTGAACATATGTTGAAGATTTTAATTTGCATTTGTCATCAAGCTTATGGTTCAATTTTCCCTTAAGCTTCTTTCAAATTCAAATTATTCAGTAAAACACATATTATGATTCAAATGGTAATTAAAAATGTTCAATCATATTCGTTATTGAGCTATCAAATCATATATTATACTTGTGAATAAATTATCAAATCTCTTATAATTTAGATTTGATTCAACTTAAGCATTTATGATTGAATCAATTTATCAATATTTTCATAAATATTTTGAGTCTTGATTCACTTTCCTTTCGTGGCATATTAAGTTTAAAAGTTCGATTGGCATCATATCAAATTCAAACATTTTATTGATTTATTGAAAATTTTGGCCTCCGATATCACATAGAATTCAGAGACTAGACTTGTGCGAAAGGCATAAATGATAGTGAGACCAGCGCCAAGTTTACGTAGCGTGCATGGGATATCTGACGTATATTCGCTGGCGTTGGAACAACGCGTGGGATCATATCAAGTTTTACTCGCGTTTAACGCGTGAGCAGTCTTATAGCGGCATATTTTCCGCGTTGGAACAACGCGTGAGCAGTCTTATCACAAATTTTTCCGCCGCGTTGGAATAATGTGAGCGTACTTATCACGGCGTATTTCCACGTTGGACAAGCGTGAGTGATCATCTAGATTTCCGCGTTGGAACAAGTGAGCTCTTTATCCAGTTTCCCCGCATTGGAACAATGTGAGCGTTTTATCGATATTTCTCGCGCCGCGTTAACGTAAACAAGTACTTCACAAGTTTTCCGCGTTAGACAATATGAATATGCGCACGTATTTTTTCGCGTTACAACGTGAGCGACTTATCAAAGTGATTTCGCCCGCGTTGGAACAATGAGCAGTCTATCACAAATTTTTCCGCCGCGTTAACAATGTGAATGGGTACTTATCACATATTTCCAGCGTTAACGCGTGAACAATCTTATCACAATTTCTCCACGTTGAACAATGTGAGCGGATACTTATAAAGTAATTTAACAAATTTACATTGGCATGAATTAAAATAAAAGCGATACCCTGTATAGCATTATTTATCCATTTCACTGAATGTTGCATTTGGAATATTCAAATGACGTAACATAAACTTTTAATCACACCACCAAATCACGGAATTTCATATTTCATTTGTCGATAATAAGATGTTAAGTGATAGAAATGAAAAATGCAGTAAGGACTAAAGCCAATCATTCCTTCATCCTCTCCTTCAAGAATAGCTGAGGAAGTAAGCATCTAAGCTCACATATATAAACCTGAAATTTAAGATTGAGCTAAAACAATTGCTTGCAAGATATTCAAGCAAATTTCAACCATAAGACAAGCAATCATATTAAGTTTTGACAAATGCAAAAATCTGAAATTTACTTTAGCTAAACGTTCATGTGCATAATTATAAGTAACCAAACGATAGAAAGGGATGAGGATAAGGCAAGGCGAGCAATCAGGTCATAAATCATCACCATAAATCTGAAAATTTCATATTTGACTAAATAACTATTTGCATGATAATAGGTTACCATATGTTAGAAAGAGTCAAAAATAAGACTAGGGAAACTCCATACAAGTAATAACCCTACCAATTTCCCTTTTTTCTTTGCTTATCAGCTTAAAAAAAAAGTAGTATACAATGATAAAACATGTGTAGATGCTTGATAACAAAGCAAAGATTCAAATCACTCCTCACATCAAGTATCGCATCTCTTCCTCATTTCAATTTCATAGAGAAAGAACCACCCAATTTCAGAAGATATGCGCCATAAGAGTTTATCGAACCCATTTCATCCAAGAAAGAGAACCAAAATAGTAGTGTAAAACTTAGGGTTGAATGGAAACAAACTGGAGGTTTCAGTTGCTAGAAAGGAAGAGGAAGAAAAGCAAGATATCACGAAGGTAACCCTCATCTTTCCTCTCACTCTCTTTCAATACTTCAGTTTGTTTAAATCCTACAAATCCGCCTGCCAATGGGATTTACCAAATCCAGGATTTAAGGCAAAATGAAGGAGAAACAGGATAACAAACAAAACAACAAGCTTAACTGACTTTACTTATATGCAAGAATCCCTAAGTCTGGATTGTTAGATGCTTTAAAAAAAAAAAAACATAATCAACTAATAAAGTGCAGTTCCAAATGAGCTAAATAGAAGGAACATTAACCAAAGAGCCAAGATATTCAAATATATGCCAAGTCATTCCAGCAAGCATGCATAGCTCCATCCCTCGGCTTGTGCATCCAACAAGGAGGAACGGACGGACGAGAGGAAAGGAGGAACCGAAGCAAAGAGAATGAGCTCCTCGGCTCAACCTTAGAAGGAGAAAACAACGAAGTGAAAGCTTGTAGCATAAATCCAACATCTTAATTGCAAATCCAGAAAAGAAGTCCAACCATAAAACACAAATGGAAGAGGGATTTGCAAATCTTTATTTCCTCCAAAAGAAAAGAAAACCAAATAGCAAGAGAAATATAACTTAAGGTTGGATAGAAACGACCTGGAGCATGATTTGAAGAAGGATGGAAGTGATAGAGAACCAAGCTTGGCTGATTAGGGCTTGCGTTTAACTTGGGGAGCTTAGCCGTGGCTCGTGCGTCCAATAGAGAAGGAAGGAGAGCTTGCCGAGAGAGTTGCTTGAGAGGGGAAGAGAGGAGCCTCGGTTGAGAGCAGCAAACGAGAGAAGGAGAATCGCGCGAGAGCTTCAGCCGAGAGAGTCGCGTGAGCAAAATGAGGAATCATGCCTAGCCGCTCAATTCCTTCGAATCATAGGACTGATCGATTTCGTCTAATTGGTTGCCTAAACGACAACCAATTAGAAATAGCGGCCGACTGCTTTAATTGGGTAAATGGGCGGCTAGGATAAGGATTAGAGGGAATTACGGGTTAAGCAACTGCTAATCACCTTAATTATAAATTAATATAATTTTCGCATCAAAATTGTGTGAAATCATTTCGTGTGATGAATCCCAGCAATATGAGTGTCGATTTTAGGTATTTTTGTTGTGTCGAACGCAACGGTGCGATCAATTTCACGATCGAAAGTCGTTTAGACAATGTTGGCGACGATCAAAGTGAAATTGGGCTTAAATTGAGCGACGTCGCACTCGAATCAATCAACGTTCGCGTACACTTTGTCGAATTGACCGCGGAAGGCGTCATTTGATAGGCTTCGACATTTCGGCGACAATGGCGCGATCAATTTCGCGAACGGAGGTTGTTCAGACATCGTTGAGGCTTCCCGACTTCGATATGCGTGTAATTTCATTAAAAATTGATTTTAATTATTTGATCAATTGTTAATTGATTCAATATTTTTTATTAAATTAATTTTAATATTTTCGACACATTACGAAATCGAATTTTCAAATCGAAGTGAATTTGATCGATTCTGATCGCGATTAGGGGGGTTTTAAACCCGATTCATGCGATGCTACTCTCATTAATTATTTATTTTAGCTTTCATGGTTCATTTGACTTATGAACCATATATGGAGGTCGACAATCTTCTTCGATTTTCAAACAGTGAAAATAGGGGAGCTCACCTTGATTCCTAATTTCCTCCACACTTGATCTTACTGCAATTCCTTCTACACTCATCATCCAAGGACTCAGTCGAGCTTGCCTAAGCATTCAATTGAGTTCTAAAGCCAAGGGAAAGATCAATTCGATCATAGCCGCAAGGGGAGCTAAGGGGAGTTGGTCCACTCATCTACTTAACCTCAAGAGCTAGGAACCTCAATAGGGCTTCGTCTCCACTAGACGAAGCTACCTCATCGATCCCGAGCGTCGGTGATCACCTCCGACGAGGTTAGTGAATTTCCGACCACTTAGGCTAAGGTGTGTTGGTCTTTTGTGAAGTGGATTTTCATTTCATGGATCTTAGCCGTTGAATTGGCCGCTCTGATCCTTTAGATGGTGTGTTGAATCTTGTTTGAATCCATGAAGGATCGGGCTCGGATCTTCCCTTGGATTATGAACGGCTCACATTCCTCTTCAGGGAAGAATTCAGCCAATCTCAATCATCCATCCGCGTGTTTTTAGATGGATGATCGAGATTTTTAGACACATTTTTAATCCCTTATCTGATTTTAAAATCGCGGGTGTATCCTCTGCCGTCCGATCTTTGATCAGACGGTGCGCTGCCGCCGACTCTCCCGATTTGAAAGGTTAAGTAATGGCTCACAGCACGACGCGTGTAAAGCGCGCTGACCACCGCCGCCACTCGTCGTGCCGTGGGTGAGGGATTAAATAAGGATTAGTTATTTAACTAATTAATTCCTAATTAATCCCTATAGCTTCTAAAAATCATAATCTCTCATAGAAAAATCAGAAAAATAAAAGGAAAAATTCCTTGGATAGATAATTCCATCTAGAATATTCTAAAATTATTTTCAATGTATTTTGATTTCTCTTTTTCTCTGAATTTGGGTTTCTTTGGGAATGATAATTTATTATTCTTTAATTAAGCCGATTAATCTCCCATGGTTCATTTTAGATAATCTCTCTCTAATTTTCTTGAGATTTATTGAGGCATTGATTAGGAAAATTACTAGCTCATTTCCTAATTACCCCCTTCATATATAAGGGTAATTAAGATGTAATTAGTGGATTTTTCCCATGTTTAAGTTGGATTAAGGTTAGATCCAATGAATAGGGGTTTTAGGGAATAATTTTGGAGTATTTCTCATAAGCTATTCCCTAAACTCCTTTTTCTTTCCTTAATCCTTCTTAATTAAGGGTTAATCCATTAATTACCCTTTTAAATAATTTAAAAAATTCTAAAATCTCACAGAACTTAATTAATCTTGGGTAGATACTTAAGTGTTGATAGCTAAGTAATTAAGAAAATTAAAGCCCCTTTCATAAGTGTGAATAAGTGTTTTAAAAGTACTTAAGCTAAAACCCTTAGCAATTAACTTTTAATTATGAGCCAAATTGTATTAGGCCTTTCATCACTTGGTGCATTTACATACCTTGTGGGTTTATGTCATCTCTCATTGGCTCATATTACCTAAATTAATTTTTTAAGGTGGTATAGGTAAGGGTTAATTAAATTACTTAATGCATACCTTAACTTAATCAATACATAAAATAGATCTAATGAACTAAAAATTAAACAAAAATATGAAACACATGTGAGAATGAGTTAGGAACAGCAAACTCATCTCATCTTTTCAAAATTAAATCAAACTTCAAACAAACCAAAAATCATTTTGAAATTCACATTAATTTATTCTAAGTTTTCTTATTCTTTAAGAATGTCTTTAGGAATTAAGTAAAGTGAGTTTGTTTACATGATTATATTGCTTTAGATCTTTCTAAATTAAATTGCCATGTGACTTGTGCATCCATGATTTCATGTTTTCAAAGTTTTAAAATGAAATGTTTACTTTATGTCAAATGTGCATATGTTAGCTAAAGTAAAATATGAATGACTATTATCACTATTAAATCTAAAGTATTTTCAAAATATAAATAAAACATCAAATCTGAAAGTGTGTTATTCATAATTTAATTATAAACTTGCATGTGCTGAATTATAAAGCATGTTTAGTGTAGCCTTTATTTTCTTTCTTATGTTAACATAGCTTTGAATGAAAGTTGATAAGATGTAAGGTTCATTTGAAGAGAACTCAACACTTAATTTTATCTTATTCATCCATATGCCATCATCTAAGAAGGATTGTCTACACTTGCATGAATAAATTGCATAAACAAAAAAAAAGAAACTCTTAAACAATTTTTGCATATTCCTTTTCCATTTCATTTCTTTATATGCATGTTTGTACTTAAGGAATGTGGTATATTAGTAGACAATGCGAAGTTGTAGCTTTAAGTAACTTATGTAAGTTTTATCCTTACATATACGGTTAATATTTGACGTACTCACGTTTTCTTACTTTCATGCATGTATGTGAAATTTTGGATTAGGAAAACTTTTTCTACTTAAGAAAATCATATATACTTAACTTCTAAATTTTCTTAAATGGATTACTTAGCATGCATCATAAAGTGTGTTAATTATTCTCATTTGTATGTATATATATGCTTAGAGTTCATCCATATGCATATTATATATGTTGGGAAAGAATTGAAATAATGTGTATTATGTGAATTTTGATTCATTTTTCTTAATCTTAAAATGTCTTTCTTTTAGGATAAGTTTGTTTAGAGTTGATCTAAACTTAGGATTAATTAAAAGATTTAATCAAAGCATTCACCTATATAAAATGAAAATGTGATCTTACCTTAAAAATTACTTAATGATTAGGGAAGGAAAGAGTTCTCTTCTCTCTTTATAACTTAGTAATTAATTGTAAATCTCAAATCAAATTAAAACGAAATAAAATCACCCAAAACTTAAATGAAATCCTCTAAGTTGAACATGCTTTCACTTAAAACTTAAACCCAAAATCCTAAGCTAAGCATACCACACAATTCTTCAAAATACACACATTAGCCTAAGTCACCACTTTTAACTTTAAGTTAGGTCGGTGCATGGCTTGATGTCTTGTTTTCTTTTGTGATGAATGTTTTAGATTGAATGGTAGGGTGTATGCTGGTAGAATGGATGCTAGGACGTGTTTAGTCTAACTATTTTTTTTCTACAGAGGATTGTGCTAAATGGACGCTATCATAAATAAAAATATAAATCTTGCTTTACTGCGAGTGCTTATATCCTTGCAGTATAAGTGAGTGGACTTAGTCATGTGTGTGTGGGGTGATAAGTCCAATATACATACTTGGATTTGTGTGATGTGATTTGATTAACTTTTGTCTTTCAGTGTTAATTAGATTTATGCTTTTCCCTTTTCATGTAAAAAAATGTGTATATTTAGGATTTGGAATGATTTGTTATGGGAGATTAGGATGAACATTGATCATAAGATCATCTTATGTCTAATGAAACCTTGGAGCATCTACCATTCAACCATCAAGGAAGATCAGAAGAAAAGAAGAAAAGAAGAAAAAAGAAAGAAAGAAAGAAGAAAGAAGCTTGAAGACCCCATGATGAATTCCTTTTGCTTAATTGTAATTCAATTCATTTGTAATCGGGTTGTATGAGCGTGAGCTCATTCCCACATTTGATATTTTGGTTTGTTGTGGTGCACTGGCCTTTTATTCTTTTTTCTTGTTAATTTTATAAATTGATTGATGTTTGTTTAATTTGCATTAAGTGACATCTTTTCTGGTTCTTCCTTGCTTTATGTATGGCCTGGATGAGGATTAAGCTTTTAGAAAAAAATAAATCTTTCCCAACTTAAAAACTCAAATTAAAATTAAACTCATAACCTCACTTAAAACCTAGGATTAAAATCAAGATAAAAGATTTAGCAACTCTTTAGCTAGATGAGTTCTTTTCTTTATAATATCATGCACAATAGCATCTTATTTCACTATTGATTGGAGGGCTTCCACCTTTACCAGAGAACGCGGCTTGACCTTTGAGGGTCGTGGTGGAAACTCACACTCCTAAAATTCTAGCTGATTTTGACCAACAATCTACTTTCACATGCATTAGTCATAAATGCCATATCGCAAATTGATTGTCCAATAAATGAAATTTTAATTAGATTTAATTTAAAGCGTGTCTACGTGATCGTCTCTTTAGAGAGTTAGTTTCCCCATACTTTATACATGTATTATGAATTTAAAATTGGGAAGGCAGTAAGTTTTGTCCACCTCTAAAACAAAATTAATTCATTTATTACATTTTGCTTACGCCCTTTCCATTTTAGGGTTCTTCTCCTCATAATTCATCACATCTTGGCATTTCTTTAATTTTGTGTTAAGGAATCTTAAGTTAAAATTCTAATAAAAAATACAACTCAAACAAACTAAATCAATTTCTAAAATATAAAGCCAATTTTAGGATAGTTTGAGATACTGTTAGGTTTCCAGCATCATGAGCATCTACTTATTCTCATTTTGGCTTTGATAATAACTCCTCTTTTGATCAATCCCAGGTTGATCCTCAAAATAAACCAATTGATTGATAATCCTTCCATTAAAATCTTGAGAGACAATGATCATTTCTTGTCGAGTTTTCTTTAAGAATCTGTCCTTATGATGTAATTAACTAGGGTTGCCCATAAGGAACTTAACAGGTTTAAAATAAACAATACTTTACTTTTCCATGAAGTAGGGAAGAATCTCGATCATTAATGCGGTCATCATCCTTAGTCTTATTGATCAGTTCATTAAAGTGGTAGTCTTACGTTTCGAAATAATACACTATACCTTGATGACGTATCCAATCATCTAAATAAATACATCTGCAGATCTACGTGGCATCTTACCGAGACAAATTTTTGTAAATATGTCATCTTTTTTTTCTCCCCACAAATTTGAAAGGCGACTCCCTTTATCAAGAATTTCAGGATTTTTCTGGCGACTCCGCTGCGGATCGTTCCTCTCTCCATATTTGGTAAATGATCGTTGTCTTTGAATATCAATAGTAGATTTGTACTTTAATATGAATCCAAGACTATCCTTCTTTCCATTGGCACTTAGCTTATTTCATTCTTGAGTTGAGTTAGCCAACATCTTTAGATTTTAGGACTGCATTCCTTATTCGTCTTAAAACCCCCGTTGGGTTTCCCAATGAATAAAAATGAAAAGATCTAAACAAAAAGAAAATATTTTAAAGACTTCTTCCTTATCATTTTCATGATAAGAAAAGGTTCATCCTAAAATAACAAATCTCCCATAAAGAATTTTGCTTTTCAAAAATACACTTAATAAAATATTTTCCACAAAATACCTTTACCTTCATTTAACAATTCACATAATTGTTATATGTAAGGATTTTAAAAAAAAATAAAACTAACATCTTTTTCAAAAGCACAAATGAATATCTTTTCATCAATGTATTTTGATGAAAATTTCATTCCCAAAAATAAAATGAACAATCATCTTTTCAAAAAACAAATATGAATCTTTTCCTTCAATACCTCCACTTATTGAATGGAAGTTCTATTTTCAAATAAAATCAAAAATTTTTCAAAAGCACAAATGAACATTTTTCCATTCAATTCACTTTGATGAAGATTTCATTTTTCAAATTAAAATGAACAATCATCCTTCTAAAATCAAAAATCAAATAAATTTTTTTTTCAAAAAGCACAAATGAACATCTTTCCATCAGTTCACTTTGAAGATTTTCGATTTTTTTCCAAGGGAGGATGAAAAGATGGAGATTTCGGCCAAGTGAGGATGAGAGAAAGAGGGAGATCTTACGGTTTGGCTTGCGTGCAGCTTGGACGAGAAAAAAAAACGAGAGTCTCGGTTGAGGAACCGTTCGTTTTGAAGGAGGAGGCGGGAGCGGTTGAAGGGGGAGAGCCGAGCAAGAACGGGTGGAGAGGAGAGCCGAGCTTGGAGCGAACGGGTGGAGGGGGAAAGTCGAGCTTGGAGCGTGCGTGTGGAGGGGACAAACCGAGCGGCGAGCTTGCGTGTGTAGGGCAGAGGTCGTGCGCGTGAAGAGGGAGAACCGAGCGAGTGGGATCGAAAGGGGTCAGGTCGGTTAGGGATTTTGGTTATAAATGACTTTTTTTATTTATTAATTTTTTAAGTGTCTAATCAGTCTTAATGAATTTCATGCCGACAAAATCACATAGTTAATATATATATCAATCTTAGGTTATTAGATGTTCGGAGCAGTGCGGTCCGTTTACGTCGAGGTCATTTGATTGGTCGGCGTTAAATCGGATAGATTTCGGCTTAAAATGCGGTTATCACCATTACATTAGCGTTGCGGGTAATGCGAACGATCAAGATCGATGTTTGAAACGGCCGATCAATTTCGCGAAGCGAGTCGTTTGGATAACGTCGCGGCCTTTTGACTCGATATGCGTCGATTAATAGGATAGCGATCATCGTCGTTAGATTGTGCGATATTTATATTCGACAAATTTTCGGCGTTTTGAGCAAATGGCGAAGTCCGTTCGTCGTCGGAGGTTGTTTGATTAATTTTTGCGTTGAGTGTATTTGACTCAATTTATGCATTGTCGGTTTGATCGCTCGGCGTGTAGACTGCGAATTGGCGTGGGATCATTTGGTAGGTTTTGGCGTTTCGAAGCTAACGAAACAACCAATTTCATGAACAGAAGTCGTTTGGACATCGTCGCAGTCTCCCTTCCCGATATGCATGTTAGGATATTGATGATATGGTTCTTCGTTAGATTATCGATATTTATATTATGACCAATTCGGCGTTACGAGCATGATGGCGAAGTGTTCGTCGTCAGGTCGTTCGTGATTTGGTGATGTTTGGTGCATCTCAGCTCCGATTTGCGAGCTCTTACATCAAAAGTCCGTCGAATTTGAATTTTGAACTTCAACTCAACTGATGTATCACACATAGATGTCAACAAAAACCCTTGTCTATCTCCACTTTCCACTCCACTCCGACCTGAAACCTAAGAGATAATTCGTAAAGGTAATCCTTATCTTTCCTCTCGCCCCTCCCTCGTGAGCTTCACTTTGTAAATCCCGCAAATCCATCTTCCAACGGGATTTCATAAATCCAGGGTTTAAAGCAAAACAAAGGAGAAATTGGATTTACTAAATCTGGGATTTAAGAAAAAATGGAGGAGAAACAAGATTTAAAATCTTGTAGGATTTATGGTTGCAATTTTGTACGACTTGGGTGAAATCCTACTCAAATCCTACTACCAAACAACCCCGTTGCATGGAGCTGGTAGGACGGGACTTAGGGTTACGTAGTTCATGTGATGATTATTTGAGTTGAGTCAGGTGAAACTTAAGCAAGAGCTTGATTATCCAACGAGCTATAATCTGAGCTCGAGCTTGCGACTAGACAAGCTGAGCTTCACGAGCTCATTAATGAGTTGAGCTTGGGCCAATTAGCTCCCCATTCTCCTCTGCTACTACCAAAAACCTAAGAGATAATTCATGAAGATAACCCTTATATTTCCTACACCCCCCTTCACGAGCTTTAGTTTGTAAATCCCGCAAATCCACCTTCCAACGTGATTTACTAAATCCAGAATTTAAAGCAAAATAGAGGAGAAACAAGATTTACTAAATCTGGGTTTAAGGAAAAATGGGAGGAGAAATGAGATTTAAAATCTTGTAGGATTTACGGTTACAATTTTTGGTATTTTGGCAAGACTTGGGTGCAATCCTACTTAAATCCTGCTACCAAACAACCCGTTGCATGGACTTAGCAGGATGGAACTTAGGGTTACATGGTTCATGTAGCTCGATGAGTATTTTAGTCAAGTTAGGCGAAACTTGAGCTTAAGCTTAATTATCTAACGAGCTATAATTTGAACTCGAGCTTGCTGCTAGACAAGCCGAACTTCACGAGCTCATTAATGAGTCGAGCTCGAGCTAACTTGAGAGTCGACTCAACTCACTTATAGTCCTAACCCCAAATACAAGGATAAAGTTAAAATGGACAAGAATGATAGGATGATAAATGATAAATATAATACATATTTTAAAATCATTTATTTTAGCCATTAATTGGCGTGACATTTAGACTTTTTTAAAATCAGATTTAAATTTCATTTACTACATTTTTATACATATATCACGAAATCAAATTGCTAACACTTGTTAATAAAATAATATTATGTAGTAGATGCCAGTGAATCAAAAATCCACTTAAAACAACTATAATTACATAAAAAATCTACAAATTAGCATACATACAAAACACAATGCTCCCACAAACTGCAGGTTTTGAGATGAAATTGACTCTATGTCTAATCCCTGGCTTTGCACGAGGTTGTTTCACCCATTGCCATAGGCCCAAGACATCATAGATAATCTACAATAATTAATATGCAAGAATATGAAAAAAAAAAAAACATACCTTGCCCCCAACTCTCATCCCTTCAGTTATTGTGTACATAGCTGGTGGAGGTTTCGGTGCAGCCTGAGCTGAATAAAGCCCGTTGGCATTATCAATATATTCACGCTTTCTTTCTTTTCCTGGTGGAGAACCGACCTTAAATTCATAAGGCTGGTAAAAAAAAAGTTAGTATTGGTTTACCAAAAACCAAGCTAACAGTCTAAAATGAAGATAGAAAGAAAAGAGAAAAAAAATGATGATTTCAATAGCAGAGAAAAAGTAGGATGAAGATTAAATTTGAATCAGTACATAAACTTCGTCAATCATTCAATTGTATTCTCCAACCTTTCTGTTTAGAAAAGAACATTCAGTATTCATACTTTGTTTTCCTCCTGAATAATAGTCAAGGTTTCAAACAAATAACTAGAGATATAACATTTAACTTTCAAAAATGTATTACAAATTCTCGTGATGGCTGCAGTTGTCCATAAAAAACTATTGTCAAATTATTGCGAGAAAAAATATATATATTTTTTGAAGCTGTTGTGGGTATCATAAGCTTTTTCTCTGAAAAAGTTGAATAGAAGCATTTTTTATAGTTATCATTGGTAAAAAGTTATTTTTCACTACAGTAATTTCTAAAAAGCAGCAAAAAACTGTAGCCAAACAAGATTGTAATTGCTACCTGGAAAACAAAGCTGTGAGAGACCAACCCCAAATAGGCTCGTAATGCTATAGCAGTTAAAGAAGAGTCATTGCTACTAACCATAGCACATAGAAGTATACTCAATGCAACGCACCTCTTCATCATGGACTGCATTTTAAAATTTATACATGGCCAGATTGCCACGCTGCTCTTCCAAATGAAACAAAAGTGCATTTAATAACAAATGGAAAGCAGGTTTCTTTTTATTTTTTAGTTCTTTTTTACCCACCAAAGAGGTAAGGATTTATTGATATGGGTAAGATTCAAGCATACAACCTTGACAAGTTCCAAAAATCTTTACCATCTAAACTAGGCATCCACCCACAGCCAGGTTAATTTCACAGTGCGCATAGAGGTTTAATTATTATCTATATGCCAATTTCAGTTTCATTTTCATAGTGCTTATGGAGTTATGGGCCATGGAATATAAATTGAAGCTTAAATTTCCACAGAAATAATAAATAACGACATTCACCCTACTCTAAGAAAATAAAAATGAAAATCAAGACAGAAGTGATACTTTTGATTCTTTCATCCACATAACTTTAATGTCTCTTTCCTGAGAACAGGAAAACACTGAAAGAAGGATGAAAATGTAATAATGTTTTCAACATACGCATACAGATATTCAATACTGATTTTTTTCATGAACATGTCTTTCATACACTCGATGAACTAAAAAAAAAAAAGAACACCTAGTGCATAGAGCTCTTACAAATGTAGGGCATGGGAAGGATTATTGTACACAGCCTTATCTCTATATTTACAACAAATTTGTTTCTACAACTCGAACTTGAAACCTTCAGAGTACACCAAATGGCAACATAACTACCGCTCAGATGCTGCTTTCTACTACAGTAATATAACACCTAATATTGAATCTTGTCGTATGAATGTTTTCAAATATCATGTCATGACAACAAATATCTCTTGGAACTTTGCAACAAGTCTAGCGTCAGTATAAGCTTCTTCCACAGAGATAGGAAATGCTTGCAAACTGTTGGAAGAAAGCATAAAAAACTAACTAAACCAAAAAAAAAAAAAAAACTATTCGTAGAAATATATGAAAAAAAACTCAAAATTGAAGGTCCACTTATCGTGCCAGAGTTGTATTTCTTGGCATTGGAGAAAAAGAGTTTCGATAATTATATTGCAACAGAGATTCAAAACGATACCCGCCCATTTTTTGATAGTCCAAATATGTGCGTCACCCTTATTTGAAGATAGACGTTTATGTTTCTGCTTGATTAAATTGTTGTAGTTTCCAGTACTTGGCAATGTTTGCTGTCTTATACTATCTTAAATGTTAGGGAACATGCATTACGGTGTAATTACCGGTCATCCAAGAAACAGATAAAGAGTAATGTGCTTATATTCATCTTGGTAAATGATGTTAAATAAGTTTTGCAAAGTTAACCTGTGCAATAATACGGTTTCCAGGTAGCAGTTTAGATTCGCGACTGGACACAGCTGTGATGCCACGGTAGACACAGTCAAAATGCACCTGTAAGGAAACTGTTCATAGAATTCATCTGGATCTAACAAAGGTCAAAGAAAAACAGACCCACGATTTGCTAAGAAAATCTTAAAGTTCTTTGTTTTAAATTTACCTTGACCACAGCACCACTTTCAGCTACTGGCCCCTTCCCTTCAACAAGATCGTAGTACTTCAGTCCTTCAGCTGCTTTAGAATATACGATCAGAAAACTGAAGAACAGTAATTCTTTATAACGCAGGAAAAATGGAACCGTAATCTCAAGAACCAAAACCTGAACAACAGTTTAGATTACCTTCCTATAATCATTATACTTCACAATCACCTGCCTATTAAACTAGACAGCTTGCAAAATCAATAACCTTTAATAATGCAATAACAAAAGAATTAGAGATTGATAAATGAAGAATCTTACTCATCATTCCCATGGCAGATGATGAAAACAATGAGAAAAATGGTAGTTATATCAAGATCACATCACTAAGAATCTCACTCATCATGAGAACCTCATTTCAGATTTCTAAATGCACTATCTCATAAAAATTTCTGGAATAATTTCATGAAATTAATTCCAAAAGTTGTGCTACCCTATAAAGGAAAGAGTGATGAAGAGGTCTATTATTTGGTAGAGAACAAGGTCTAAGTTTCCGAAGGAGATATAATGTTCTGAAAATATTGTGCAATACATAATAAAAGAAAATATTAAATACTAATGGATTGCCCAATGAAGATGCAACGGATCTACTGCAAACAAATGCATACAAGGATTGAACAGGAAACATATTCATTACACCAACAATAACTTCCTTAGGGTCAATTTGTTTTAATGCAAGTTTTCAGAAGTGATTAGATCTCAATTATAAAATGAGTTTTAAGTGAGTTTAAGTATTTAGTTGTTGAATGAATGTGAGTTCGTATTTTTAAAACTCATCTTCAAAAAAGGTAAAAAGTGAATTTGAACCATGAGGCTAGGAAGTCAAATTTTGTCTTTCTTTTCTTAGAATAATAATATATTAATAATAAATTAATTGAATGATGGGCAACAACATTAATTTCACTTACAATAATAATAAAGTAATAAAAATTAATATGAGGTGAATAAAAATGAAACTCTCTTAACCCAAACAAATATAGGAATTGAGTCCATAAGGAGTTTATATAAAACAAATAAATATTATTGTAAATCACTCTAATGTGGGTCATTTCTACAAATGAGATTCAAACACTTATAATCAAACAAATTTGTTTAATATGATTCATAAAAAACAAAATAAAAATCCATGTCAATGATAGCTATCTTAAAAAAAATTAAGTATTAAAATTGAAGATAATAAATAAGATTAACAATTAATGAGTTCATGTATAGAATTGACATCAACATATGTAATAGAACTACCAAATTTAATCACTCTTTCAACCACTCTATAAATATATTAAGAAATGATAAGAAAAGGATTAGTTAATCCATCCACATTCTTGATCAAGAACATCAAGTCCCAAAAAAAAGTTCAAGAGAAGAAATATCTTCACAACCAACAAAAAAATAAATTTCTTTTGTCAAATGTGTGCACAAAATTCTAGATTTTCATATTTATATAAAGGTGTGGTATAACAAAAAATTAAAATTAAAATAAATCTTGAATTTTTTATTCTAAGCCAATTTAGATCTTAAGGTTATGATCCATAGGAGCATCTCATTACAAGGCACTTATATCGCAACATAGCTAATAGTGCAAATAAAACTACATCATAACTTACGATGGAATAAATATGTATGGTCAAATGTGCCCATTCTGAAACATCATATCATATGTTAGTAATCATTGTAAGGCATGATCAGTAGGTACTTTGTAATAAAGATGTTCTAAAAGTATATTAACAATATTGTAAGAACTTCAAATAAGCCCAAGAACTCTAGTTGGTATACTGGGAAAATATCTAAATAAAATTTATCAAAATGGAAAAGTTTAAAGCAATGTTTGAGTTTTCAAAAAGGACTAATAATCTTGAGCTCAACCATCAATCTAACATGAGAAGCATTTCAATTTTTTTAACAAGAAAGAGAACAATAATTAAGGGTGCGCAACACTGGCAAGGATAGGCAACATGAGAAAGTTGTCACCTTGACCTTAGAGGATAATGACTTGATTATATGATAAATTTAGAGTAATACATGATATCATTTGGAATTAGATTTCTTCCAATACATCCTGCTATATTTTTTATTTTTTTATTCTCTGTCCTAATATGTTCCTATTTCAATAATAAGTTAATGGGCCATTAGGAATGTTTAATCACTGCCTAGACCACTTAAAGATGAGTTATTAAAGATCCCATGTTATCTTGCAAGCTCACATACAGCTAATGATATATTCTTTTTTATGCTTTTTTCAGTTCATATTCATGATTCAAGAGCAACTCTCCTACATCAATAGAAGGCTAGTTGCTCTAAAATCATTTTATCTCTTTTATGCTTTGGGGAAGTTAGCCTGAGATTAGAAGATATCCAATCTTCAACATCTTCTTTATTGCTCCCATACTTAGGAATATATACACTTGATTTAACTTTTTAGTTTAATACCTAAGGATAGTCCAATCAAATTGAATGTTGAAAGTAAATGTTATATCTTTCCAGTTTAATTGCGGCATTAAGGGGTCTTGATTATTAATAATGTAATAAAAGTAAAAGATGTCTTACATTTCATGAGTTATTTAGGCTTTTCTAATGGAAGGAAGAATTCTAAGATTATAGGTTGGGAGTACAAAGGGGCAATTGGTATTATGTAGATAGGAGCTCTAGCTTCTTGACGTGGAGAAAGAAAAGTTGGGCTTTCTTGATTGGTGGAGCTCTTCATAAGAGAAAGAATGATAGCAGAGTTATAAGGTTTGAAGCATACCTTGGTTAGAAAAGAGAGTTAAGAAAAACTAGGCTAAAAGAAAGAGAGAAATAATAGAGATAATAGGAACAATAATCCATTTAGTTCCTCTTAATCATAAGGTTAGTCATAATCTCTTTAATAAAATAAGGAGATAATATTAATTCATAATTATTAATATCACATATATTAAAATGACATAAAAATTGCATAAAAAGAATCATGTTAGGTCATGGAATCTCAATTTTAATAAAAAATTATGACTACACATGTGAATCAGAAGTAGTTTATAATAGGATTTGTAATTCTACCTTTGCATATTAATGATATTTTATTGATAGGTAAGTGATGACAAGCAAATTGATTCTCCTAAAAGATGTTTTTTCCCCTCAAACTTAAGGTGAAAGACATGGGTGAAATCAACTAGAATTTGGTGTAAAGGATGACAAAGATAGTTTCAACGAATTTTTAATTTTATCTCAAGTGGTTGTTGACCCCATTTATGTCACATCAGTCGAGTCGAGTTCATAAGACGAAGTCGATCGGTTTCGAATACAATAGGCAAATAAAGGAAATGCGTCGAAATGATCTCGATCAACAAAGCGACTTCGCGTTTAAGAGCGTCGAAATTGATCGAATATACATATTACACAATTCGGCGGTCAACGATCAAGAGAAGGTTGATGCGGCCGACACGCTTGAGGTTGGGAAGCGTTGCAAAGCGGCCGTTCGAAAGATCGCGTTAAGCGTCGCAAACCGTCAAATGAGGCTCGTCGCTCAATTCGGACGATGCGCGTGAATGTCGGCGGTGGAGAGGCACAATTTTGAGCGAAATTAATCCGTCGACTTTGACTTGACCAAAGCGGCTCCGATCGTAAAGCGGTGCGTCGTTCGTCAGCGTCAAAATAACCTAAGATTGATATATATTATAATTATATGATTATGTCATCACAAAAATCGAAATTTGGGTTTATTTCCACTCAAATAAGCATATGCTCTATAAATACCAGTAAGACCTAATCCTAAGCACTCCACTATTCACAGCCCTAATTCTATTTCATTGAGCGTCACAAGCCCCCCTCGCTCCTATTCGCACATGGAGAATGAGCTCCACGTAGAGCAATCGAATGAAGATCCCTCCATCCGTTCCAAGTAGCGCACGAGACACCCGCATCCTTCCTTCCGCTCCCGTCCTCCGTTCCCTTGCTGTTCACGCACGTCGAACGGATCCAGAAGCCGCGACGCACTCCCAACAGAGGAAGCTTCTCTTTCCGAATGGCAGCCGGTCTTCCGTCCCTGTAAAGGACGAACCGAAGCCCCTCCTCTAGCCGCTCAGCCATCCGTTCGAACAACACTTGAACTCCATGAAACCGAGCCACTAGATCGTCCCGTCCAACTACTGTTCCTGTCGCCCTTAGCAGCCGAACGAACCCTCCCAAGACATGTCCAAAGCTCTCTCAGGTAAGCAATCGAACCTCCCTTCATCTCTCATTCACAGAATTCCGAATGCTTCAGCTTGTATGAATCCCGTGAATGCATCCATCCCTCTCACTTTCACGGCTGTTCCAAACAGCGGAACTGTGCTAGCTGTTTCCCTCTATTGGTCCATACGCTACAGCAGCTCCACCTGCAAGTAAAACCTGAAAACCTCCCTCTCCTCTCCCTCTTTCTACTTTCTTAAGTCACACAGCCAGCAAGCTTGATTCTCTACTGCGATTGCGTAAAGATCCCGCTCCTACTCTTTGTGTGAAGTAAAAATAAGATTAATACCGTGTCTACTTGCTTGCATTTTGTTCTACTTTAGGCTTTAAATGTTATAGGGCAGCAATGCATGAAAATCTTCTTCTATATCCATCATACAATCGCATTCGAATGCTATAATTTTAATATAGAAATAGAAGAAACTTGTTGCCATGATAACTAATTTTTCTAAGATAAACTTCACATGAAAAAAAAAATATATCTTGAGCCCACGTTCCAACTCAAAGGAGAATGATCTATGATGTGAAAGTCACTATGATTCTGATCAACGTAAAGTCCATTAACCCTTTACTCTTGGAATCCTTTGATGACATCAATGAGGCTTATGTTCTAATTATCCTACCCCAATGTGCTTGTCAGAGTAAAATAATAAGAGATGATGTGGTCTTAAGTACCGGTTGTGTTGTGAGAAAATTTGCTTTAGATATAAGTACGTGCATGTTGCTTGACATTGAAAATCAAAATAGTTTTCACGGTTTGAAAGCATGACTTTTTAAAAGCGCATAGTGAAAATCATTTCGTGCGGTCATAGACACACCATCACGCTTTCTTAAAGCGTGGTGAGAATCAACACTCGATCGATTACACGAGGATGATGAGGCTGAATTTCATTTCAAACAATATTGAAGACCTGCACGTGGTGGGTTTAGAAGATTCTTTAAGTTATTGCCGTTAAAGCGATTATGAATGCTTTCTTAAGCATGGTAGGAAGACTCTGGCACTCTCTCGATCCCATGTGGGGGACGATCGAGGAGGCTAATTTTGCTAAACTCTGAACTCACACAGGACTTAAATAGAGTTTAAGCAGAATTAAAATGAGACACTTAAACCAAAAACTAATCTAATCAATGTTTAAGTTTAATATCAACTTAAAATCAAAATTGCATATGTGAGCTCTAAAATTTTAAAAAAGAAGTCACATCATAAGAACTTAGATTTAAACAACATTTAAAGAAGATTTGACAACTCTCTAATGAGCATAAATTGAGATCCCCAATATACTTTCTAATTGAGTTATGTCAAGTATTGATATAGTCATTTTCCAAATAAAACATCTCCATTAAGGAGACAATCCTTAAGTAAAATGTAACCCATGGAAGGGCTTGAAATGGAATTGTCCTCACTTTGATCACTTGTCCATAAGCAAGAATAAAATTTGGCTAAACATGAACATGATTATGACTTTTCATCAAAACTTAGATCATTTCATCCCATACTAGATGAATTAAAAATGATGATATTTGAACATATATAGATAATAAGGGACTAAATGGTTTCTTTTCGAGCAATGATATGACTTGATGACTCTCTTAAGAGTAAGAGCGAGATAGAGTACCTCACTCAAAGGTAACTTCATATTCAAGCTCAATGCTTTGAAGTGTATGCAAGAAATCTAAATTAAATCATACATCATAAGGTAGATGTATATACAAGCCTATCACATTAAGAAGTATAAAAAAGATTTAAATGACATAATATTCTATACATTTGAAGAAACTTCATACTCACATTTAATACCTTGTTAGTCGTGCAAGCAACTCAAGTCAAAATACTTACATGTATTTCGAGATGAATCCAAATTTATCTCAATACTTTGGGGACAATGAAAGTTACTTTGTGTAAATCTTCTAAACCATGTGAAAATCAATAAGCAATCTTAAATAAATTAGCATGGCGCATTGTCTTTGAATGATAAGTGTCGAGGATGATGTGGGTTGCTTCGGTTGGGTCTTGGGGTAGGACTTAAAAAACCAAAATAATAATATTATAACAACTTCAACTTAGTAAAATATTTGAAAATCTAATCATATGTGAGTAGATATCATTATTGAATTGATAGAGTAAACGAACAAACTAAAAGATCAAGACTTTATAAACCGATGATGGTGTTGAATGAAGATTTTAACGAGGGATGCTTCAAATGTGATTGTAATTTTAAATCAAATTAACTCAAATTAAGTATCAATCTAAAATCTAATGTCATTAAATATTAAATACTCAATGAAATGCAATCTTTAAAAAACTTAAAATTTAAAACCAATCCATTCAGATAGTTTATTAAAGGCGACAATTAAGAAAAAACTCTAGCCTGAAAGGGGAGTCGTATATTTTACATATTAATCAATCGATGATCTAGCGGCGTGGCGTGTCTCATTTATGGCTTTGGCCAAGTAATCCACGTATGATCGATTGCAAAGTCTTACGATGGTAATTCTTGCCATTAAATTATTTCTATCGCGCGGCTTTGTATCATGATTCACTTTGAGTTGTGAAGGTATCTTGATAGGACAAAACCTGTTAGTTAAGGTAAAACTTAAATTTGTCTCCTTGACAAACTATCTGATTTTCTTGGGCGACGACATGGCGTGACAGGATTCTTGATCATATTGGTCAACCTCTCTAAAATACCCAGGGACCGGCAACCCGGATGAGAACCCATGGGATCTAGATTAGGCGTCATCTCCCATCCGCTTTAAATTGAAATGATGAATTTCATAAATTTAAATTTATAACTCCGACATCTTCTTTATTAAAAATTCTTCCTTAAAAGTTCTCTCTGATATTGAGAGGGGTGATTAACTTATAGGTGCCTATAAAACACAGAGATCCTCACAAAATGAGGGCAAAATCTCTTGGTAGTTTCTCTATTTATTCCATGACACAAAAATTATACACTTAAATCAAACTCTTCATTGAGAGGTGGGTTATTTTGGAGCATGGCTTATATTATGAAAAACTAAAGCTAACTTTTCCTATTTTGGATAAGAATGGAAACTTGAGTTTTGTTACAACTCTACAAAACAATTAAATCTCAATTAATATGTATCGTCCCACCATGACATCAAGATTTGTACTTCCGTGATCTCCATGGAATAAAACCAAGATGAAGCAACAACACTACCAAATCACTAACATCATATTGCTTCAAGATGCTTAAAGGCTCCTTCAATCAAATTCATAAATTCAAGCATTGATCTTGAAGAATAAACTAAAGTCCTATTTCCTAACTCAAAACACACCCAACACTAATTTCAAAGACCTTCCCATGACATAAATTCAATTACCAATAACATGAATCTCAAAGTTTAAAGGTCCCATCCATCCATTCATCACCACCAAGGAAAAAATGGTCCAACATAAATCTTGGAGACAATGTGTCACATTTGTTAAATCTCTAATAACCGGAGAAAAAAAATGTCCCTTAGATACGAACATTTTTGTCTAGTGCCGATCCCAAAGATGAAGTGTCTCTTCCATTCATCATCCATCTCCACATAAGCACTAAACATATAAATATGATGATAATATTCAAATTTTCTTCTATCATTTTATTGATAGATTGATAGAGCATAATTGGTGTTAAGTTTCCTAAATATGATTATCAAGTAAAAAGAATTGTAATATTTTCATTATCATTAGAATTAACTTTTATATGAAACAAAGTTTTGGACCCTCCAGGCTATAATGGTAAATAAAATGTAACTCTCATATAGAGTGCTTAGAACATACGCTGACTTGTGTGCACTACTGGTGATTATAGAAGAGGTTGTTTCCTCTACACAATGATGAACAATCTAACACTTCATAAGCAAGTGAACAAATAGGAGATAAGCTAGTGTGACATACTCAATCGATATTAATGAAAAGTCCTCCAAGTTACATATGTTCCCGCAAACTGTAAAGAAAGCTCAAGAACCATGACTCATAAATTACTACTAATTTGATCCATGAGGCAACATAACTATATCATCATCATCAAAATTTAACTCATTGTACAATGGTGTGATGGAGCGAAAAGCCTAACACCATGATCCTCTTACCCCATTGAGTCTCATCTTATCCATCTCCTTCCTCTACCACCACCATAGAAAGTGAAGAATGATGTAAGCTAGATTGTTGGCCATCATAGGCATAGGATGGCTTATTTATTTATTGAGGACTTTATGCTAGTATATTTTGTATCTTACTCTGTTGGACCTCGGATGTTGATGACTATACCTAGATGAGATGGAAAATGCATGACAATGATGTTCAACAATAAAAATTTATGTGCTAGAAGGTATAATAGTCCTTTTGTGAATAGAATACTCAATGTTATCTTTTACATGCTTTATGCATTGATGTAATGTAGAAAGAATAAGTTCGTACTCATAAAGCCAAGGTCTTCCAAGGAGAGTTGTATGAAGTGTCTGCATATGGAACATTGTCTCTATCTCTAGACTTCCAAACTATGGAGGTGAGGTGAGGAAGCCTAATACTCTTTGACATTTACCATATAATTCATTCAAAGTAATCATTTTCGAGTTTTTAAAGCCTTTATAATCAAGATAGTAGTTGAAGCTCCTAGATTAATAAAGATGCAATTGAACTAGTACCATTCACATTTGTTGTGACATATAATGGATGCTTGTGTATTATGGTTCCTAAAAATGGATCCTGATATGAAAAAATAATATCAAAGATATCATTCAAGTAAAGGTCATCATAAATGTCTCATACACAATAAGAAAGAAAAAAAATCTTTGCAAATGAGCCAAGTTATAATCAACATCAAATTGTTACCTTGAGTCTTCTCCCTAGTATGGAATTGAGAAAGAGGAGTTAAATTGTCCTGCAAATTGACAATAGTGTTTTTACCCTTGTCTTTATTTGTCTTGACTATATAGGGAGGAAGGACCATGCTTAAGAGCAATTGTACATTTTAAAACTAAATCAAACTTAATAGACGATTCAACTGGTTCAAACTCTATGACCTAAACTGGCTTGGCCAAAGATGATTGTGGTGCATCCTCAAATTCATCTCCATTATCCAAGAAACAAGCACTCTTATGAAAGACAAAAGTAGGTTCTTCTTTGGGCTTATAGCCTAATCCACATAATAATGCTCAAAGATTTCATCATCAGAAAAAATGTACATTACAAAAAACAATAATAAAGAAGAGAAATGAGATATAATATACACAAAATTTTATTTGTTGATGATTTTAGAGGGAAAAGAAAGACTTTCAATGAGAGTACTATGAGAGAAGCCAATTTTCCTTACAAGTTATGATTTTTTTCTCTTTTCCATACATTCTTAGTGTGTGAATAAATACAGATTTAGAAATTGTTGGCACTAGAACAACTGACGCTGCAACAATTGCTGAAGGATAAAGAAGAATTGTCTACTTTTTCTTTTACAATGTCTTTCCCCGTTGTATGATTTTTCCCTTTTTCTTCCAAGAGAGTACAAGTTGCCACTCTTCCACAACATGAGAAGGAAGAAAACTAAAAATAACAGCTGTGATACTCTATAACCACCTAAACTATCTTGCCCTTAGGCTCAACATGATTGAAGTTTGGTGAATGAATTTCACCATCAATCATCATCCTTTAAACTTCGTCCTTAGATGGTAGATTTCAAGAACATGCTCTATATTGTGATGACATGGATGGTATAAAAAGTGTTCTATCTGAGTTGCCTCTTCAGGCTTCTTATTGGGTGGAAACTATAAGATCTCTCTCTCTCTTCACAAGTGTTGATTATGTCATAGACACACTCCATTTTAGATATATATTGCTAGTTAAGGAAATCTCATGACTTACCTCCCTCATTTATTTTCCTAAATGGATTTTTGGGTTTGAGAACTAAACTAGCCATGGGTTTCATGCCTTTATCTTTTAGAATAAAGTCATGTTTATCCCCACCTTTCTTGGAGAGAATCGATTCATGCAACGAGCCTTCCGGTCTAGACCTAGAATGAGTACTACTCTGTACACAATCCTACAAACTTATTATTTTATTGATAAGCTTATGGAATATTTTGACACTAAACCAATTTAATAAGGTGCAATCATAAAATATTTTCAAAATGGTTACTACTACAAGATGAGATTTCTCCACCTCACAATGTAATTGAACAAGAGCTCAAACAAATATATTGGGTCACCACTAAATCTCCAACAATGACCCATTCTAACAAATTTATAAATAAACAAATCCTCTA